>CAJQZJ010031933.1:8571138-8626311 GCA_907164525.1 Lophiomys imhausi | reverse complement strand
GTGTGTGTGTGTGTGTGTGTGTGTGTGTGTGTGTGTGTGTGTGTGTGCTGCATTATGTGTGGCACTAGAGCCCAGAAGATGAGAAAGGGGACTGGACTGGAGGCTCAGGTCAATTGGGGAGGCCAGTATTGGGGGACCATGAGTAACCTGTTGGATGGAAGGCTTCCATGTGAGAGTTACCAGCTAGGACTGCCGGGAACAGAGATACTCATGGGGGAGGTGGCTCCAGCAGTATCTAAACACAGTGTGTGACGCAGGTGAGACCTTGCCTTTCACACAGGCTGGAGAGGGGTGGTTTGCTGTGAGCCCGTGCTCAGAGGATGATCTCAGCGCTCCAGAATGGGTGTCAGCAAAGCAGCTCTGGACTGTGCCCCCAAGGTAGGCTGTGGTCTTGCTGGACTGGGTAGGGGTATCTGGAGTGAAATATTTTTTTGAGACAAAGCCCAATTATGTAGCCTCAAACTATCAACAGTCCCCCTGCCTCAGCCTCCTGAGTGCTGGGATTACAGGTGTGTGCCACCATAGCCAGCTCACAACACAGCTTGTAAACCTTTCCTTAGAATTGGTGGATTTCAGCTGGGTGTGGTGCTGCCTCCCAACACTCGGGAGGCAGAGGCAGCCGGATCTCTCTGAGTTTGAGGTCAGCCTGGTCTAACAAAGCAAGTCCAGGACAGCCAGGGCTACACAGAGAAACCTTATCTCAAAAACAACAACAAAAACCCCAAAACAAAACAAAAAAGAATTGGTGGATTTCCAAGAATATGGTTGTGACCCCTTGTTCTGTTAAAAACAAAACAGGAAAACAAACAAAACAAAAAACTAGATCAAAGAAGAAAGGGGAAGCCAGCTGTAACTCCAGTACTCAGAAGTCTGAAGCAGGAGGATGGCAACTTTGAGGTTGTCCTGGGCTACAGAATGAGGGCTCCTCTGAAGCCCAGCTCTGATGAAAGGGACTGTCCACTTTGTGCAGTAGCAAATCCATAATAAACTGTCTCGAATGCCCTGCACCTGGTACCACTGCGACACCACTTGTCAGATTGTGGAATTACAGGTAACTTCATCTTTTTACTTAAAAACAAAACAAAAAAAATTGAGGTGCAATTCATAAACACAAAAGTGTTAATTTAACTTTTATTACATTTACTTGCTCGTGAATGTGTGTGTGGGTGTACAGGTGACACACAGTACCTGTGGAAGTTAGAGGAGAACTTGCAGGTCAGTTCCCACCTTCCATGGGTTCTGGGGGATAGAGTTCACTTGGTCAGGCTTGGCAGCAACACCTTTGCTCATACCAGCCCGAGTTTCAGAAAAGTGACAATTTTAGGTGTCACCTGGCAGAGTTTGCTGCTGAGCTCTATCCTCACAAATAGCAGCCGCCCTCAGGATCATCACAGGGGCTGCAGCTGCTTGCAAGAGCCCCTGGTTTCTTCACTCTTGTTGGCTTTCCTCATGGAAGGAGGGATTAGAGAGGGTCGTTGGAGAGACCTGTTACTCCCTCCCGCACCTCCCTTCCAGCTATTTGTAATTCTGCCTCAGCTAGATCCTATGGATCGAAGAGGTGACACTACATCATCCTGGGTGAGCCTTTCTAGTAATGTGGCTGCTCGGTGGCGGTGGCAGTGCTGGGGGTGGGGAGGGAGGGAGGGAGGGAGGGAGGGAGGGCTTCCCCTGTGACCCTGTGAATAAGCCTAATCAACTCACTGGCTCACCAAACTAGAATTGGGACCAGCTGTGACTTTGGTCTGTCATTGTGCTGTTTGCTTATGTCTCCCTAGGAAAAGTTCATGCAACACACCACAGCCTGTACCTACTGGGTGGCTGGCCCTGCCCCCCATTCTCCGATACTGTCCTGGCGCCTGGCAACTGACTGCCAGCCGGTCTTATCTCTGCATCTGTCCATTCTGGACATTTCACAGCAGTGGAACCCTGCAGCACCTGACCTTTTATGGCTAGCTTCTTCCCATCAAAGTGGCATTTGTGAAGCCCACTGGTGTGTGTGACAGACGTATGTCAGTGTTGACTGAGCCACATTCCACTGCAGGTGCAGACAGAGCTCACCTCATCTATAAGGCTTGCGGGTCACAAGCCTGATTTCACAGTGAAGGGGATGTGGCAGGGAGTTGAGAAAGCCTGCCAGTCACAGGAGTCACACCCCCATTTCCTCACCCTCGGCTCCAGCTCCCATCATCCCACCAAAGGCACCTGAATTTGCAAGAAAGTCAGAGGTTAAAACTGTGTCCTGAAATGTACCTCGGTGGTGAGCTCACCATGAAAACAAAGCACAGCTCATCTGGCTTCATTTGTGACTTTTGAACAGGTGGATATTCTTCCCTTGGAGACGCTCTTGCTTTGAGGAGCTTTTTTTCTTTTTTCTTTTCTGAGAGAGAGAGAGAGAGAGAGAGAGAGAGAGAGAGAGAGGGAGGGAGGGAGGGAGGGAGAGAGAGAGAGAATCTTTACAGACAGAGAAGGGCAAAGAGAAAGAGGGGATCAGCCATAGAAGGTGTTTTTTTTTTCTAAAGATTTATTTTATTGTATGTGTGAGTGTCTGCTCTCTCTCTCTCTCCCCCATGTGTTTCTCTCACTCACATATGTTATGCATATATATATTTAATAGATCCCTGGAAGTGGAATTATAGATTGTTGTGAGCAACTGATATGGTGTTGGGACCAAAATCCAGGTACTCTGAAAGTACAGCAAGTGCTCCTCTGAACCCCTGGGGGCCCTCTCCAGCCTACTCATTCTTTCTTTCCTTTTTTTCTTTTTTGAGACAGAGTCTCATTATGTAGCTCCAGCTATCCTGGAGACCAGGTTGGCCTCAAACTCACCGAGATCACCTGCCTCTGCCTCCCAAGTTCTGGGATTAAAGTATGTGTTACCATGCCCCCAGCTCCACCCCTCATTTTTATAGGCAGTGTTGTAGATGGAACTGCGGGCCTGGAGCATACTAGCCAAGGGCTCTACTGCTGAGCCCCACCCCCCAGACCCAGAACAAGCTCCTTCTGATCAGGGGATAAGGACATGTCATTACCCCAGGCTGTCTCCTTGCATAAGGGCAGAAAGAGTTTTTTTATTAAATAATCTCTTGAAAGGGCTGTTTCGGAAACTTCTGTTATATCACTATAATCTTGATTTCCCAGGTGAGATAAAGACCTCAGGAGTTTCCCTGTTGGCCAGGAGCTCTGGTATATATGATTCCATTTTGGCTTTTAGCCTGGTCTGCAGGGCTCAGTGCAGGATCCTGGACCCAAACAATGGCCTTATTTTAAATTAGCAGGAGGAATGGCTTTAAGCCAGGGCCTGAGTGACACAGGCAGGGCCACCTCACAATGCCCATCACTTAACATTCACTGTCCTTTCAGGGAACTGACATGGGCTACCCTCCCCAACCCCACCCCTTTTTGACACAGGGTTGTATGTAGTTCAGGCTGGCCCGAAACTCAGAGATTCACATGCCTCCCCCTCCAAGTGCTGGAATTAAATGTGTGCACCACCATGCCTGGTGGACTTTCCGTCTTCCTGCTTCCACCTATCAAGTGCTGAGACTGCAAGTGTGCCCCTGTCAGTGGGTCTCATAATCTGCTTTTAAAATCTAAGGAAAAACTCAGGGTGTGGTTAGTGCACGCCTTTATTCCCAGCACTCGGGAGCCAGAGGCAGGCAGATCTCTGTAAGTTGGAGGCTAGCCTGGTCTACAAAATGAGTCTAGGAGAGCTAGGGCTATACAGAGAAACCCTGTCTCCAAAAACCAAAAAAAAAAAAAAAAAATTGAATAATAGTAAGTATAAAAAACCATTTTACTTACTCTTTAAACTTGGAGATAGACGGGAATATCCCACCAAACACAGACTTATCACTAGGCTTGCTTTTTAATTACTTTAATTAGTCATGTAGTTGTCTTCTGAACAATCCCCCATGTGAAGCAGGTTAAGGCTCAGGTGGGTCTAGAGAGCCAGTGGCAGGTAGGAGCCACCCTCATATCCTACCCCTGTATCTTCTTACCAGGGTAGTGGCCTACAGGTGTGCTAAGGAGTGGGGCCCTTGGACTTCCTGAGAATAGGTCAAGAAGAGCCAAGAGGCTGCAGAGATGGGCTGGGTCTCCCTCTCCCTCCTGTGGGGATTGAATCCAGGGCTTTGGGCATGCTAGGCAGACACTCTACCACACACACAGGGACACATTCCCAGCTCATGAGGCTGCCTTTTCAGGAAGAAAAATAATCTCGACCACTCAAGAGCTCAACAGTACAGTTAGGACTTGATGGTGCCTTTGATCCCAGGGCTGAGGAGGCAGATGTAGCAGACCTCTGTGAAACACTGAGGCAGAGCCCCTTCCCTCCCCAAGTTCACCCCTAAATGACAGCTCTCAATGCCAGCTGTTTCTGCATCTACACCAACAGATACAATTTCAACAACAAATGGCACCATACTAAGCGTTTGTCTTTGTAACTTGTGTTGCAGTGTGTTAAATGGTGAACCTCAAGGGATCTACTTAGAGCCTGTGAATGAGATCTTATTTGGAAACAAGGTCATTGTGGTTAGGATATAATTAAAGTAAGTGTGTGTGTGTGTGTGTGTGTGTGTGTGTGTGTGTGTGTGGCAGGCCCATGCATGCTCATGAGTGTGCCTGTCTGTGTCAGCCAGAGGTCAGCCTTGGGTGTTGTTCCTCAGGAGCTGTCTGTCTTATCTTCTGAGACAGAGTCTCTTGCTGGGACCTGGAGCTCTGATTAGACTGAGCTGACTGACCAGCAATTCCTGGGGACCCTCCTGCCTTCACCTCCATGCCTGGCTTTTCTACGGAGATTCTAGGGATCAAACTCAGGTCCTCACATTTAATGTGGCAGGTGCTTTGCCAACCAAGTAACTGAGTCATCTCCTGGGTCAGCCCAGGTGAGTTTCACCCTAAATCCAACGTCCTTGAGGAGAGAAGACATTGAGGAGCCTGAGGAGCCGTGGCCACAAGCCAAGGAACACTAGGAGCCATTAGCCCTGAATAGTTAGGAAGGGTCCTCTTCTAAAGCACTAGTGTCAGTATGGTCCTGGACACACCCGACTTCTCACTTCTGGCAAAGACTCTTTTCCTAAATGAAGTCACAGCTCAGGTCCTAGGGAGTAGGATGTGGGAGAGATTTTTGGAAGGCAGCCGTTGGATCACTTCATCTGCCCAAGGGTATGGGGCAAATGGGGGTATGGTTCAGAGGCAGAATACTTGTCTAATATGCACAGGATTCTGGATTCCATCCTCAGCACCACACATGCACATGTGTAAACACACACACATGCATGCATACACGCACATGCATACACACATTTATACACACACATACAAATCACATAGTTCATAATGACAGTGCTGAGATTGATTAACCAGATATTCATGAAAGCTAAGTGCAGACAGGGAATAATGGAAGGGCAAACATAGAGCACATGCAAGCACTTGACACAAAGTGGGTCCCTGTGTAAAGGCCCTGCTGGTGTGGGCATGCCACACCTAGGACCACATGTCAATCATGATGGCGAGGTGTCACTCACCATTCTGCTGAAGGGGGCTTGCAGTCTGAGAGCACAGCCCTTAGATTTTTTTTTCCCCCTGGAGTTTCTCCCTATCATTAGCTGTCTTGGCAGTCAATTATTGGGGTAGGGTGGGATTCCACTTGGTTTCAACCAAATTCCTTCCCAATATACATGGAGATATCAATGTACACAGCATTTAGTTGAACTATGAAATTTGCATAGCAATCACAACTAGTACAACAGCACAGGTGAGTCATCTTCAGGAGACCTGTCCATGGTGTTATGGCCCTCAAAGGGCGGTGGGTTCTGCAACTGGAACAGCAGCAGCACAGAATGTTGGCTAGGAAAAGGAGAAGCCTGATTCTGAATCAGTCTGTTGTTTCACTAACTGGAGGCCCCTGGAAAGAAGTCATTTCTTAGTTTGAGAGGAAGTACTCTGATTTTGTGGAGGAAACTAGAGGGTCACCAATTAGGTAATCCACAAAAGGTTATTCCAGAGTCAGGTCTGGAGTGTAGGATGCAGTGGTTCTCACCTGGAACACCAGCACTTAGGAAGCAGAGACAGGAGGATCAGGAGTCAAGCACCTTAGCTACATGCTGACTTTGAGGCCAGACTGGGCTATGTGAAATTTTGTTTCAGAAAACCCTATATGCAAAAAGTTATTCCCACATCATTGATGAACTCAGCAAGAGAGAAATGCAAAGAACATACATTATGTTTTTAAGACACGGTCTCACTTTTAGAAACAAGATTGATTTTTAGCCGGGCGTTGGTGGCGCACGCCTTTAATCCCAGCACTTGGGAGGCAGAGGCAGGCGGATCACTGTGAGTTCGAGGCCAGCCTGGTCTACAAAGTGAGTCCAGGACAGGCAAGGATACACAGAGAAACCCTGTCTCGAAAAACCAAAAAAAAAAAAAATTGATTTTTATTTTGTGTGTACTGGCTTTTTGCCTGCTTGTAATATAAATGTACCATGTGTGTGCAGTGCCCTCAGAGGTTAGAAGAGGGCGTTTGATCCCTTGGTGCTGGAGTAGCAGATGGTTGTGAGTCACCATGTGGATCCTGGGAACCAAACCCAGGTTCTGTGGAAGAACAGCAAGTGCTCTTAAATGCTGAGCCATGTCTTCAGCCCTAAGTTCTCATTTGTGGCTTGAGTGGCCTTGGATTTGCAGCCTCCTGTGATCACAGACAACATACCACCATGCTGGTCAAATGCTATGTTTCTATCCAACACAAGTGAAAGATAAAAATCCATATAAACAGATGTTTCCAAATGTTCCTCTCTGGTGTGAAAGCTAGGCAGACTGGTCAACCATTCCTCAAAAATAAAATAGAGCCGGGCGGTGGTGGCGCATGCCTTTAATTCCAGCACTTGGGAGGCAGAGGCAGGTGGATCTCTGTGAGTTCGAGGCCAGCCTGGTCTACAAAAGTGAGACCAGGACAGCCAGAGCTGTTACACAGAGAAACCCTGTCTCGAAAAACCAAAAAAAAAAAAAACCAAAAAAAAACCAAAACAACAACAACAAAAAAATAGAATTACTAAGCAGTTTACAAGTTAAAATTCTGGGTATAGAATGAAAAGAACATAGCAGGCACAGAAGTGCACGACTTTAATCCCAGTACTTGGGAGGCAGAGGCAGGTGGATCTCTGTGAGTTCAAGGCCAGCCTGGTCTACAAAGCGAGTCCAGGACAGCCAAGGATACACAGAGAAACCCTGTCTCAAAAAAAAAAAAGAAAGAAATGAATAAATCTAATAATTTTTAAAAGGAAATTCTGCCACATGCTACAGTGTAAAGCCTGGGGTTAGGATGCTCAGTAAAAGAACCAGTGCTGTGGGCTCTATTTCTGTGAGATCCTTAGAGGCATTAGTAGCAGAGAGAAAGTAGAGGGGTGGGTGTTAGGGGCTGGACAAGGGGGCAAGGGCATGGTTTCAGTGGGAAATAAGAATGTGGTGATGGCCGGGCGGTGGTGGCGCACGCCTTTAATCCCAGCACTTGGGAGGCAGAGGCAGGCGGATCTTTGTGAGTTCGAGGCCCACCTGGTCTACAAAGTGAGTCCAGGACAGCCAGAGATATTCAGAGAAACCCTGTCTTGAAAAAAACCAAAAAAAAAAAAAAAAAAAAAAAGAATGTGGTGATGGTCGGTAACTACAGAAATGTGGGTAATGTCTGCTGTGTTTACTGTGTATCACAATAGAAAAAGTGCAGGAAAGCACAGAACTGACTGTATTCAAAGACCACACTGTGTAATCAGCAGTTTCAAGCAGGAGTCCAGTGGGTGCCAGGTGAGGAACAAGGCATTCCCATGGCCACAGTGTCACCTCTGAGAGCCTTACTGGTTACAGAGGGAAGCACAATGGCTTCATAATTGGGAGATCTGACAGGCTTCATCCAAGGGACAAAGGTATTGATGCCAAAAGCAGATGGGTCCACTCTCTGTGCACTGAGTGTCCTCTCCTTCCCTTCTCAGATATCATGTAGCCCAGACTACCTTTGAACTCCCCTTGTAGCTGAGGATGCCCTTGAACTCCTGACCCTACTGTCTCTACGTCTGGAATATTGGGATTACAGGTGTGTACTACAATGCTCATTTTATGTGGTGTTGGGGGTGGAATTTAGGCTTTGTGTTAGGCAAGCACGTTACCCACTGAATGACATCCCCAGACCTTGAGGGCTCACTACCTATTCTCTTAACTTTTTGCTTGCCAAGTACACTTGCAGTCCAGTGTAGTACACAGGTCTGGAATCCCAAGCAATTGGGAGGTGGAGGCAGGAT
This sequence comes from Lophiomys imhausi, assembly GCA_907164525.1. Classification (NCBI taxonomy): domain Eukaryota; kingdom Metazoa; phylum Chordata; class Mammalia; order Rodentia; family Muridae; genus Lophiomys; species Lophiomys imhausi. The sequence goes on along the minus strand of CAJQZJ010031933.1, from coordinate 8,618,026 downwards.
GATCAGGAGTTCCAAGTTCATCTATGGCTACATAGGGAGTTTAAGACCAGCCTGAGCTACGTAAGAGTCTGTCTCATAAAAACAACACAGAAAAAAAGGCATACTTGATATTGCATTGAAGTCTAGCTGATCACCACTTAAAAACCAATTCCCAGGAGCCAAGAGTTTGTGGTCAGCAGATAGGGTTTACTCAAGAACTGGCACCCTGCCGGGCATGGTGGCCCACACCTTTAATCCCAGCACTTGGGAGGCAGAGGCAGGTGGATTTCTGTGAGATCGAGGCCAGCCTGGTCTACACAGTGAGTCCAGGATAGCCAGGGCTGTTACACAGAGAAACCCTGTCTCGAACCCCCCCCCCCCAAAAAAAAAACAAAAAACAAAAACAAACAAAAAAAGAACCGGTACCCTGTCCTGGAGAGCAATCTTCCCTCAAGGGTGGAATGGGGACAGAGTCTGGAGGGGTGGCTCAGCGATTAAAGCACTTGTTCTTGCAGAGGGTCTAGGTTCAATTCCCACTTATGGGGCAATTCACAACCATCTATAACTCCAGTTCCAGGGGATCTAATGCCTTCTTCTGACCCCCAGGGCACCAGGCACACATGTGGTACACATAAATGCGTGCAAAACTCTCAGATGCATGAAAATAAAAATAAAATTGAAAAATAATCTTATAAAAAATAAGATGGAGAGAGGAAAACATTGACACAGATCTTTGGCTTCCATGTATACATATATATGCATGCACATACAAACACTTATATACACACATGTGTTACAGACATTACAGATGGCCATTGTACTGCAGAAGACCAGATTAAGAAATAAAAATAGCTACCCATGCCACAAGTCCATGTCACCAATCTCAATGTTTAAAAAAATATATATTTTATTTATGTGTATGTGCGCATGCACATGTGTGTGTGTGAAGGGGGTCATACATCTTTGTGTGCACAAAGAGGCCAGAAGTGGGTGTGTTTTCTCAGCCACGCTGGAAGCCAATCACTCCCAGTGACCATCCTAGATTGGGTTCCCTCAACCTGTAACCTGGGTTACATGTGAGCAGGATGCCTGACTTGCTACATAGATGCTGGGATTTGAACTTCAATCCTTATGATTTCACAATAAGTGCTTTTAGCTCCTGAGCCATTTCTCCAGCTTCCCTGTCACCAAACTTAAATTACCCTGTTTATCTGACCTGTGAAATCAAGTATAGAGACTAATATCAAACTTCCTAAACAGGTTGCCTATAATTGGTGTGATAATGAAATTATCCTTCTGTTTCCCTTCCTCCCTCCCTCCCTCCCTCCCTCCATCCCTCCCTCCCTCCCTCCCTCCTTCCTTCCTCGAGGCAGTCTCTCCTTGTAGTTCTGGCTACCCTGAACCTGAAACATAGGCCAGACTGGTCTTGAACTTACGTCGATTCTTCTGTTTCTGTGGTTCTGGGATACAGACTTGATGTTATTTTCCTTTTGTTTTGTAATCTGCTCTTGGGTCTGGTTCTCTTCAGCTTTTCTAGCTTATAAATCCAACCTCTTCAGCAGGGCTTATGGGACACTCACTCCACTCTGTGAAAAGAAGGTTGGCCTGGTCCAGTAATTGCGAAGAAATTAGCATCCTTAAACTAAACTTTTAGCACCATTTTGCAAAGCATATATTTATGGGCAACCCTGGAGCACAGGGGAAGGCGGTTAGTCTCAGTATTCCCTAGGAACGCAAATGTCAAGGCCATAGAATCCCCACTAAAGGTGTGGGTGAGGATTCGGGGCAGTTCGTGCCCTTTGTGGATGGTGCATTCTGGCCATGGTCAAGTTTAACAAGTCCCTTACCGGAGAATCAGCTGCTGCCTTCCTAATCACCCCAAATGGGAGTCACATGAGAGGGGCGTGTCTGTCCGTGGGCAGAAATCAGAAGAGAATCTCAGGAGCAGTTGCTGCTGATCGCGGGGGCTGTGTGTCTTTCCCCATCCCCCCGTGCAGCAGCCAAAGCTGAAGACTCTCGGTGCCAGACGGCGGCGGTGGCCGCATGTACAAACCCGGGAGGGCTGGGGGACAGGTCTCATCATCTTTTACCCTTGAAATGGTGGAAGAAATGCGCAAGCGCAGGCGGGGGCTTTACAGATCCTCAGCGCCCGCCTTGCCACTGTGTTCCTTGCTCAGACTGGGTTGCGGTGGCCGCTCGCGGAGCCTGCAGGGGCGGGGTCCCCAGCCGGAGGGCTAGACTGGACGTGGGGCCGCGCGCCGGTCCCCCACGCCCCCCACGAGCGTGCACGTCTCTCCCATTTGTCTCCGCGAGCGCGCGTGCTCGCCCCCTTCCGTCCATCTTCCCGCGCGTGCCCGTCCTTCCTCCAGGCCATCTCCCCGCGCTCGCGTCCCGGTCGGCAGTCAGAAAGACACGCGCCTCGCCTTTAACGCGGACCGAGGGTGTACGGCCCGCATGGACAGCGAGCTGCAGCCGCTGCGGGTTTGGCTGGGCCGGGGCTGAGGCCGAGCCAGCCTCGGGGTTCCGCAGCCCCGGCCGGCGCCCATCATGCCGCGGCTGCGGCGCCTGGTGCACCTGGTGCTCCTCTGTCCCTTCTCCAAGGGCCTGCAGGTAAGCGGCGGCCGGCCAGGTGCGGCCACGCGGGAAGGGGCCGGGCGTGGGATGGCGACAGTTCCCTGCCATCGATGGGCACATCACGAGCGCACCGAAGCCCTTCCTTCCCTTCGCTAGTTCAAAATAAGGCTTGTTTTTTCTAGGGTAGAGAACTTGGGACATGCACTGCCCCTGGCCATCCCATACGCCAGCGGGAACCAGGGACTGTGATGACCTTGGGCCACTGAAGGCCAGCTCCTATCTGCAGAAGAGGCCCCTCCATTGAGGTGATGGGGTCAGGCCTCTGGATTCCAGCCTCTGGTTGCCAGGAACCTCAGAGCCTACAGGAAGGAGCCAGCACTCACCAGTCCTGCCCAGGTCTGCCAGGCCTCTCTGCGGGGCGGTCCTGAGGATGCTGCCAGGGCCATGCCTTTGGACCAGGGGCTGGCCTGCCTTAGATGGTTTTAGATAAAGGATGAGAACTGAAGCCTATTGAGTGTAGAGATCTTCCGGGCCCAGATGCCCTTGTCTGTCCTCCTCTTCCAGGGGTCTTGGCTTATGCTATGATCCGTGCTCACTCAGCCCTGGGTTGGGTGTGAGCTGAGGCATTTGGGTGACCCTCCTTGTGCCAGGAGACGGGATGTATCCACACCCCTAGCTCTGAAGGATAGGCCCTGACTCAGCAGTGGGTGGGCCCAGGAGTGGCAGGAGAGGGGGTTTTGGCCAGTTCCCAGTGATGGCTTAGGGAGAGCCACTGGCTGAACCCCACCTATCCTGAACCTCAGTTTCCCTGTTTGGAAAACACATGGCCTGGGTTCCCTGGGCAGGGAGTTCACTGTGTGGTTACCATCCCTGTAATGACCCTTCCCACCTTCCAAGTTGCTTCTCTGAAGCTGAACTGTTCAGCACTGAAAAGCCTAGGGTTTGTCAGCCTGTTTCCCACTGAGTGACAGAAATCCATGTGAGCTTCAAGTAGCCACTGCAGTGAGACCTGCCCTGGGGTGGGGATCTGCAGTGACTCAGGGGCCCTGGGGAAGAGCTGGGTCAGACAAAGGCCAGTTAGACCATCAGAGCTTAGCCAAGGTGGTCTGGGGGAGCCACTTGTGCCAAGGTATCCTGGGAGGGACCTGCCTGGAGTGGGCTTTGATCTGGAGGTTTCTCGCAGGCTTCTTGTTCTACATCACTTGGTCCAGTCTGGGTCAGCTGCTGTCTCTGCCCCTGGTCCTTTGCTTTTGGTGTGGCTGGAAGTCCTTTGATCTTGCCTCACAGCAACAGAGTCCCCTGCTGTTTCTTAATCTTCCTGTTTTTCATATTGGACAAATCTGAAAGAAACCACTAAGTGCAAGGGCCAAGTGGGGCCCGGGAGGAGAAGTCCATAACGCTGTGCCCCAGAAGAGAGATGTCTCCTAGAAGAACCTTTAGAAGGACTGGGCATTGTTCTTGTGGAGGAGGTTCCTTTTTGCTCTAGCCCTGAGGGAACTAGGGCAGAGTGTAGACCTGAGCTCAACTTGTCTCCCAGATGCAAAAGTGGGATGCTGGCTGGTTCCATCCTCAGACTCTCTCTGGCAGCTATTTACAGGAGGCCATAGGAAGCTCTTGACACTAGTAGAAGCCCTCCTCCGGGGTTGCTGCCCCACAAGTCTGGCTTTCCCAGAGCTGGTCTGTGCGGCTGACCCCTTGCCTTTACCTTTGGCCTGGGACATCTAGCCCTATAGGACACAGGCTATTTGGAAGCCCAGTCCCTTCCCTCCAGGGACTGCCATTTTCTAGGGTGGGCAATGGGGACAGAGGTGGCACCAGCTGTCTTTGGCTATGAACTTTGGACACTGCTTGGAGCACTCCGTGGGAGCCAGTATCCTCAGCACCTAGACCAGATCTCTTCCCACGCTGCTAGTGGTCTTACCAGTCAGCTGGGAAAATCAGGGCAGAGGGCTGAGGATGACATTGTGACCTGGAGCCTCCACAGAAGTGAAGGTCTTAGGCCCACCCTGGTCAGAGTTTTGAGTTGTGAAGCTGGATTTTTTTTCCTGGTTTCTATCTTTTTTTTTTTTTTTTTTTTTTTTCCAAGACAGGGTTTTTCTGTGTGACAGTACTGGCTGTCCTGTACTCACTTTGTAGACCAGGCTGGCCTTGAACTCACAGAGCTCCATCTGCCTCTGCCTCCCGAGTGGTGGGATTAAAGGCGCCACCACGCCTGGCCTGGTTTCTGTCTTAAAACATTTTTTTAGACTTATGTGTTTGTGTTTTGCCTGCATGTATATTTGTACATTTTGTGTGCCTGGTGCAGAAGGAGGTCAGAAGGAGACATTAGATCTCCTGGAACTGGGGTTACAGATGGTTGTGAGTAGGTGCTGGCAACCAGGCTGGTTTATTTTGTCTTTTTTTTTTTGGTTTTTCGAGACAGGGTTTCTCTGTATAACAGCTCTGGCTGTCCTAGACTCACTTTGTAGACCAGGCTGGCCTTGAACTCACAGAGATCCGCCTGCCTCTGCCTCCCAAGTGCTGGGATTAAAGGCGTGCGCCACCACCGCCCGGCTAGGCTGGTTTATTTTGTAAGAGCCCAAGGGTAATATTACAGAAATGTGTTTACCACACACACACAGCTTTGTTTATTGTTTTTTTTTTTTTTTTGATTTTTAGGACAGGGCTTCTCCTTGTAGTCCTGGCTGTCCTGGAACTCATTCTACTGTAGACCAGGCTGGGCTTGAATTTGGAGGCCTGCCTGACTCTACCTCCCGAGTGCTGGGGTTAAAGATGTGTGCCACCACCACCTGGCACATATACAACTAAAAAAAAACTGTGGCCCGATGCACAGCATGAAATATCCCATCCCGTCCACCTCTACTTGAGCATTTGGTGCCTTGTGCATTGGCACTGCTGTGGAGCCGCTGGTGTGGTCCATCCATAGGAATCTCACTTTCCCACATAACCTACCCTGCCCCGACACTCACCTTCTGCTTGCCTCTGTTCATCTGAGGACTCTGGGGACTTTGTCTGATTGGAGTCTCACAGGAGGTACCCCTCTTTCTGTGACGTCCACCCAGGTGGTGTCAGGTGCCGGACTTCCTTCCTGCCGAGGCTGAGTGCTGTCTCTGTCTTGTGGTTGGATGCTGGTTGGTCGCCCTCGTTGCTGTTAATATCGCTGCTGTAAATGTGGATGCATGACCCATGTCTTCTCACTGCTTCCCATGATATAACAGAGTTGGGTTGTTCCTGATGGTCCTGGTGCAAGGAGACCAGTGGAAAAATGAGGGGCGGCCACATCCTTGGGGTGGCTGAACTAGCCCCAGGCTGATGGCTCAGGTCCCTGATAGAGAGGCCCTGGCTGAAGACCCTGGCATGTACCTGACATGGGTGCTGAGCTAGATGCTTCTCAGCACTGGAGGTGGTGGGTGCCAGCTGGTTTGAAAGGCTGTGAAAGATCCAAAGGCTATTTGGTTATGGGCACAACAGGGCCACAGATGGGCACCTCCTCACCCAGTCCCTCTTTCAGCAGGGCCGGCTTCCAGGCCTCAGGGTCAAGTATGTCTTGCTGGTCTGGCTGGGCATCTTCGCGGGCAGCTGGATGGTCTATGTGCACTACTCAGCGTATTCGGAGCTCTGCCGTGGGCATGTCTGCCAGGTGGTGATCGTAAGTCTGCCTGGGCTAAGGGACCCGATCCTTGTGGGAGGTCAAGGGAAGGAAGTGGGGGGAACTAGCTGCTGCATGTTCTCAGGGTGGACTTGTGTGTTAAAGTGTGCAGCGGGGAGACTAGAATGGCCTGGAGAGGGCTGCCCTGGCCAATCCTGAAAGCAGGCGATGGGGTGGAGTCTTTTATGCCCTCTCCAGGGAGCCATTCCTGTTGTTGAGAATGTCCCTGTGAGTGCACATGTGTGGGAGTGCGTGCTTGCATGTCAGTGCCTGTGTGAGTGTGCCGTGAGACTCATAAAGCTGGTACCTCAGTTCCTTGTGACTGGTGATGGGAACATAACGTCCCTGGACAGGGGGCATTGCCTCTTTTTCAGAGGAGATGCTTCTCCACCCCCTGGCTGTACAGTCTCAGGTGCTAGCCAAGCTCTCAACATGGGTGGTGGCTGCTCAGTAGATCCCTACCCTGGCCCACTTTGCAGATGGGGAAACTGAGGCTTGGAGACCAGGGAGCAGCAGGAGTCCTGAGGATGGCTGAACATACTGCTTACCTCAATTTCTTAAGTACATTTATTTATTTGTGCGTGCATGTGTGTGTGCTCGAGCACATGTGCACACACATTGGCCCTGACTTGTGAGTGGGTGTCAGAGGACTATTTGTGGGAGTTGGTTCTCTCCTTCCACCTTGAATTCTGGGGTTTGAACTGAGGCCATGAGACTTGGTGGCAAGCTCCTTTACTGCTTGCTGGCTCCTACCTTCATTTCTGTGGAACCTTCCTCTTGAAGCATGCTGTTTTTGCTACCTTGGCATGCAGAGCAGGGCCAGTAGGCTCATGCCTCCATCTGCTGTGAGGCATGGCCTCTGACTCCTGCAAAACCCTCCCATCCCCCAGAGTCCTGTGACTGGGGTGGATGGGGTATCAGCACAGAGTCCTGTGGTGAAGGGCTTGCTCACAGCGTGGTGGCGTGACAGGCATGGCTCTTTCTGTTTCTATCTCTATCTGATGAGCCTGTTTCATATGGCCATAGGACACTCTGTCTTTGTGGGTCACATGGCTGAGTCAGTGCTTCAGATTGGCTCAGCTTCTTGGATGGTGGGGTGTTGGATACTTCCTTTACCCCCTTTCCTCCGAGCCTGGCTCTGACCAGCATTAGGCTCCATGGCAACCAGAGATGTATATCTAGGAGTTTACCCAAGTGAGAGCCAGCAGGCCCTTTACCCTGAGATGAGGGGCTGGGTAGTGCTGATTTAATCTGTGCTGAGAGGCTCTCCCTGAGACTTCCGCTAAGGAGGTAGCCTGGGGCAAGCCTGGGAGGAAGTAAGGCCCCCAGCAACTGTGGGGCCCCAGGATGCCATTTTTTTAGGATGGTGACAAATAAGCCTGACAGTGACCAGCAACTGAAGGATTGGAGCATTTGAGGTACTGGGTCTCCTTCACAGATGGGACCCTCCACAATACCTCTTATGGGTTGGTGGCTGTGAGTCCAGATGGTCCCTGATGTAGACATCAAGGCCAGGCCCGATCATTGGGCTGCCCCTGCCTCAGCCCACAGGGCAAGCTAAACTAGGACAGAGATCGCAGTGGATTGAGAACCACGGGAGGGGGAATATGGGCACCTGTGCTCTGGGACGTGTCCTGAGCTGCTTCGTGTTCCCAGCCATGCTGGGTTCCAGAGCTTGCATAGCCTCCCCATAAGGGAGACAAGGGAGAGGTGGTCCAGGTGCCCAAAGGGTGCTGCTCACCAGAGGGCTAACTGGGTTATGTCTGAGGCTTAGTTATCCATCATGACCAGAGCCCCCCTTGTGGCTTTCATCTGACCACAGCTCTGCTGTTGAGGGCTCAGCTGGGGCTCCAGTGGGAACCCTGTTAGGGGGACCTGCCTATGGTCCTGGCCACCTGTGTGCACTCTAGTTACAGTATCTGGCAGTAGACTGGTGGTATCCTTCTCTCAGGAGTCAAGTCAGTGAGACTAGGGGGTAGAAGGGTTGCTCCTGGAGACAGGCCCATCCTCAGCAGCCTTTATATGCTCTAGGACTTGGATGTCCTCCCTTTCCTTTTCCTTCCTTCCTGGGGGTTCCTGAAGGAGTGTGGCTAGGACGGCTGTGTATCCACAAGAAGTGGGTAGGGGTGTGACCACCATGCTCTGGTGCCTGTCTCCTCAGTGTGACCAGTACCATAAAGGCATCATCTCGGGCTCTGTCTGCCAGGACCTGTGTGAGCTGCAGAAGGTGGAATGGAGGACCTGCTTGTCCTCAGCACCCGGCCAGCAGGTGTGCAGCTGGACATGGTTGGCAGGCTGGTGCGGGCTGCTGTTGGAGGTAAGCTGGGCATCTATAGGGAATATTACCTGTGGCCTTGCCTAGGTGTACAGTGGGCTTTGGCAGGACAAAGAGGTGACCATTAAATGTGGCATTGAGGAGGCCCTGAACTCCAAGGCCTGGCCAGATGCAGCCCTGAGGCGGGAGCTGGTGCTGTTTGACAAGCCCACCAGGGGCACTTCCATCAAGGAGTTCCGGGAGATGGTCCTCAGCTTCCTCAAGGTTAGTGTCCTCTACTAGGTGTGCCCTGACCTTCACTGTAGCCCACAGCTGGGCATGTCTACAAAGACTTGGGCAGGAGGCGGGCAAGGAAGCATCTTACCTGGGCTTGTGGAACAGATAGACTGGCAGAGTTGGAGATATGGTGAGACCTCAGGAGATCTCTGCATCCAGTGTGACAAAAGTAGGGACTGGTGGGAGAAGGAAACAGGGCTCAAGGGCCAAGGGACTATTAGTCTGTGTGCATAGCTGGGAGAAGACTAAGTGTGTGTGGTACAGGCATCAGGCCTTGCTGACATTCTAAGCTCTAGAGACCAGGTTAGACCCGATGTTCTGCCAGCTGTGAGGTGTGCACCAGGGCATGGTTCTCTGCCTTCCTTTTGGCCCCAAATGCCAGGCAAACCTAGGAGACCTGCCCTCCCTGCCAGTGCTGGTTGACCAGATCCTCCTCATGGCAGACTTCAACAAGGATAGCAGGGTGTCTCTGGCAGAGGCCAAGTCTGTGTGGGCCCTGCTGCAGCGCAACGAGTTCCTGCTGCTGCTGTCCCTTCAGGAGAAGGAACATGCTTCCCGGCTGCTGGGCTACTGTGGGGACCTCTACCTTACTGAGGGCATTCCCCACGGCTCCTGGCATGGGACAGTGCTGCTGCCTGCCTTGCGTCCACTTCTGCCATCTGTGCTGCATAGGGCTCTCCAGCAGTGGTTTGGACCTGCATGGCCCTGGCGTGCCAAGATTGCTATTGGCCTGCTGGAATTTGTGGAGGAGCTCTTCCATGGTTCCCATGGCACCTTCTACATGTGTGAGACCACACTGGCCAATGTAGGGTACACAGCCACATATGACTTCAAGATGGCTGACCTGCAGCAGGTGGCACCAGAGGCTACTGTGCGTCGTTTCCTTCAGGGCCGCCACTGTGAACAGAGCTCTGACTGCATCTATGGGCAAGATTGCAGGGCCCCTTGTGACAGGCTCATGAGGCAGTGCAAGGGTGACCTCATTCAGCCCAACTTGGCAAAGGTGTGTGAGCTGCTGAGGGACTATCTGCTGCCTGGTGCTCCTGCAGACCTCTATGAGGAGCTGGGCAAACAGTTGCGCACATGTACTACACTGAGTGGACTGGCCAGCCAGGTGGAGGCCCACCATTCACTGGTTCTTAGCCACCTCAAGACCTTGCTCTGGAGGGAGATCTCCAACACCAAGTACTCCTAAGGCTGCAGGCTCCAGTCACCATAGTGCTTGCTGTGGGCGGAGCACCCACTTATGAAAGATCACCCCTCTGCAAACAACTTTCCTCAACCCCTCTCCAGCAACCCAGCACAGCCAGGAGCCCCTATCTGAGGCTGGCCCACTGGGGCTATTCTCTGAACATGTAAATAAATGGTTTTATGTGACACCTGGTTATGTGGATCCTTTGCTAGAGCCATTTGGGCACCAATGGAGGATGTGAGGGGCATGTCATGGGCCTGAATGCTTTGGTCCTTAAAAATCTTGCATTGCCAAGGATCCAACCTACGGACTCCTGTGCATTTCTGCCACCAGCACCCCACCCCTGAGCAACATCCCCTGTGGCACACAATGCTTCTACTTTAGCCAACCAGCATTTCTACAGTTCAGCGGTAATGAGTGGGCAGAGCGAGTGTGGTGTATTTGTGTCTTCACTCCTCAAGGTAATCCTCTCCCATGGCATCAGCTTAGGGAAAGTGCTTGGTTACAGAATATGGCAATCTTAGCTCCTGCTAAAACTCAGCCACAGTTCCAACCCAAACCCCAAATCTTATTCACTCTGGGATGCTTTATTGGGAGAGTGGTGACAGCAAAGATTCCAGCCTCAAGAGCTGACGACTTTATTGTGTCACAGCATTGACAGCCAGTTTCCTCCCCTACATAATTACCTTTTTGGTTTTTCAAAACAAGGTTTCTCTGTAACAGTCCTGACACATGGCTTTGTAAACGGGGCTGGTAATGGCTCTTTTAAGGCCATGTGCGGTGGGGTAGATGGCAATGCTGAATCTCAGAGGGTCCTCTACCCCTAGTGCCACCACCACAGACCTCACTTCACCAGTCTTCCAAGTACACTCAAACCCAAGCCAACCCAAATGCAGCTTGTAATTTAGGACATAGGCTACCAGCATGAGAAGCCTGTATTGTATGGGTGGTTCAGCAGATCCTTGGTGAAGTAAGAGGCCACTCCTGAGGTCCATGGCCTAAAATCTTATCTGTACCTGTCCACATGGCTAAGAGGTGGGCCTTAGTCTTCCTGGCTTCTGGACCTGGAAGATGAAAAGAATGGATAGTTTCTTGTTCTTGCTAAAATGCTGGTCATGCAACCCTTTGGTGAGCCCTTGAGGTCTGGCCAACAGCATCACATCCAAACCCCAGTGCCACCTCACCATGGCTCTGCAAAATGTCAGGCTATAAACCATTCTTAGTGCTCACTGGCTTCTGAACACTGAGCGTAGAAATAGCCACTTGCTCTCTGCCCCAGTGTCACAGGCACAGCCGAGCAAATGTGCTGTGCCTGTGGTGCTGACAGCTCTAGGCCAGCATCTTCAGGGCAGTCAGTCACATCCCACTGTGCATGCTCCAGTCCGACTCTTACCTCAACAGGGCCACTGCTGGGCGTTTGGCATAAGCAGAGCATTAGTCACCAACTTTCCTACACCAAAGACAACAATTAGTGCAGATCTTCCTAATCCACAGGTGATGCACTACCAGATCCCGGGGAGGCCCGAAGCACAGGCAACATTGAGCCCCTTTACAATGAGCTTCACCCCTGTGGCTAGTTTCCAGATAGGGTTTCTGTGTAACATCCCTGGCTGTCTTGGCTGGAGATCCACCTGCCTCTGCCTCTGGAGTGCTGGAATTAAAGGCACATGTGCCACCATGCTCAGCTTCACTGCACTAAACACAGGCTACCTAATATAGGATTGTGCCTTAAGTTTTTCAGACTAATATGCTGACAAACAGGAAGTGCACCAAGGGGAGACTGGACAAACAGGCGATTTATGCCCAGGGTGGGCATAAACGTCCTTAAGGCCTCACCATAGTTGACTTCATGGGCATTTTTTTTTGGTCAAGCACAGGTAACTAAACTAGTGCAAACATAACCTCACACCAGAGGGCAGCCAGTACTATCACTGTCCGTTGTCTCACCATACCCCATGTTCTGAAATCACCCCCTTTGACCTGTGCTGCATGAAACTATCAGTCACTACTTGTCTTCTCATGATCAGTTTCAGCTGTCTGTGTGCCAGGGATGTGAGACTCAGGCCTACACGCCAGGTGAGGGCCACAGAACATGTAAGCTTGCCTCTTGGGAGATTGAAAAACCATCTCACCGGCTGTGGTGGCGCACACCTTTAATCCCAGCACTTGGGAGGCAGAGGCAGGTGGATCTCTGTGAGATCGAGGCCAGCCTGGTCTACAGATAGTGAGTCCAGGATAGCCAGTACCGTTACACAGAGAGACCCTGTCTAGAAAAACCAAAAAACCAAACAACAACCAAAAAAACACCCCATCTCCTCATATCAAGATAGCTGGACACACAGAGAAACCCTGTCTCAACCCCTCCCCCCTGAACCCCAAACCTCTTAGTTGGGGCTGGAGAGATGGCTCAGCGGTTAAGAGCACTGGCTACTCTTCCAGGCTGAGTTCAACTCCCAGCAATCACATGATGGCTCACAACCATCCATAATAGATTCTGATAGCCTCTTTTGGCATACAGGTTCACATGAAGAGCCCTCATACATTAAAAAGGCTGAGCAAGTCAGTAAGCAGCACCCTTTCATGGCCTCTGCATCAGCTCCTGCCCCAAGTTCCTTTGGTGAGGAAAACCAATGTGGAAGTGTAAGCTGAATACCAGCTCCCCGACTTGTTTTTTGGTTATGCGGTTCATCACAGCAACAGAAACCCTAAGACAAATGCCATCATTGTTTCCATCCACTGTAGTTTTCTGAGGCAGTCTCTTGACCTACAGCCCAGGATGGCAAGTAGCCAGGATAACAGAAGGACGTGCCACAATGCTCTCTTCCCAGGACCTTTTGAAGGTTATTGGTTTCATGATTTCCAACAAACCAACTTATCGGAAACTTCCTCTTTACAGACCAGCCCCTCTATTTTTGTACAAGGCTATCAAATGACCCAAGCCAGTCAACAACTAGGAGGGAAGGTTCCACCTCCACAGAGTGTTAGGCTACTAATCATTCAGATGTTCACAAGTCAGAACACTGAGCGTAGACATAGCCTCTTTCCTCTCTGCCACCTACTGACACACACGTGACACAGCAGCCACACCTGCAACGCCTCTAGGGGCAGGGTACTGATGAGCCTGGTATCATAACTATGAATTTGAATCTTTTGGTCAACTTACCCAAGACCCCTACATGTCCTCACGGGTGCTTAATTTCCGGCAGACAAACTCTCTAGAGAAGGAAAACAACCATTCTGTACACTCTTTGGCAAGATCACACTGGGGAATTGCTCCAGGCTTATCTTTTATTCCAATGGGCTCACTATGGCCTGTTCTCTTTGCTAAAGCTTTCTATAAATAAAACAATAAAAAGTAACACACCACGCTCCTTCCTTTCTCCCTAATAAAGTGGCACTGTACTAAACAGGAATACTGTCTCGGGTCTGGGTTATCTCAAGTAGGCCGTTCAGAATGGTTCTGAATATCTGTCCCTTCAAGAAAGACCGCTCAGCCGGGCGTGGTGGCGCACGCCTTTAATCCCAGCACTTGGGAGGCAGAGGCAGGCGGATCTCTGTGAGTTCGAGGCCAGCCTGGTCTACAAAGTGAGTCCAAGACAGCCAGGGCTATTACACAGAGAAACCCTGTCTCGAAAAAACAAAACAAAACAACAAAAAAAAAAAGACCGCTCCATCTCGTATGCAGCAAATATAGACAAATACTTTCTCTGGTTGGTGATCCTTATCAGTAGGAAAGGGAAACGCGTCAGGAGCCACACCCAGTAACGACCGCAGGGGCATGCCTAGGCGGCTTTCTGAGTCGTACTAGCCCATACGGGAGCCTCGGTATTCCTCTCCTGGGCCTTCTGGGGGCCGTCCACCCGGTCCTCCTCGAGCACATCATTAACTGCCCTTCCCCTTACCACATGTTTAGTCCGCTGCACATATAAGGGCGACTAAACCCTCAGAGGGAGAGCACCGTACATCTTTTTTACGATCACCAGCAGCGAGACGCAGCGGCGTCCCAGGTCCCCAACGGAAGCAGTGACAACTGCAACCTGTACGCCGCCATGGCCGCCGAGAGGCCGAGCCAAGCCACTCCACGTCTTTTATATGAGCACCTACGGCAGCCCGCGAGGGACTTCCGCAGCCCTCCAGCTGCAGCGCCCTCTCGTGGACCCTACGCTCTTCGCCAGCGCTCCTCCTAGCCCAGCCCTGCAGAGGCTCATAGCCCTTTGTACGGGGCCTGATCTCGATCTATCCTCACCAAGTGGATCTCAGCGACTTATTTAACGTGTTGCCAAGCTTACAGGACCTTTCAAAGACCCACGGTGTCCTGCGCTTTCTCATGAAGCTCCTTGTTTTTTGTGGGGGCAGCCTTGCTCTCCAGGTTCTTTATTATGCCAAAGCTTCCAGCTCTGACATACCAGTATTCAGGGGCCAAGGAGGTGACCATTTGCTTCCTCTTTTACAATGAAGCTTTGGGAATGGGTCAGGAAGGAGCTACTAGGAGTTCATGAATCCAAGACACTCTACCTAGCCCCACCTGGGGAGTTGTGTGTGGATCTGAGGTGCACAACAGCTGCTTGAAGGTTGACTGCCCTATGCTTCAGGACAGTGCTGAAAGACTCAGACGACTAGCTGCGATCTGAGTTATGCCCAGCACAACAAGTATGCATCACACATCTAATGAGTCCTGAAACTGATGAGGCCTCCCGGGTGATGGTGAATTGTGGGCATGGAACACATCAGTGAGCACTCTTCTGCTACCTGTGGGCCAAGCTGGTCACACTTGCTGATGGTATCAAGTCCTCCTCCTCCTCCTCCTCCTCCTCCTCCTCCTCCTCCTCCTTTTCTTTTGAGACAGGGTTTTTTTTTTTTTTTTTTTTTTTTTGTGTGTGTGTGTGTAACAGACCTGGCTGTCCTGGAACTCACTCTAGACCGGGCTAGCCTCTGACTCACAGAGAGACCTATCTCCCGAGTGCTGGGATTAAAGTCCTACATCACCACTCTCCAGAAGCCCCAAATTCTTGAATCCTTCCTTTGCCTGTCTGCCTGCCTGCCTGTCTGACTCCCTTTCTCCCTCCTTTCCTTCCTGGTTTTTGATAAGAGTATTTCATATAGCCTAGGGTACCTTCAAACTTGCTATGTAGTTGAAGATGACTTGAACTTCTGATCCTTCTGTCTCTAACTCCCAAGTGCTAGGTTAGAGGCATGAACTATCATGCCTGGCCCAAAGCCTTGAATCTTTATAGTAGGTGTGAGTGTGGGGCCCATCTTTACTTCCAGAGGGGAATTGAAAACTCAGGAGTAAGAAATGTTCCCTAGTCACATGACTACAATGGAGGGCCTGGGATGGGGGCTTGGAGGTATGTCTGGGCAGCAGAGGTCATAAGGAAGTTCACTTGACCTGTTGAGTTGTGACCAGGTCTATCAGTGTGATCTGTTTTGCCAACAGATCTGGAAGGAAAAACAAGTGGTGAGGCTTCTTCTTAATCCACTCCTGCCCTAAGGCCAAGAAGATTCTGGTGCCTACCGTATCATTGGGTCTGGTATTTGTGGGAGGGCTAGATCCCATGCCAGAAGAGGTTCGTGAATTGGTCCTAAGATGCAAACAGGTCTGAGCCATCCTTAGATGACAGAAACAGAAGGAACAACTGCTGGAGCACCATCAACAGAACCAGCCAGTCCAGAACTGTATCTGACCCTGACTCCAGATATAGGCAGTAGCATCGGCCAGGCCAGCCGCAGCACAAGGCTGGCTGTTAACTCTGGATCTGGAACCACCTCCATGGCCAACTGTGGCAGTGGAGCTGTGCTGGCTCAGAGGTCAACCCCAACTGCTGCAACAAGGTCTCTAAGAACAGAACGAAAAGTGGCTTGATCACCACCTCTGCCTCCAAACCCACCTTCATCACAGACTCCTTTAAGAGCTGTGGCACCATCCAGTGCCAACTATAGATCTAGAATCGCTCACAGTCCTAGAGACTCGGCATGAGACTCACAGCTGCAGAGGCACTTCTAGCTCCAGCTCCTGATCTAGACGCAGTCCTGAAGACCTCTCTGGAGCCAGAGTGGTCTCCACAGAGCCAGCTCCAGTCAAGAGCAGGGGTAGGCGAAAGGCAGAGCAGTCTCTGCTGCAGAGTCCCACCCTATACCACAGTATGAAGAACTGGTCCCTTCTCTGTTTCTTGAAGTGTTTGACAAACCATCCATGCTCCTGCTTTAGGTGCTTGGGAAGAATCCATTGTGGTCAGCTGGCTTAGGCTTTTATTTACTGAAGAGTCACAAAACTCTTCCCTCATTATAAGATGTATTATTTATGGTTCTCCATGGTACGGAACAAACATGAAGCAGTCAGAAGATACTTGGCAGGTAAATGTCATCTATTATATAGATAGATCTACATAGATGGGGGATTGAGAGGAATTTATTTCAAAGAATTAGCTCTTAAAGTATATAATGGCTAATCTTTTCAAAGATTTATTTATTTTTATTCTATGTGTATGAGTGTTTTGCCTGCATGTATGTATGTATGTATGTGTGTGCTGTGCCCATGGAGGTCAGAAGAGGCTATCAGATCCCCTGGAACCGGAGTCACAGATGGTTGTGAACTGCTGCATGGTGCTGGGAACCACATCCAGGTCTTCTGAAAGAGCAACCAGTGCTCTTACCTGTGGAGCCATCTCTCCAGCCCCCAATGACGGTTAATCTTGACTGTCAGTTTGGTTGTAGGGAGGCATTTAGGAAGTCAGTACAGTACTTCTCTGGGTATGTTTGCAAGGGTGTTTCCTTAGAGGACCAGATCATGAGGGTCCTGACCTGGTCAATGTTTGAATCCGTTAGTGGGTTCAAAATTTGAAGAGACCACTGTGGGGGGATGGAGGGGGACTGGATCACTAAGAGGGTGTGCTTTTGGGAGATGTATCTTGGCTCTAGACGACCCCTCCCCCAACTTTCTCTCTGCTTCCTGACCACCATGAACTGAGTAACAGTGCTGTATAAGCCAGGGTCCCACAGCCATTTCTCAGGGATTCACACAATCCATCAAGGCTGGCTTGGTTATATTTATTTAACAGATAATTAAGCTAAAACTCGGAGTTGAGCAGGCCCACGCCCAGAGCTTGGCCTCAGGGCTCCTTGCTAACCTCTGTCTCCACCCCGCCTCCCAGTTCTCTTTGTGGCTGGGGTACTGGGTGCTGCTCCCTCAGAGAAGAAGCTCTTTCTGTCTAGACCAAGATAGGAGTGAAAAGGGCTGGGGCTGGGCCTTGGCCTTTCGCTGTCCTGGGACTTGTCTGTTTGTGGGCACCAGGAACAAAGGACCACAAAACTCAGAGAGCTCAGAGTCCCTCCTGAAGCATCTGGATGCAGTCTCCTTCAGTGGGCCCCATGTCTCTCACCACAAGATCTAGGTTCAAATCCTGACTCTGCCATTCTGCAGGGCAGAAATTCAGTTCATGATAAAGTTGTTGCTCCCCTCTGAAACCTCAGGAGTTGTGGCCTTTACTGTCCACTCTAATGTTCTCTCAGTATTCTTGTAAGCACCCATCCATCTCTGCTTCCAGTATTTAAAGGCTTTTCAGGCCCAAAATTCCAAACTTTGATATATTCTTGCTACAGATAAGTTCCAAAAGGCCTAAGAAAATAGGGTCACTAACATAGTGACCTGTTGAGATTAGCTATGACCTCACTTCCTTTTCAAATTTTTATTTTGTTTTCATGTGTATGAGTATTTTGCCTACATGTATGTTTGTGCACCACATGTGTGCCTGGTGTCCACAGAGGCCAGAAAAGGGCATCACACCCCCTGGAACAGGAGTTACAGATGGTTTTGAATTGTCATGTGCATGCTGGAAATCTAACCTGGTTAACTGAAGAGCAGCCAGTGCTCTTATTTTGGCCTCACTTCTTGCTATCAATAATTTTTGTCTTAGTTTCCTTTTCTGTTGCTGTGATAAAATACCATGACAAGAGCCAATTAAAGGAGAAAGCATTTGGTTCGCAGTCTGACGGTGCAGTTCAGCATGTCAGGAAGTCACAGCAGCCGGTTTGAAGAAGCTGGTCACATGGCACCACAGTCAAGAAGCAGATTGATGGCTAAGCTCACTCTCCTTCCTACATTACAGGATCCCAGCTCAGGGAATAGTGCTGCCCACAGTGAGGATCCCAGCCCAGGGAATAGTGCTGCCCACAGTGAGGATCCCAGTCCAGGGAATAGTTCTGCCCACCACGAGCTGGCCTTTCCGCCTCAATTAACCTGATCAAGATAAGAACTTGGGGACACCCAGAGGCTCATCTCCTGGGGGATCTTAGATTTTACCAAGTTGCAAATTGAGATTAACACCCATAACACCCACCTAAAGCACTTAAAGAAGTAAAACAATTTGTTTTGGCTTACAATTCAAGGGGATACAGCCCAATCACGGTGCAGAAGGAATGACCACAGGAGTAGGAGGCAGCTAGCCACACTGACTCTCTAGACTAGAAGCAGAGAGAGATGGATGCTGGTACTCAGTGTACATTGTCTTTCTTATTTAGTCTTGGACCTCAGGCTGTGGGATGGTGCTGCCCACACTCAGGGTAGGTCTACCAATTAGCAAAATCTAGGAACTCCCTCAGAGTTTGCTCTCGTGGTGATTCTAAATTTCATCAAGCTGACAGTCAAGATTAACCATCATGGTACAGGAGAGTTGGTTCAGCGGTTAGGAGGACTTGCAGCTCTTTAGAGGACTTGGGTTCAGTTCCCAGCACCCACATGGTGATATGATGCCCTCTTCTGGCCTTCATGGATACCCACACACACGTGGCACATACACACATAAATAAAAATAAATCTTGAAAAAACTATGAAGCACAAAAATGTTTAGGCATGCTTGCTTTTATTTAAATAACTCCTTTTTAGGGCAGAATATATAGGTAACATTAAGTATATTCTATAGATTTACAAGCTGATGAGACAAAAACACCAGTTAAAAAAGACAAAGGGAGCCGGGCGGTGGTGGCGCACGCCTTTAATCCCAGCACTTGGGAGGCAGAGGCAGGCGGATCTTTGCGAGTTCGAGGCCAGCCTGGTCTACAAAGCGAGTCCAGGACAGCCAGAGCTGTTAAACAGAGAAACCCTGTCTCGAAAAACCAAAAAAAAAAAAAAAAAAAGACAAAGGGCCAGGCATGTTGGCACACGCCTTTAATACCAGCACTCGGGAGGCAGAGGCAGACGGATCTCTGTGAGTTCAAGGTCAGCCTGGTCTACAAAGTGAGTCCAGGACAGTCAAGGATACACAGAGAAACTCTGTCTCGAAAACCTAAAAAAAAAAAAAAAAAGGACAAAGGAATTCTACCAAAGCCACAGGAGGTGAGGGTGTGTTTAGGTGTTAAAAGTATGAATCATAACCTTGTCTGTGGTTCTGCCTCTGAGCAGACTCACACCAGGTCCCAGCAGAGCAGGTCTTTTCTCTTCCTGTGGTTGATTCACTCTTCCTGGAATTTCTGTCCTGCCTCAGGAGGAAGCAAGAGGTGTGGAGACTTCACTCAGGGTAGGAACTGAGGCCTGGGCACAGGCAAGCAGCTCCTGGGTGTCCTTCAGGACCAGGGCTGATGTAGGGGTGGGTGAGAGCCCAAGGAACCTTGTGCCATGCTCTTGGCTCCAGATTCCTAGGTGGGGCACCTCCCACTGAGAGCATTCTCCCTGAACAAGGGTCCTCAGAAGTGCCAAAAGCAGTCATGAGGTTAATTCCACTAATTAGGTCCTTCATTCACATCCATCCAAACACAACTGCAATCTCCTGGACGGAGGGGTGTGGACAATGACTTTGGTGTGGGTTAGGGAGGGCAGGATTCTGCTTCCAGAGTCACCCCGCCAGATAAGCTGCAGCACCAGCAGCAGCAAGGCTAGGAGCACAGAGCTGAGCTGGGATCATGCAGCTGCTGACACTCACTGTGGGGCTGGGTCTGCTGTATGTGGTTGAAGCCATGATGCCTCCTCTGAGTCCTGCCCGTGCTCAGCAGGTGATGGCCCTGGGGAGGGACAACTGAGGGGAGGAACTGGCTTCCAGGGTCAGGCCTAGGTCTGGGTGTGTCTAAGGCTTGCTGTTGGGAGCCACAGGTGATGTTGAGGAGGTCCCTCTCTTATGTCCTTGGTGGGATTTTCTGGGGTGGGTGTGGGTCTTGAGCATGCATCCAAGGGCATAGCCATGCCTTTCTTCTCCCTGTGGGCACTTAGATGCTAAGAGGCTGATGGGGGGGGGGGGCTGGAGAGATGGCTCAGCGGTTAAGAGCACTGCCTAGTGCTCTTCCAAAGGTCCTGAGTTCAATTCCCAGCAACCACATGGTGGCTCACAACCATCCACAATGTGATCTGGTGCCCTCTTCTGGAATGCAGGTGTACATGCAGATAGAGCACACATATGCATAAAATAAATAAAATAACTCTTTAAAAAAAAAAAAAAAAGAAAGAGGCTGATGGGCTGTGGGAGAGGCTTGCTAGCTGGTGCCTGTCCTGGCTCTAGCCAGCACTGATACCCAAGGATAGGCTTCCTTCCTCTTAGTGTGTGGGCTCTAGAGAAACATCTTTATATTCTTTCAGCAAGTTGATTCCAGATTTTCATCCAGTTCAAGACCCCTGTGACTGTTGTGTATCTGTGGAGAGAACACCAACTGCTGATTGATTTCAGGAGAACACTGATGAGTCCATTCCTTAGAGGGGGCAGCACAGGCTGGGGGAGAAATCAGGGGTACAGTCTAGACAGTGAAGCAGAGCATGCTCAATTGTTGTAGCCGAGTTCACCTCTGGTCAGCTGGTCAGCTACATCCATTCTGCCCTCTCCCCCTGCTCAGCACCCTGAAATTAAAGGTCCATCCTGTCCTCCAGGTCTCGTTTCTCAGCTCCCTCTGGGTGGCTGTGCAGGGACTGTGGTCAGGGCTCTTCCCAGGAAGTGTTTCTCCCAGGAGGTCTCTGCCCTGCCTGGCTGGTTCTACCTGCTGCTGATGGTGAGGGACAGCCATGATCAGGATTCCTTCTGCCATCCCAGCATCTCGGGCCCCTCTGTCTTGCACTGAGACTCTAGCACATTCTCCTCCTGCCTCTGACCCTTTTCCTGGCTGTCCTCTTTCTAAAAGCAAGCATACTTGAGGTCTCCCACTGCAGCTTTTAGGAAAGTGGTACATAAAACGCTGGGCAGGAGATATGCCTATCCCTGAATGGAGATGGAAAGACCCGCTGCCTCCCTTCACTTTTGAAAGAAACAATCTTGAGGAGTTGGAGTTCAGGATGAACCTGACGTGAGTATCTCCTTGGAGTCGACCCTCTCTGCTGATGCTACACAATTCCAACCCTTGCTCTGCACATACTGTCTGACCTCAGCTAGTCACACAGGGAACAGGGCATCCTCTGTGTTGTCTGGGCAACACACCAGGTGACCTCTGCAAGCATGGGAATGATGCTCTTAGGACACTGAACTGAGTTCATGAGGTCAGGGATCCCACCTGCTGTGTTCTGTATCAGTGCCTAATAGGACAAGAGGAGTTCCTTGCACAGTATTGCTTGCTCCTGGAGAAGCCAGCATGGGTCCCAGGATCAGGAGTAAGGAAGGTCTGTGTGTTACCTGGGGAGAGCCACACTTGGACATTGTGTTCTAGGAAACCCATTGGCTGTATTCAGTTCAAGCTGCCCCTGTATGAGGGTGAGGACCCTGGCACATTCCTCACCTGTAAGTAGGTAGGTTCCAATCCTCATTTCAGTAAAGACCCAGTGGGAGACCTGCTGCTCACATGGCTGTGTTGCCTCCAGGGTGAAGCACATCATCAACATCCACTTCCTGCCTGGGAAGAAGTTCGCCATTGCCTACTTCAAGGGTAAAATGAACTATCAGTACTACCAGATCACGATGCTCATGGGTGTGTTCCTGCTCTCTCTGTGTTTGAGTGTGGACTTCTGGGCCCAGACATGGACTAGACCCATGTTTTCTTTTTTTTTTTTTTTTTTTGGTTTTTCGAGACAGGGTTTCTCTGTGTAGCCCTGACTGTCCTGGACTCACTTTGTAGACGAGGCTGGCCTCGAACTCGCAAAGATCCGCCTGCCTCTGCCTCCCAAGTGCTGGGATTAAAGGCGTGCGCCACCACCGCCCGGCATAGACCCATGTTTTCTTATCTGGCCTGCTTCATGCCCCCGAGTCTAGAGAGAGCGAGTCTAGAGAGGCACTTCTGCTCTTCTTGATTTGGTGCATTGGGTTGTAAGCTCTTGGTCATCTCATTTTCTGCTCTCACATTGTCAATCATTGTGACTGAGCTATGGGTCCACTTTCATCCATTCAGCACCTCTTGGTATCCTGCGCCCCTGACCCAGTCAGTCTTTGGCATGGTCCTGCATGGGTCTCATTGTGGCACATTTGGCCCCAGGCGCATTTGGACATCCGGTCCTCTGAAGTCATGTGCAGCTGTCATGGTGCCAGGGGTGGAGAGATGGCAGCCAGAGGGTGGATCTTGGCACATTATCCCATAAGGATACTTCCAAGGAGATTTTGGCACATTTTCCCATAAGGATCCTTTTCAACAGTCAGCCAAAGAGAATATAAGAGAGCTATCCATTGGGGTCCCATGGCTCTGGCCATGCTTTTAACCTCTGCCAGTGTTCTCCAGTGCTGTGCCCTGGAACCTTCCTGATGTATATATTCACCACATACATATAATTCGCAGCGTTGCCTCCCTGGCTCTTGTTGGCATTCTTTGCTCATCTTCCCGTTATACTTCCTGTTTTGCCACCCTTAGCCTGAACCTCACAGAGGCTTTGGGCCCACAGGTCCCAACAATGACCTGCTTTGGGTCCTGTTATGGATCAGGGAGATAAAGGACAAAAGCACCTACCCACTGGCCCTGCCTTCAGGTTATGAAAAGGACTGTGGGTTGGATCTGAGGGTGAAGTACATAACTCTGGTCAGAAGAGACTTAGGATGTGGCCCCTGAGACCCAGTATCCAAGGGGAGAGGCCTGGGCCAAGGATCTGCCAGGGGACCTGGGGGAGCTGAGGATATCACTCTCATGGTGAGCCTTTCTTGGATGGGAGAAGGGCTTTTATGGCCCAGAAGATGGGGTTCCACTAGGAGGGGTTGGGGCCTTGTGTTGGGAAAGGGGCCACCGATGGCTAGACTCTTTGTCTTCTCATCTGGAGCTCAGGGCTCCTGTCCTGTAGGGGCTGGGACAGGATGGAGCAGGGCATCCCTGAATCCAGGAAGAGTGGCTGTGCAGAGAGAATTACATATGTCCCTTGCTCACCAGGACTGGGAGGGTGGCAGGCCTGTCCTATGGAGCCTTAGAAGGGAGCCATCTTGGGGATTTCAGTCTCACAGTGTACCCATTCAGTCAAATGTCTGGTGTTCCCAGCAAGAGGCGGGGCCAACAGCTCCAGTTGTCACAATGCCTGGGACCCATGGGAGGAGCTACCTGCTCCCAGCCTGGAGTGAGGCTCCTGTCTTCTCCATGTGGGTTAGGAGGCCCTGCTTTCTCACCATTTGACCTCACCCCATCTGCCTTTCAGGCCGCACCCTGAAAACAGACCTCAATGCTCTGTGGATCTTCAGGATGTTTGTGAGAAGTAAAATGGGGACAACAGCCAAGACAAAGAAGCCTCCCCACACTGGTAATGAAAATGCTTGTCCCTTATTTTCTTCTCATTGGTCCACTGTCAGAGCGACTGGGCAAAGCCTTTGTAACCCCTCAATTCCTCCTGGCTCGGCAGAAGCCTGTGAGTTGCCCCAAGATCCCTAATACAGAAGGAGTGCTGCAGAGGCTGCGGAGAAGCAGGAGTGAGGGTCCTCCCTGATCTTGCTTGCCATCTTGGCCAGAACTCTTAGCCAAGAAAGGAAAAGGCAGGGCCCAGTGCCTACACTTCTTCTCAACAGGCCTCTGCCTTAAATAAAGCTGGACAGTGTCCCCTGGCCATGTGTGTCACATAACAACTTATGGGCCTAGGCTTCATTTTTTAAACTTTGCATTTTATTCATTTATTTGTATGCATTTTTATGTATGTGGATACATACCTGTATGTGGATGCATGTGTAATTTGTGTGTGCACATGTAGAGGTTACAGGTCAACTTTGTTGTTGTTTTTTAGTTGCTGTACACTTTAAAAGTGACTTATTTTATTTTTACTTTATGTGTCTGTATGAATGCATGTTACACGTGTATGGGTGCCCACAGAGACCAGAAGAGATTGCCAGATTCTCTGGAGTTGGAATTCCAGGCAGTTGTGAGTGACCTGATATGGATGCTGGGGGCCAAACTGGGGTTCTCTGGAAGAGCAGAGCCGAGTCAAGGCATCTCTTCAGCACGCACTTTATTTTCTGAGACAGGGTCTCTCATTGGTGGGTAGCAAGCCTCAGGGATCCTCCATCTCTGCCACTCTAGCATCTGCTACCATGCTTGGCTGTTTATGTGAATTTTGGGGATGGAGTCCAGGTCCCCATGCTTGTAAGCAAGCACTTTGCTGACTGGAACATTTCCTCAGCCCCTGAGGCTTCATTTTTTAAAATGTAGACAAACACTTAAGTGTGAACACGATCATTAGGAAGGAAGGACTTTCCTTTATGTCCTCAGGTCCTCACACAGGTGGCATACCACAAAACACGAGGTCACTTGGCTCAGCAGTGGGCAGCCTGGGAAGATGGAGAGAGGAACAGGATTGGAGCCTGCATGGCTGCTAGTCAGGGAAGCAAAGGGAGGTCAGTATCACAGGGAGGTAGGTGGAGGTGGCTAGTGTGGGTCACTGCAGAGCTTGGGCTTTTGGGATGTCCCTAGTGGACTGACATGTGGTGATAGATAGATGGTGGCCCAGATGTGCAGTCACTGAGGAGGGTGGTTGTGGCCTCGGGGTATGTGGAGGGCAGGGCTTGCAGATGAGGTAGTTCTCCAGGAATTGGTGAACTTTGAAGGTTGTGGCCTTCTGAGGACAGGTTACCAAAAGACCAGAACTACCAAAATGTAAAACAATAAGTAAACGCAAACACATATAAACATATACAGAATTCTAAAAGTAGAGGACATAGGAAAACATAAGCCAAAACCAAACAAACAAGCAACAAAAAAAACAAACATAAGACAAATTGTGGCTGAGCCAGATTCAAGGGAAGACAAATGGAGCCCATTTTCCTACAGAGAAGTTCCCATAAATGGTGTCCAGTTGTTCCATACAGTGAAGCCTTTTTTCTGGGCACAGTTATTTGCTTCAGAGTATACTCAGCTCCTTCTGATCATCTCAGAGGTTTGGTTTTCTCCTCTTATCTCCTTTCCTTTCCATTTTCCTTTCCTCTATCCTTTCCTTTCCTCTCCCCCTCCCCTTCTCCTTCCCTCCCCTCGCCTTCCCTTCCTTTTCTTCTTTCCTAATTTTGTCCCTTTGTGGTGGTCTTAATCTTTAACAACTATGCCATAAAAACAAGATCAGGCCCTAGGCCAGACTGTTTACACATTGGGAGTCCTGCCCTCTGCCAGGGGTGGGGTGGGGTGGGGGTGGGGCTTCCCTGGCCGAGGGTTGTTAGATGAGGAGAGGGGAGGAAGGGAGTCAGATGACAGTCAGGGGCTCTGACTGACTAGCAACCAGATGCCTCTTTATTTATACAGGTTTCACAGAACAAAGACAGGCTAGTGATTATCCAAGTGGTACAGAGTATGTAAATGATTTTTCATTACATGTTGAGGGTTACAAGTTCAGTTACAATTAGAAAATATAAACAGAATGGATATTATTATTTTTAGCCCTATAATACCAATGTAAAGAATCTGAAGAATGTCTTCTCCAAAGCAAACATATGTAATATGTGACAGCCTGCTTTTTTTTTGGTTTTTGTTTTTTGGGTTTTTTTTTTGGTTTTTTGAGACAGGGTTTCTCTGTTTAACAGCTCTGGTTGTCCTGGACTCGCTTTGTAGACCAGGCTGGCCTCGAACTTGCAAAGATCCGCCTGCCTCTGCCTCCCAAGTCTTGGGATTAAAGGCGTGCGCCACCACCGCCCGGCTTGACAGCCTGCTTTTAAACTGGCATTGTTTATAGTTTGAGGGCAACTTCAGACTAACAGAAAACCGGTCTTTTTATGAACAGCAAATATTAATGCCTAACTTCTTTTACTGTATGTTTCAGCATCTTTGCTATAAAGTAGGAAAAGTTTATTTTAGTCAGTCTATCCTGAAGGAAGTTTTATTCCTTATGGAGTATACCCTGTATGACCTCCTATCTTTAAACTACATTTTTAGAGAGCTCTAAACCTATAATAAAAAGATACCTTGAATCTGTAACCTATTCTCCTGGCCAGTCAGAGTTTGTCAATTGTTTTGTCTACCTTTGCACCAATTATACTATTTGAGTTTGCCCACAGGCAGATACCCCATGAAGGTTCCTGGAGTAATGGCCTCATCTAGCTGTGTGCTTCTCTGTGCTTAGTGATCTCCAGGGCATAAGGAAGACTTCCAAATAGTGGCCAGATATATTTAATTTGAGGATTTTCCTAAAAAGACTCATACATAATTTTCTCAGGAAAAGACATAAAATGAATCATAATGCAGAAAGTCCTCAAGAATGCAACATGCAGAGACCAAAACCCAAAAGTTAGAGACTGAAGGACAGCGATTGTAGCAATCTGCTCAGCATTGCTGGAACTGTGTTAAGCAGCTGTTCTGGCTTCATGACTCTTGTCATTTCCAGTGGATATGGCTGTGCCAGAGTCCCTTGTAACTAGACCAGCTAAAACTAGTGGGACTTGGAATGACCACACACATGATCTCCATGTAGCCCAGGCTGACATCAAACTCCTGATCCTCTTGCCTCTACATTCTGAGTGCAGAGCCTGTACCGTCTATTGGGCCCCAAATCTTTCAAGATCAAAGAGTAAACAATGACAAAGGTTGGACTCATCCCATAATACATCCTCACTAAGACCCCAGAACCAATGCAGATGTCACACAGTCAGCCTGTGCACTTTTAGCAGACTTCAACAGACTGGAGGCCCCACAGCAGGGCTGTGTCTTAGCCTCTCAGTAGCCTTGCTGTATTATAACACTTCTGACTTGTGGGTTCTGAGGTCAGTTCCTAGTGTTAGTTCGAAGACACTCAAAAGGTGCTTTTGTTAAAAACACAGACTAAAATAGGTTCTTTGTGAAAAGATCATGGCCGGGCGTGGTGGCGCACGCCTTTAATCCCAGCACTTGGGAGGTAGAGGCAGGCGGATCTCTGTGAGTTCAAGGCCAGATTCACTTTGTAGACCAGCATCACTTTGGATATGTGAATGTTTGTTTGACCAGTAAAGAGGATGAGGGGCAAGCAATTAACGTTTGAATACAAGCAGCTTTCAGATCACTCCAATAGGCCTGCTCTCCAAGTGCTGCAGCAGATGAGAGGCAGGGTCAGCTCTCCTGTTCTCAAGATCCTGTCAGGGCCAACTCTCTTACCTACTACTGGTGGTGAGGGCAAAAGTGAGGGGATCTCTCATCCACGGCACTGCACAGCAGACAAGAGACAGGGCTGGCTCTCTCACACTCACACCCTCAAGGCCCGCTCACCTACAATCCCCACATCCAGGGCCAGCTGTAGTGTGCTGCCCAGGCAAGGTGCAGGGCCTGCTCTCCTGAGTGCTGCAGCTGGTGAGGGGCAGGGTCAGCTCTTATGCTCTCATGCACCCAGGGACAGCTTTCCCACAATGCTCAGGAGAGGGGTGGGGCCAGTTCTGCACAGCCCTCAGACATCCATGTCCCTGGGCTGCAGCCCAGATCAGGAATGTTAGCTTGGCCTTTGGTGGTAAAAGACTCCTGTTGCTGCAGGGTCATGGACCCTCAAACTGTTCCATAAAGTAGAAAGGGAAGGAACACTTCCCCCTTTGGCAGCACAGGTCAGCATCCAATCATGGTTCCAGGTGGCATCAACAGCTACTCACATCAGGCTATTTCTCACTACCCTCAAGTCTCCAGTTCTGCCTCTTTTCATTGTGCCCACATCCTTCTGTTTCTCTTCCTCTTCTATTTTTCCACTACTTATTTGCTCTTCTTTGTGGAGTCTGGGGTCTATGAGTATTTGGGGTCATCTCAGGGTTGGTCTAAGGAGTGCTATGCCTCACTTGTGTACTGGGCAGGGGTCATCTTAGGCATGGTCAGCACAATGTTGGACTGGTGATAATCTCAGGCTAGCTCCCTTTCCAGGCCCCATGGCACCAGTCTGGTGGTTGTCTTGTGCTTGCTCCTCATCCAGTCAGGCCAGCCTAGATAGCTTGCAAGGGTCATCTGTCTCGGGTCCATGGTCCCAAGTGGAGTTCTTCTAGTCTCTGGCTTGCTCCCCATTCTGGGAGCCCATCTGGGCCTGCCTAGAGCCAGACTGGTGGTCGACTCAGGCTCCCTGTTTACAGGAAACATTAGGCTACTAATCATTCAGATGTTCATAGGTCAGAACACTGAGTAGACATAGCCTTTTCCTCTCTGCCACTTACTGACACACATGTGACACAGCAGCCACAATTTCAATGCCTCTAGGGGCAGCCTCTTTTGTTTTTTCACCCTATATTTCCTCCTCTCTCCTATATTTGTGTTATTTTGACTTTGTTTAAAAAATAATACTCTTCGTCCATTGTGCCCTCTGAGCGGCGGTGGCGCAATGGCGCGGGTGGCGGCAGCCCGGGGGCGGCGGGCGGTGCCGAGGGCAGGCTGAGTGCATGGAGCAGCGCGGGCAGGGGGCCGCGGCGACGGGCCAGGCCGGGCAGAGGAAAGAGCTGCCAGCCAGGGGCTGGGTTGGTGCCCATGTCGTGCTTCAGCCAAGTTGGTTCAGCCTCAAGATTAAGCTGGTGGATGGACTGCTGTTCCATATCTGCTTCCTGACCATGCCAGCCCCTGCCTCAATGAACTCTTTGGCTCTGCTCCTTCTCAGCTGGAGGAGCAACTCCCAGATAAGTTCCAGCACATTGGGCCAGTAGGCTGCTCCATCACCAGTGAACCCCATGAACCCCATAAAACCTGCCCTGCCCCCTGCGCCACACGGTGATGGTTCATTTGCATATGAGTCTGTGCCTTGGCAACAAAGTGCCACTCAGCCAACGGGATCACTGTCCGTGGTCACTACTGTGTGGGGAGTTGGCAACGCAACACAGAGCCAGGTTTTGGGGAACCCCATGGGTCCCGCAGGAAGCCCCCCTGGTGGCTCTATGATGCCTGGTGTGGCAGGTGGCAGTTCTGCCTTCACCTCCCCGCAGTGCCTGGGACAGCAGGCGTTTGCTGAAGGTGGTGCTAGCAAGGGCTACGTCCAGCAAGGTGTGTATGGCCGAGGGAGCTACCCTGGGGGATCCAGTTTCACCACTGGGTATGCAGGCGCCCAGGCCTCCCCTCACATGCCGCACGACTCTCAACTGACTTCACGCAAGCAGCAGCTGCCGCTGCCATGGCTGCCGCCACGGCCACTGCCACAGCCACCGCCACGGCCACTGTGGCGGCCCTGCAGGAGAAGCAGAGCCAGGAGCTGAGCCAGTACAGAGCGATGGGGACTGGGCAGTCTTTTAACAGCCAGTTTCTGCAGCATGGAGGCCCTCGAGGACCCAGCGTTCCCCCAGGCATGAACCCTTCTGGCATGGGAGGAATGATGGGCCCCTCGGGCCTCTCCTCCATGGCCATGAACCCTACCTGGGCAGCAGGCATGACACCCTTATATGCAGGACAGCGACTGCCTCAGCATGGGTACCCTGGGCCGCCTCAAGCCCAGCCACTACCCCGACAGGGGGTCAAGAGAGCCTATTCAGAGGTGTACCCCGGGCAGCAGTATCTGCAAGGAGGCCAGTATGCTCCTGGCCCTGGACAGCCTGCGGGCCCCGCATCCTCTTACCCTGGACACAGGCTACCCCTGCAGCAGGGCATGGCCCAATCCCTGTCTGCACCTGGCCCCACAGGACTGCACTACAAGCCCACAGAGCAGTTCAACGGGCAGGGTGCCAGCTTCAACGGGGCAGCATCAGCTACAGCCAGCCTGGCTTGAATGGGCCTTCCCGCTCCATCCCTGGTTACCCCAGCTCCCCACTGCTGGAGAATCCCACACCACCCATGATGCCCAGCAGCAATGTTCCCTACATGTCCCCAAGCCAGGAAGTCAAGTCTCCTTTCCTGCCTGACCTGAAGCCAGGTCTCAGCTCCTTGCATCTGTCACCCTCTGGGAGTGGCCCTTGTGATGAGCTGCGTCTGACCTTCCCAGTCCAAGACTGGGTGGTCCTGGAGCCCTTCTGCCTGCAACACAACCTGGCTGTGAGCAACCATGTGTTCCAGCTGCGAGATTCTGTCTATAAGACCCTGATGCTGAGGCCTGACCTGGAGCTGCAGTTCAAGTGCTACCACCATGAAGACCGGCAGATGAACACCAACTGGCCAGCCTCAGTGCAGGTCAGTGTCAACGCCACACCCCTCAGCATCGAGCGTGGAGACAAGACCTCGCACAAGCCCCTCTACCTGAAGCACGTGTGCCAGCCAGGCCGCAACACCATCCAGATCACCGTTACCGCCTGCTGCTGCTCCCACCTCTTCGTGCTGCAGCTGGTGTCCGCTCTGTGCTGCAGGGCCTCCTCAAGAAGCGCCTCTTGCCAGCTGAGCACTGCATCACCAAGATAAAGCGGAACTTCAGCAGCGGCACTATCCCTGGCACCCCTGGGCCCAATGGAGAGGATGGGGTGGAGCAGACGGCTATCAAGGTGTCCTTGAAGTGCCCCATCTCCTTCCGCAGGATACAGCTCCCAGCCCGTGGTCACGACTGTGCTTTGACCTGGAATCATACTTACAGCTCAGCTGTGAGCGTGGGACCTGGAGGTGCCCAGTGTGCAACAAGACGGCTTTGCTGGAGGGACTGGAGGTGGACCAGTATATGCTAGGCATCCTGATTTACATTCAGAACTCAGACTATGAGGAGATCACCATCGACCCCATGTGCAGCTGGAAGCCAGTCCCTGTGAAGCCTGACCTGCACATCAAGGAGGAGCCAGACGGGCCAGTGCTGAAGCGCTGCCGCACCGTGAGCCCTGCCCACGTGCTCATGCCCAGTGTGATGGAGATGATCGCAGCTCTGGGCCCCGGCGCCGCCCCCTTCACCCCTTTGCAGCCCCCTTCAGGCCCTGCTCCCAGCGACTTCCCCAGCAAGGGTTCCAACTTCCTGGGGCCTGGAACGTTCCCAGAAACCTTCCCATCTGCCACACCCACCACCCCAAACCTTGCTGAGTTCACCCAGGGGCCACCCGCCATCTACCAGCCTGACATTCCCAGCAGCCTCCTGACCCCAGACAAGTCTGCTCCTTGCCTCCCAGGCCAGATGGCACTAGCGGGCCACCTGGACACAGCCCACAATCCTGGGCCACCAGGGCTGCACACCCCCAACCTCGGGCCTACCCCAGGCTCCCAGCTACACCATCCAAACCTCCCCCTACATCCCGGCAGCCCCTGGGCCAACCAAACACAGGGCCCATCAGCAAACTGGCCTTCAATCCTGCCACGGACATGATGAGTCCCCCCAGCATGACTGGGGCAGGGGAGGCCTCAGAACCAGCTCTGGATCTGCTCCCAGAACTGACCTATCCTGATGAACTGCTCTCCTACCTGGGTCCACCTGACCTCCCCACGAACAGCAGTGATGACCTGCTCTCACTCTTTGAGAACAACTGATCCTGTGTGAGCCCCAGGCCTGGCAAGGAGCACTCACAAGATGTCACCACAGCCTTCCCTTCTCACCCAGCCCCACAGGAGGCCTGGTGGGTCTCCCTGGTTTTCCATGTGCACACCCTGAGCTGGGGCCTGCCACTGCCAGCCCCCCCATGAACTGGAAGCAGCTTTGTGCTCCAAGGGGCCCCAGGCTAGTGGTCCTCACACTCTCCTCCCTCCATCAAGCTCACTGCTGCAGAATGGATCTTGTGAGGTGCCCCGTAGGCCCCGACAGCGCGTGTGCATAACCCTTTACCCCAGACTCATGGCCTTGCATCTGTCCTTCCACCTTGCCTGCTCCCACCCGGCCTGCACTTGTCCAGCACTGACCCTTCTGTTTCTGCTTCTCCTCAGAAGAGCTGGCTAGCGAGGCTGGCTCTGTACCCTTGGTCTGCAGCTCCAGCGGCCTGAACCTGGCAGCCTCAGAACCATACAGAGCACCAGCCTTTGGGGGCCTGGCGCTCCCACCAAGCTGAATGTGGTGCGGGGGTTCCTCCCTCCCTCTGAGCTTCAGGCAGAGGCTGGGGTGGGGGCATAAAGCACAACCTTGTACATAGTGTAGAAATGCAGACAGCTGGGGGAGGGAGGGGACAGCTGTTGATGTCAGTATGTTCCTCTGTAGATTGGCCTGGTGTCTGCCACTTACTAAGTACAGACAGCTCCGGGAGAGGTTCAGCCCCTCCAGGGGTGGGCTTTCAGGCTCAGCTCTGGAAACTCCAGCGAGCTGCCCCCCAGGTTCCTCTTTTCTGTGAAAGTGAAGAGTTAGTACAGCTGTGTTTTTTAAACCACCTCATCTCCACCCTGCGGCCCACACCCAGGTTGGGGAGGCCATCACATCTGCTGGCAAAGTGCCTGGGCCTGTAAGCAGGGTGATGGCCTGTTGTGTCTCCTGTCTGTGCCATCTATTAAAGGATTCCCTCTTGGTGGGCAAAACAAAACAAAACAAAACAAAACAAAAAAAACCCTCTTCAATAGTCTTACAGCTTTGAGCTATAATAATGATTGGTATGGCAAATTGTGCCAATGGCTACAGTAGTGGCAAAGATATGCTGGGAATAACCAACTTTTGGGACATAACTAATGAAGTTCTAAGATGAAAGTTTATAGTTATGAGTGCTTACATTAGGCAATGGAAAAATTTCAAATACACAACAGAACAATTCACCTTGAGGTCTTAGGAAAACAATTTAAACCCAAAGTGGTAGACAGCAAGAAACAGTTGCAATCAGGGCTGAAATCAATGAAATAGACTTTGAAAAACAATAGAAAAGATAAAGTGAGTGTTACTATTTTTTGGTAGTGGTGGGGGACTGGGTTTCTCTGTGTAGCCCTGGCTGTCCTGGACTCACTTTGTAGACCAGGCTGGCCTTGAACTCACAGAGATCTGCCTGCCTCTACCTCCTGAGTGCTAGAATTAAAGGTGTGTCACCATGCCCGGCAAAAGTGTTGATTCTTTTTTTTTGTTTTTTTGTTTTTCGAGACAGGGTTTCTCTGTGTATCCTTGGCTGTCCTGGACTCACTTTGTAGACCAGGCTGGCCTCGAACTCACAAAGATCCGCCTGCCTCTGCCTCCCAAGTGCTGGGATTAAAGGCGTGCGCCACCACCGCCCGGCAAAAAAAGTGTTGATTCTTAAAAAACAAAAACAAAAACAAAAAAACAACCAAACCTGACACACTCTCACACATACAGGTGGTGGTAGTGGGGAGAATGTGCTGAGGTTAATAAAATTAGAGATTAAAAAGGAGGAGATGGCTACAGGGATTCCAATGAAACACAGAAGTTCTCCAGGGAGTATTTTTTGAAAATATATTTCCCTGAAATGAAATATCTGGGAAAAAAGTGGATAAATTCCCTGACACATGTGACCTACCAAAATTAAGTCAAGAAGATATAAATAAGAGATCCTTAACAACCATTGATAGAAAGAGTAACAAAAAGCCTTCCAACAAAAGAACATTCAGAATCAGGTGAATTCTACCAAATCATTAAAGAAGATAACACTATCGCTGCTCAAACTGTTCCGTAAAGTAGAAAGAGAAGGAACACTGCCACTCTCATTCTCCAAAGGCAGTATCTTAGCTAGGGTTCCTATTGCTGTGATGAAACCATGACCACAGGAAGTTGGGGAGGGAAGGGTTTATTTGGTTTATGCTCCATAGCACTTTTCATCATCAATGGAAGTCAGGACAGGAACTCAAACAGAGCAGGAACCTGGAGCCAGAAACTGATGCAGAGGCCATGGAGGAGTGAGTGGTGCTTCCTGGCTTGTTCCTTATGGCTTGTTTAGCCTGCTTTCTTGTTGAATCAAGGACCACCAACCCAGGAATGGCACCACCCAAAATGGGGGGGCCCTCCCTCATTGATCACTAATTAAGAAAATGCCTGACAGACTTATCTGCTTACAGCCTGATCTTATGAAGGCATTTTCTCAATTGAGGCTCCATTCTCTCAGGCGATGCTGCCTTGTGTCAAGTTGACATAAAACTAGCTAGCTCAGCCAGTATTACCCTGATATGAAAGCTGGAAAATAACACAACACAGAAAAAAATTTATAGTCTAATTTACCTAATGAATATAGATGGAAATATTCTAAATGGAAATCTTGCAAATTGAGTTCAAGAAGACATTTAGAAGATCATATGGCAGGAATGCAGGTAGGGTCAATGGACACAAATTAATAAATGTAATTCAGTACATTAATAGACAAAAGGGCAGAAACAGCATAATTATCTCTACTGAAGCCAAAAAGCTTTTGACAATTTCAATATCCTTTTATATAAAAGCTCTGAAGACACCAAGAATAGAGGGAACATACATCAACACAATGAGGATTATATATGAGAAATCTACTGCAGACACTACAGCAATAAAACAAGGGAAAGAAAAAAAAAAGGGCTACAAAGAGAAGAGTAATAAAATTATCCCTGTTTGTAGATGTCATGACCTTATATTACAAAGATCCTACACACTCCACCAGAAAACTTATACACATGATAAATATTTTCCACAGAGACCCAAACTGTAAGGTCCTCAGAGCAGGAAAGAGCCTATTGTTTTGATCAGTTGTTATATCAAATGAAAAATGTTGCATGCAGTGCTATGGCAGAGGGATCCTGCCTCTTTTACTGCTCTATAACCAGTCATTCTGATAATGCTCCCTATACAGTAGTGGCATGAGTGTTATGGGAGTAACCACTTACATTCTGACATTCTTAAGTCCTGTTCTATTTAGTAGCCTCTAGGGGAGAACTTAGTGTTATTATTCTGGTAAAGGGACATAGTGTTAAATTGAGTCCTATTTTATTGCTATACCCATAGATTACTGGATCTCTCAGCCCTTCTCAGAGAAACTTCTTTATGCAGTAGATGGAAATTAACACAGAGATTGAAAACTAGTCAAGGTGCAGGGACAGAATTATAAAATGACAATGGTAGTTGAATGGCCCCAGCTGGGGATGACAATACATGGAACTGAGGCTGAACTGTGCTTAGAAAACTTATCCCTGAAAGAGAAGGTTATGCTGGTAACAGATGCATTGATGCCACTCTCTGTATTAGCCACTGATTTGGCAGGAAGTGTGGGAAAAGGGATAGAGGAGATGGAGGTATTAGCAGGCCATTTCTGGCAGGTTTCAGTGGAGTTACCATGGTATCCAGGGAAATCTGTGTGAGTTTTCCCTCCTCCAGGAGAAAATGTCCCTGACTATAGTTGGTTCATTGCAGATCCAGAGAATTCCCTAGAGTGATTGTGGGGAAGCATAGTTAATGGCGCTAAATGATCTGGCAATGATATTCTCCAGTGGGAGGCACTTCCACATAGGCAGAACTGTGTTAGAAATGCAGAAGAGGGGTCATGACATTGCCCTGACCTCCAGTGGAGGTGCCCATACATTGCTATCTCTGTGATAGGCCTGTGTGTTGAAAGGTGGCATCCCCACCCACTCTTGCATGGCCACCAGGGGATCACCACCTGCCAATAAGCTCTCTGGAGACCTCACCTCTGGTCTTGGAGCCCCATACACTCATCTTCACACTCTTCCTATCACACCCACCACCTGGCTTGGGGAGGACACAGAGCAGAGGTGACTAAAGGCACTTGAGGAATGACAACTTTCACCCCAGGACTCAGCTCTTCATGCTTTGCCCAGAAAAGCCACCATGAAGGGTTACCCATCCATCCTAGACACTTCCTCACTCCAACTCTAAAATAACCCCAAGGCCCTACAATATGTGAGGACACTCCTGCCTGGTCCCCACCCCCACAGACATGCAGAGACACCAGGCAATGATGCAGTTCTTTATAGAAAGACAGGGGAGAGGGAGGCAGAGGGAAGGGGCGGATGAAGCCAGAAGGGGCAGTGAGGGAGGGCCTTCTGTGTCCTGTGCTCAGATGGTCTGAGAGGAGCAGAGCAATGCTGCAAGGCAGCCCTGGAACCATGCATCCCTTGCTGTGGAAAGGAGGAGAGTCAATGGAACCAAACCAATTCATGAGGGGAAAATGTTGGGATGACAGGGGCTCCATTCACCAGAAGTCAAAAGAAGACAGAGATTATTCTCCCCCTCCCAGATCCAACCCTCAAACCGAGTACCCACAATTCCCCAGGACCATGTGTGAGGAGGGGACAGGTGACTTCAGGACAGCAGCATGGCAAAGGGAGGACAAGGATGCTTTTGTTCTCAAGCTCTATCCACACCTGCATAAGTGGCCTGGGCAATTCTCTGAACACATTTCTCAAGCATCACACAGCAGAGAGGAACCCAGGAGTGCTGCTAGGAATGCATGACTGCCTCATTCTTTAAAGCAATCCATGTCACCATAGTGACAGAGGGGAAGGGAGGGGCAGAGGATGAATTTCCATTCTGCAGAGTAGGGCAGGGATACACAGAGAGGGGCTTTCTCTCCAGTTACAAGCCAACTGCTGAGTATCAGCAAGGGCAGATTCCTCATATTCAGGATGTGATGCCAATGAAGGAACCATGAACCAAAATACCCACGGGTAGAGTATGTTCTGGTAGCCAGGCCATCGATGCCTGCACAGGTAGGGAAGGGTCTCTTTCCTCAGGCTTAGAACACAGGGTCTCCTGAAACCCTGTTGACCCCAGGACTAAGATTTCTTCAAGTGTGCCCATAAACTGGTCACTTACCCTAATTGCTTCCTAGAGGGCAGGATTCTGTCCAAAAAAAAAAAAATAGAATAAGGAAAAAACATGATTCAGAAGACCCAGGGCATTCAGACAGAAACACAAGGACCCATCATCAGCCAGCATCTCCCCAACCCTGAAGGACAAGGCCAGATGAGAGTCAGCCTGTTGTCCTGAGTGACTTGCTGCCTTCCCTACATGGGAGAGGGAGAACATGGCCTCTTGCTTCTTACCACTCTGCTTAGGGATGAAGATGTTCTCTGTGTTGAGGCCTGCAGCTCTTACAGCATTCTGAAAATCTTCCAGGGCTTCCTGGGGGAGATCAGAGTCCCTGCCTACAGGTAAGGTCAGAAGGGACATGGTGTTAGGTTCAGATTTGGGGGGGGATGGATAGAATTTCCTTCCCAGCACAGAGGACTAAGCAACTCTGGGGTGAAGAGGGAGACATTGGCCACCCATGTGGGGACTTGACACAGAAGCATCAGTGTGGGAGAAGAAACCATGTGAAAAGATGACCAGCCCACAGTATGTATCCCTCTACAGCATCTGACCTGGAAGACACAGGGGCACAAGCCTTCATCTCACCTGAGTTTTCCTCAGGGAAGCTGAGAGCAGTTTGACCAACCTTACTACGGAGGATTACATCACCCTGAGTCTGAGGGCTCCATGCTGTCTCTCTGCTCTATGTGGACAAGTACTTAGGATGTTCTGGGGCCTTCATCTGTAGGCAAGGACTCTTATAAAAGCTGTGGAAGGGGCTGGAGTTTGTAGGCTGGCTCCTGTTTCTATATCTGATGGGGTGATCTGATTGCATTCAATTGTTAATGGGTTGTACCATGCCACCCTTAGTATGATTTGGCAGTCATGTACTTCCCAAAATGACATTTGTAACTGTTGCCTCACCAAAACTTCTGTGATTGGTTGCATTAAATGCCTGCAGCCTGGATTGGGTAGAAGAGAGGTAGGCGGGGAAGAGGTTGGCGGGTGGCACGGAGGGTTTTTTGAGAGGAGAGGATCACAAGAAAAAAGCCAGGAGGAAGAGGGAGGAAGGAGAAAAAGCAAAAGGTTAGATGGAAGAAGATCATTCCGTGTGGCCTAGAACATCAGCATATCATGTAGATAGCAGCCCAAGGGGGCATATGTATATACTAGGGTTTTATTTGGTGATTAGCTTGAAAAGCTAGCTTACATGGGTGTAGATTACGCAATCAGGCTAAGTCTTGTTAAAATCCATCAGGTGTCTCTGTGGGATCATTTACAATGGTGGGTTAAGGATCAACACCTCCAACTAATTAACTGTTTTATAAATACTGGTAATAATATATATCTTTTTTTTTTTTTTTGGTTTTTCGAGACAGGGTTTCTCTGAATATCTCTGGCTGTCCTGGACTCGCTTTGTAGACCAGGCTGGCCTCGAACTCACAAAGATCCGCCTGCCTCTGCCTCCCAAGTGCTGGGATTAAAGGCGTGTACCACCACTGCCTGGCTAATAATATATATCTTTTCTACATATACCAGTCCTTCTTTCAGCTGGAACCCCAACAGCGGTGACACCCCTTTCACCTGGTGAGTCCTTGGTCCATCTCACAACAGTGTGACTCACCCAGGAGTTTTGCCACTTGAAATCGGTGCCCGTTTACGTTGCCATCATAGTAGAAGATGTAGTGGTCCTCCACTGAGGATGGTATGATATACAACACCAGATTTCCCCCATCTGCAGAGGAACAGTAACACTCGTCCTGAATAATCCCCTGACCCTTCAACAAGGATCCAAAGCTGGCCTGGCATCCAGCCTGGCACCTCTCAACTCTGACTCCCTCTCAGTTACTCATGGCTTCCAGACCCAGGTTCTCCACTCTCCCAGGGCCTCAGTTACAAGAACCTTCCATATCCATGGAAGCAACATACACAGGAGATGGCCACTGCCCAAATATATGTGTCATACAAGAGGGTGTGCCTCTGGAGCCAAATACAGCCCTCTCATGACTCCCTCCGTGAACTTAGCCATAACTGATGGGTTCTTTCTGGGGAGTTGTATTGTTTGGCAAGTTTTATGTCAACTGGATACAACCTAGAGACATCCATCTGAAAAACTGCTTCCATAAGATCAGGCTGTAGGCAAGCTTGCAGGGAAGTGTCTCAATTGCTGGTTGATGGGGGAGGCCCCAGGCCATTGTGAGTGGGGCCAGCTGTATAAGAACGCAGGCTGAGCTAGCCATGAGGAGCAAGTCAGAAAGCAGCACTCCTCCATGGCCTCTGCAGCAACACCCATCTCTTGCCCTGTTTGAGTTCCTGCCCTGACTTCTCATGATGATGAACAGTGATGTGGAAGTATGGGTCACCCGGACATGGCCTCATTGGCCTCAAATGTATCATGGGAGTTTGGGTGCAGCCCTCACAGGCTCAGGGACTCACAGGCTGTGTATTTGTTAGGTTCATCTGTCCTCTCTACGACAACGCTCACCTCCTGGCACCGTCCTGCAATCCTGGAAAACAGAAGGCCTGTGAGACTCACTGCCCAGCCACACACCTCCCACGCTGGCAGCACCAACAAAGTGGCCTACAGTTGCCTGGCTCTAAGGTGGCCAAGGAAGTGCTGGTCTCACTGAGTCCCATTTATGCTACATGCAGGCCTCCTGAGTTACATGTTCCAGTCCCCTGGCTCCTACAATGGTCCCAGTTCTGTGTCCTGCCACCTGCTGGCCGCAACGTGCAGCCTCTTGCTTGCTCCTTGTGGGAGCCTGGGATACTTGGTCTATAGAAACTGTCTGAAGCAAATCCCTCCCTTCCTACCCTCCATGCAATGTGGTTCCTGTGGCTGGTCCTCTGTCTCTGGAAATATTTAAGGACCAGCCCCACAATCACTGTCACCTGCACTAATGAGGGAAATCTTCAACTAGTGGGACTCAGGGAATAGAGGAAAGGGCAAATTTCAGGGTAGCGGCATGTCAGGGACTGACTGCCCAAAGGCCAGGCCCTATGGAGAAAGCACAGACACTGTCATGTTGTCCAGGGCCACTAAGGTGACAGGTACCAAGATGTGAGATATGACACAAAGGTAGAAGCTACACAGATGGGAGGTCACAGGGGCGTGAGACCACACAGGTGAGAGTTTACACAGATGAGAGGTTACACAAGTGAGTGGTCACCGAGGTGAGAGGTCACACAGGTGAGAGGTCACAGAGGTGAGAGATTACATAAGTGAGTGGTCACAGAGGTGAGAGGTCACACAGATGAGAGGTTACACAAGTGAGTGGTCACAGAGGTGAGAGGTCACACAGGTGAGAGGTTACACAAGTGAGTGGTCACAGAGGTGAGAGGTTACACAGGTGAGAGGTCACACAGGTGGGAACAGGCTGGGATTTCACAATGTCTATGCAATGCCTGGTATGCTTTCTCAGTGGCCTCTTCACATACTCTTGTTCATTCTGAAATGCAAATCTCTGTCTCTCTCCTGAGCAGAAATTTACATTGGAGAATGAAAAATCCCAAAATTAGGCTCATTCTGGGTCTGGGAGTGAAATGTTTCCCCGAGGACCCGGTTCACTGATGAAGACTGTCCCATCATAATAGAAAGTGGGTGATCCTTTGCAAGTGAGATATGCTCTCTGGACCACCTACTATCCCATGGTCCTCTCTAAACTGAGGCATCCTCAGTGGTACTGTTGCCCCAGAGCACCTGGCACTGGGTGTTACAGGTGCTCACTATGGCCCCCAGCTTAGCCCCCAGCTCGGCCCAGCTCAGCCCCCAGCTCAGCCTCCTGCTCAGACCCCAGCTCTCTTGTGCAGGGAAGCAAAGGCCAACAAGCGTGCTACCATCTTATCTGGCACCACTCACACGATGTTAAACTTGAGTTGCAGGTTGTCCCCTTCCAGAGTCTCGATGGTCATGGGAGTCACAGACACAAACCCAAGCTTCTTGTCAGGTATCAGGTTGTCGGAGACTGTAGCTTTAACATACCATGTTCCTGACACCTGCAGAAGGCATCGGCCCATCAGGGCTAAGGTAGACCCTAGGACGGCTCCTAGTCCAAAGCCCCTGCCTTTACCTTGGCTCCCAGGTTCTGGACATGTGAAGCATTTTCAGCCCCTGTTCTACCAACTCAGTAAATAACCTAGTACTACCAGGGCCTTAGGGATGTGATCACCTACCCTTGCAGGTGTGACACTGTCACAGACCCCTGCACTCCCAGAGAATAGTGAAGAGGACAGGACTCCCACCTGCTCCAGCTCTCTGTACCCAGAACTGTCTGACCAGACTCTTTGTGCTGGTCTGACCTTACTTCAGAGTAGGGATTCAAGCCTGACTCTAAAGTGATGTCTTTTTAGGTGGAGGCAGAATGGGGCCTCCAGCCAGCACCCTCAGCACCCCTATCTGCCATAAGCCTACTTGAAGCCCCTGCCCATATCAGCCTCACATCATGATCCTCTTCCATGGTGGGAAAGGCCTGAGTGGTGGGGAAGGCCTGGGCCTGCAGGGCAGCCAGGAGGCTGAGGCCAATGCTCAGGATCAGGGCCTTCATCTCCAGAGTCTGTGCTCACAGGTACCCAATGGGTCACTTGGCCAGCTGAGGAAGCTGTGCTGGGGCCTCACTCTGCTGCCCTTTATACTGTTCAGCCCAGGGTCCCCAGGGAACTTGGCAAGGAGTACTGACCAGTCCCTTCCTGGCCATTCACTTCACTATCTGCTCCACTGAAGAACTGGCCATTCTTCAGTGGACCAGATAAAATGTCATCTTTGTTGGAAGTTGTCAGAGAACTCTCAAAGCCCAGAAGATGACAGGGCTACTGTCTTGAGGAACTGACCTGCACATACCCCCTGGCAAGAAAGTGAGTCTGGGTTAGAGGTACAGCTTCCATGTCAGAAGACCCTGAGGGTGAGTACAGTACGAATGAACCCCTCCTGTCCACACTGTGTGGTCATCCAGCTGGCCAACATGCTCATTGACACAGAGGAGGCCTCTGAAGCCAGAGTCTTGTGCTTCATTCTCAGGGGACTTCCTCAATCCCAGAGCAGGTTACTGAACCTTAGATAGATCTTGGAGGAAGAGGAATCTCTGCATATGGGAGCCTGCTGTGTGACTATTGAAAAGTGTTCTTAAAGATAGGTCATCTCCTCAGCTAGGGGTATGCTAGCTCCTGCCCATATGCGGAGCAAGGATGGATGGGTCAGAC
This sequence comes from Lophiomys imhausi, assembly GCA_907164525.1. NCBI lineage: Eukaryota > Metazoa > Chordata > Mammalia > Rodentia > Muridae > Lophiomys > Lophiomys imhausi. The sequence goes on along the minus strand of CAJQZJ010031933.1, from coordinate 8,576,103 downwards.
ATAGAAAGAAAGCAAGAAGGGCTGTGTGAGCACATATGTACAGAAGCATGCATGTACACACAATCAGCAATGGGACAGAATCAGAGGTTGGGGTTGAAGAGATGACTCAGCAGTTAAGGGTCCTTGCTGCTCTTATATAAGATTTGGGTTCAGTTCCTAGCATCTATATGGTGGCTCACAACTACCTGTACCTCCAGTTCCAGGGGATCTGACACTCTCTTCCATCCTCCTCAGGCTCTGACATGTGTGGGGTGCATATCAACTTATGTAGCCTCATACAAACACACATAAATAAAAAATTTAGGATTACAAAGGGCCTGAGGCCATTGCATATAGCCTCTAGACCAGGACTACAGGTGTCCTAGTTAGGGTTACCATTGCTCATAATGAGCAATATTGTTGTTCAATACTATTGTAATGAAACTCCATAACCAAAAACATCTTGGCGTGGAATGGGCTTATATGGCTTGCACTTGCTCATTATTTTGCTCATCACTGAAGGAAGTCGGGGCTGGAGCTCAACCAAGGCAGGAAACTTGATGTAGGAGCTGATACAGAGGACATGGAGAAGTGCTGCTTACTGGCTTGTTCATCATAGCTCACTCAACCTGCTATCTTTTTGAACCCAGGACCTCTAGCCCAGGTGTGTCCTCACTCACAATGAGCTGGGTGCTCCCCCATCAATCACTAATTAAGACAATGCCCTACAGGCTTGCCTGCTGCCTGATATTTTGGAGGCATTTTCTCAGTTGAGGCTCCCTTCTCTCCAGTGACTCTAGCTTGTGTCAAGTTGACATAAAACTAGCTAACATAACTGATCCCTTGTCAACTTGACACCCAAACATACCACTGTTAAGCCACAACCTTTTCTTTCTTGTTCATCCCTGAGATCATATATTAATATAAACATTGCAATATAAAACATTTTACAAACTTAGTCCTAGTCTTTACCTATTCAAACATGTTAAAATCCAGTCTCCCTAAAAAAGAAAATTCCAAGCTGGGCATGGTGGCACATACCTTTAATCCCAGCACTCAGGGGGCAGAGGAAGGTGGATCTCTGTGAGTTCCAGGCCAGCCTGGACTACAGAGTGAGTCCAGAACAGTCAGAACTAACCAGAGAAACCCTGTCTCAGAAAACAAACAAACAAACAAACAAACAAACAAACAAAAAAAGAAAGAAAAATCCAAAGTCAAAGTATCTTTTAAAATTCAAAGTCAAACAATTGTGGGCTCCTATAAAATAAAAAATAAGTTAAACACTTTCTTAGTTCAAGACAGAAGAACTAGGACACTATTACAACCAGAACAAAGTAAAAACCAAACTCCAGTTGTATAAACAACTCCATGGCCAATGTCTGGGATCCACTTATGATCTTCTGGGCTCCTCCAAAGGGCTTGTGTCACTTCTTCCACTCTGCCCTCTAAAGCATGAACAACTTGTCTTCCAGGCTCTGGCTGGCTCTACTCTATTGCTGCTGCTGTTCTGGGTGGTCATCCCATGGTACTGTCATCTCCAAAATCCCAGCAGCACTTTGACTCATAGCCTCTCCTGGGCTCTAATCAAGGACTCCAGCCCTACCACACAATGCCAAGCCTCAGCTACTTTCTATGACCCCTTTATGCCTTGAAAAGCAGTAACATCTGGGAAGCTCTTACACTACCAAGTTCAGAGCCAGCATGAGGTACAACCTGGGCCACCTCTGGAACACAGCTTCTGTGTGCTGACCCTGAAGAAATACTTCCCAGAAGACTTCAACTCAATGATGCTGTTCTCTTCTTAGTCGCTGTTAATTTCTCAGCTACACCTGATTAGATACCACAGATCCTTCACATGAATGCCCTGATAGATTGCTTCTCTCTGAAACTTCACAAGCCAGACCTCCATCATCTGCATTGCCCTCAACATTCCTGTCTTCCAGGCTCCTGAAGAATAGCTTACCAAACATTAAACATGCTTTCCTATCCCAAAGTTCCACAATCTTTCTGCAATCCTCCCAAAAATACAGTCAGGTCTGTGACAGCAATACCCCACTTCTGGTACCAATTTCTGTATTAGTTAAGGTTACTAATGCTGTGATGAAACACTATGACCAAAAGTAACTTGGGGAGGAAAGAGTTTGTTTGGCTTACACTTCCACATCGCTGTTCATCACTGAAGGAAGTCAGGGCAGGAACCTAAAGACAGGATTTGATAGGGAGGCCATGGAGGAGTGCTGCTTACTGGTTTATTCCACATGGCTTTCTCAACCTATTTTCTTTTCTTTTTCCAGGGGAGAACACGAATGCAGTCCCTCACTGTCAAGAACAAGAAGGTAGATAAACATAGTTAGTATAACATAAGTTATATTTTATTATTTTGAGGGTCATCACACAAGGTTCACACTCTAAATTCCTGACTACAGTCGTAAGCCTATCTCCCTAGGCTGCTTACCTGTGTGATATATCTTAGCTGAGGGTCAGGTCCAGTCTTTAACAGAAGTCTCTGATTCGAGGGTCAAGATCCTGGGGGAGACTCTTGAGTCACAGAGAAGATCAAGATGGCATCTCTCCAGATGTGCAGAGCAGAGCATTGCTCTTGGTCTCTCTTATGTACTGTGCAGTGGATGTCATGAGGTTCTAGAACTGTGTGTAGTTATTTTGAGTGAGTGATTTCACTGGGTTCTGGTTATCAGGTGTATCAGGGATCTTGACTAATCTATTTTTACATGTCTAAAGGCATTTTTTTTTTTGCTGTTCTCTCACCCACTCCCACAATTATGCAATTGAGTTTTCCACATTTGGAGAAATCGCAAAGGTCAGCACATCTGGAGTACAATAAAATAAGCCTAACCCCGAGAAAACCACCTTTGTGATCATGGGACCTCCCCTGCCAGGTAAGTATTCAGCCTAGTTTTTTTTGTTGGTTGGTTTTGTTTTGTTTGTTGTTTCTCTGTGTAATAGCCTGGGTATCCTGAAACTTGTTCTGTAGACCAGGCTGGCCTCGAACTTAGATATCCACCTGCCTCTGCTTCCCAAGTGCTGGGATTAAAGGTGTGCATTACCACACTGGTCTCCAGCCTATTTTCTTATAGAACCCAAGACCTGCAGCCCAGGGATTGCCCCGCACACAATGGGCTAGGAACTGACCCTTCGACCACTAATTGGGAAAATGACCTACAGACTTGCCTACAGCTGATCTTATGGAGGCATTTTTCTCAACGAGGCTTCCTTCTCTCCAGTGACTCTAGCTTGTGTCAACATAAAACTAGCCAGCTCAGCAAGGGCCTGTCTCTTGAGGTGTGAAAATAATCTCCCTGACTGCAGAAGAGGGATAGGAAGCCCATCCTGATAGATCTGTGAGGCAAGTCATCACATAACAGAGAATGGGAGTTGGCTCTGGGCCTGAGACAAGGGAAGAAATAGGTACAGCTTCCCGTGCAGAGACTGGAACAAGCCAGTCTGTGACAGGTGGCTGAGTGCATGAAGAATTTTCTACACATGATTTGGAAAAAGCCAGAGAAATGGGGAGTGAGGGGACAAGACCTGTGAGAAGGTGAGAGAAGAGGATACTGAGTTCAGTGCCTTGTGAAGGGGTGACAAGGTCACCACAAAGTCACACAAAAGGCTGGCATGACCTCAGAGCCCTGGGACAGACACAGTGGAGCAAAGGTGGACAAGAGCCCTCAATCTCTGCACTTGCTGTGGTGAGGTTACAAACCAAGGACCCCAGGTTCTACTATCTCCTACAGACTCCAGACTGGCCCTGTGTGGGCCCTTCTACACACAAACAAGGAATCATTTCTCACGTGATTTTATAGAATTTGTCACAGCCATCTGTCTCTGTGATGTTGGTTTGTAGGTAACAGTCGAGGTGAAACCAACAGTAAAGCCAAATTACATCCATCTTTACTATGTGGTCTTATCTTTCAAGAGCATTCCCAACATGCTTTGTGCCAGACCACTTGGTATCCTGTCCTAAGGATGCTGGACCTCAGACCACAGCAGTACTTCACTGTATAGCCTCGGGTTGATGGTATGTCATGAAATAGAATTGTCACATTTCTTATTTACTGCCAGAACTTACAAGGACATCTGTGCTGGAAGCCACATGCTCCCCTCATGCACTCAGTTAGTAATGGGAAGTGAATTTGAACCCCACAACAGAATGAAGACTGAAGTAATTCTGTTCTACTTAAGGGAAACAGTGTGGTATCGTTTCTGTAGGAAGCAGAAATCAAAGAATGGTGGTCATAGGGCAGAAGGAGTTTCAAAGAGGCCAGCCAGTTTAGGTAAGTAAGCAGAAACAACGTTTATCTACTCATGTTATCTTATTTGTTGGAGTTCTAAGTTTCTTTTTAAAATTCATTTATTTTTATCTTGTCTGTATGAGTGTCTGCCTGCATGTGTGTATGTGCAGCCATGTGCACAGAAGGTGCCTAAAGAGGGCTAAAAAAGTATTGGATCTCATGGAACTGGTGTTACAGATGGTTGTGAACTGCCATGTGGATGCTGGGACTCAAACCTGCATCTTCGGAAAGAGCAGCAAGTACTCTTAACTGCTGAGCCACCTCTTCAGCCCCTTTCTTCAATCCCTCCACATGTTACATTTAATGGCTTTCAAAGAACTAAATGTTCCAAAGCAACAGGGGACAACAGAGGATCAGAGACTCATTGTGAGGGGACTGTGGACAGAGTCTCCCCCCACCCTCACACAGACATACACAGTAGCTGACAGGACAGGCTTTAAACAAGAAATCTTGAATTGCTGAGGACAAGTCATACCAATCCTAGGGTAAAGACCTTTCTTCCTTCTCTGAAACAATTCCCCTCAGGAAGCATCAGATGGACTTCAGGGACCTAGCTGAAGGCTGTCCTTAGTTCTGCAGTTGGCACGTGACCATACAGGACTGATAGCAAGCTGAGCATGAGCAGCTGTTGAAAGACCCCCGGCTAAGCATGCCTATTTGTTAGCTGCCATCCCAG
>CAJQZJ010031933.1:8527525-8551138 GCA_907164525.1 Lophiomys imhausi | reverse complement strand
CCATCAGTTATGGCTAAGTTCACGGAGGGAGTCATGAGAGGGCTGTATTTGGCTCCAGAGGCACACCCTCTTGTATGACACATATATTTGGGCAGTGGCCATCTCCTGTGTATGTTGCTTCCATGGATATGGAAGGTTCTTGTAACTGAGGCCCTGGGAGAGTGGAGAACCTGGGTCTGGAAGCCATGAGTAACTGAGAGGGAGTCAGAGTTGAGAGGTGCCAGGCTGGATGCCAGGCCAGCTTTGGATCCTTGTTGAAGGGTCAGGGGATTATTCAGGACGAGTGTTACTGTTCCTCTGCAGATGGGGGAAATCTGGTGTTGTATATCATACCATCCTCAGTGGAGGACCACTACATCTTCTACTATGATGGCAACGTAAACGGGCACCGATTTCAAGTGGCAAAACTCCTGGGTGAGTCACACTGTTGTGAGATGGACCAAGGACTCACCAGGTGAAAGGGGTGTCACCGCTGTTGGGGTTCCAGCTGAAAGAAGGACTGGTATATGTAGAAAAGATATATATTATTAGCCAGGCAGTGGTGGTACACGCCTTTAATCCCAGCACTTGGGAGGCAGAGGCAGGCGGATCTTTGTGAGTTCGAGGCCAGCCTGGTCTACAAAGCGAGTCCAGGACAGCCAGAGATATTCAGAGAAACCCTGTCTCGAAAAACCAAAAAAAAAAAAAAAGATATATATTATTACCAGTATTTATAAAACAGTTAATTAGTTGGAGGTGTTGATCCTTAACCCACCATTGTAAATGATCCCACAGAGACACCTGATGGATTTTAACAAGACTTAGCCTGATTGCGTAATCTACACCCATGTAAGCTAGCTTTTCAAGCTAATCACCAAATAAAACCCTAGTATATACATATGCCCCCTTGGGCTGCTATCTACATGATATGCTGATGTTCTAGGCCACACGGAATGATCTTCTTCCATCTAACCTTTTGCTTTTTCTCCTTCCTCCCTCTTCCTCCTGGCTTTTTTCTTGTGATCCTCTCCTCTCAAAAAACCCTCCGTGCCACCCGCCAACCTCTTCCCCGCCTACCTCTCTTCTACCCAATCCAGGCTGCAGGCATTTAATGCAACCAATCACAGAAGTTTTGGTGAGGCAACAGTTACAAATGTCATTTTGGGAAGTACATGACTGCCAAATCATACTAAGGGTGGCATGGTACAACCCATTAACAATTGAATGCAATCAGATCACCCCATCAGATATAGAAACAGGAGCCAGCCTACAAACTCCAGCCCCTTCCACAGCTTTTATAAGAGTCCTTGCCTACAGATGAAGGCCCCAGAACATCCTAAGTACTTGTCCACATAGAGCAGAGAGACAGCATGGAGCCCTCAGACTCAGGGTGATGTAATCCTCCGTAGTAAGGTTGGTCAAACTGCTCTCAGCTTCCCTGAGGAAAACTCAGGTGAGATGAAGGCTTGTGCCCCTGTGTCTTCCAGGTCAGATGCTGTAGAGGGATACATACTGTGGGCTGGTCATCTTTTCACATGGTTTCTTCTCCCACACTGATGCTTCTGTGTCAAGTCCCCACATGGGTGGCCAATGTCTCCCTCTTCACCCCAGAGTTGCTTAGTCCTCTGTGCTGGGAAGGAAATTCTATCCATCCCCCCCCAAATCTGAACCTAACACCATGTCCCTTCTGACCTTACCTGTAGGCAGGGACTCTGATCTCCCCCAGGAAGCCCTGGAAGATTTTCAGAATGCTGTAAGAGCTGCAGGCCTCAACACAGAGAACATCTTCATCCCTAAGCAGAGTGGTAAGAAGCAAGAGGCCATGTTCTCCCTCTCCCATGTAGGGAAGGCAGCAAGTCACTCAGGACAACAGGCTGACTCTCATCTGGCCTTGTCCTTCAGGGTTGGGGAGATGCTGGCTGATGATGGGTCCTTGTGTTTCTGTCTGAATGCCCTGGGTCTTCTGAATCATGTTTTTTCCTTATTCTATTTTTTTTTTTTTGGACAGAATCCTGCCCTCTAGGAAGCAATTAGGGTAAGTGACCAGTTTATGGGCACACTTGAAGAAATCTTAGTCCTGGGGTCAACAGGGTTTCAGGAGACCCTGTGTTCTAAGCCTGAGGAAAGAGACCCTTCCCTACCTGTGCAGGCATCGATGGCCTGGCTACCAGAACATACTCTACCCGTGGGTATTTTGGTTCATGGTTCCTTCATTGGCATCACATCCTGAATATGAGGAATCTGCCCTTGCTGATACTCAGCAGTTGGCTTGTAACTGGAGAGAAAGCCCCTCTCTGTGTATCCCTGCCCTACTCTGCAGAATGGAAATTCATCCTCTGCCCCTCCCTTCCCCTCTGTCACTATGGTGACATGGATTGCTTTAAAGAATGAGGCAGTCATGCATTCCTAGCAGCACTCCTGGGTTCCTCTCTGCTGTGTGATGCTTGAGAAATGTGTTCAGAGAATTGCCCAGGCCACTTATGCAGGTGTGGATAGAGCTTGAGAACAAAAGCATCCTTGTCCTCCCTTTGCCATGCTGCTGTCCTGAAGTCACCTGTCCCCTCCTCACACATGGTCCTGGGGAATTGTGGGTACTCGGTTTGAGGGTTGGATCTGGGAGGGGGAGAATAATCTCTGTCTTCTTTTGACTTCTGGTGAATGGAGCCCCTGTCATCCCAACATTTTCCCCTCATGAATTGGTTTGGTTCCATTGACTCTCCTCCTTTCCACAGCAAGGGATGCATGGTTCCAGGGCTGCCTTGCAGCATTGCTCTGCTCCTCTCAGACCATCTGAGCACAGGACACAGAAGGCCCTCCCTCACTGCCCCTTCTGGCTTCATCCGCCCCTTCCCTCTGCCTCCCTCTCCCCTGTCTTTCTATAAAGAACTGCATCATTGCCTGGTGTCTCTGCATGTCTGTGGGGGTGGGGACCAGGCAGGAGTGTCCTCACATATTGTAGGGCCTTGGGGTTATTTTAGAGTTGGAGTGAGGAAGTGTCTAGGATGGATGGGTAACCCTTCATGGTGGCTTTTCTGGGCAAATCATGAAGAGCTGAGTCCTGGGGTGAAAGTTGTCATTCCTCAGGTGCCTTTAGTCACCTCTGCTCTGTGTCCTCCCCAAGCCAGGTGGTGGGTGTGATAGGAAGAGTGTGAAGATGAGTGTATGGGGCTCCAAGACCAGAGGTGAGGTCTCCAGAGAGCTTATTGGCAGGTGGTGATCCCCTGGTGGCCATGCAAGAGTGGGAGGGGATGCCACCTTTCAACACACAGGCCTGTCACAGAGATAGCAATGTATGGGCACCTCCACTGGAGGTCAGGGCAATGTCATGACCCCTCTTCTGCATTTCTAACACAGTTCTGCCTATGTGGAAGTGCCTCCCACTGGAGAATATCATTGCCAGATCATTTAGCGCCATTAACTATGCTTCCCCACAATCACTCTAGGGAATTCTCTGGTTCTGCAATGAACCAACTATAGTCAGGGACATTTTCTCCTGGAGGAGGGAAAACTCACACAGATTTCCCTGGATACCATGGTAACTCCACTGAAACCTGCCAGAAATGGCCTGCTAATATCTCCATCTCCTCTATCTCTTTCCCCACATTTCCTGCCAAATCAGTGGCTAATAAAAAGAGTGGCATCGGTATATCCATTGCCAGCATAATCTTCTCTTTCAGGGATAAGTTTTCTGAGCACAGTTCAGCCTCAGTTCCATGTATTGTCATCCATAGCTGGAGCCATTCAACTACCATAGTCCTTTCATAATTCTGTCCCTGCCCCTTGACTAGTTTTCAATCTACTGTATAAAGAAGTTTCTCTGAGGAGGGTTGAGAGATCCACTAATCTATGGGTATAGCAATAGACTACGAGTGAATGTAACACTATTTCATTCCCTTTACCAGAAAAATAACCCTAGGTTCTCCCCTATGGCCTATGACCTTCTCTGAGGAGGATCCTTGAGTCCTCCACATGCAGTGGGTCCCTCCTGTGCTACATGTACCTGCCATTTTTGGGGAAGCCTCATGTGCTTGGCCATTTCTGGGTCTGTCTTTTTGTAATGACTATACCTCTGTTTCCCTCAACGCCTCTGGCCATCAAGATGGTCTTCCAGCGGGTATAATCAGATCCAAGTTACTTGGATTTTAGGCACCTTCCCTGACCATCCTGTGCCTATTATGGTTAGTCTATTGGTGTCATATTTCTTTTGAGCAGCAGAGCTTCTGATTGTCTGTCTGTCCATCTGAACTCTGTAGATAATGGACTGTATTGGATAGAACTGAAGTCTAGAGTCCACTGTGGGAAAGGGAACTGAGGTGAAAAATCTGATGAGTTGGCTTTGCCTTACAGGCTGGGCTGTTTCTAGGCTTGGTACCAGGTTCTCTAGAAGAGGTGACTAGATCCAAGGCTGACCTGTAAGGTGGCAATATACAAGACACCAGAGATTCTTAATGAACTCTTCCCAACAGAAACTACTACACATAAGACTTCTATAAAATAAGACAAGTGAGGGCCCCATAATGCTGTAGATTTCTTTGAGATAGGCAGCTTCCAAATTGATCCAAAGTGACCATGAGTGCTACATTCATGCCCAGCACCTTTACAGGCATCTTTATCTCCCATGACCAATGGTCAAATCAGAGCACAGAAGTCCTTCAAATACATCTGGTTGACTTGTGTAGTGCAACAGTTTCAAACCCCCCACTTTCCACCCTGGACTCTGCTTGTCCTGAGACCCTGATGTTCTCCTTCCTATTCAATCTGTGGGCTATAGGGGGTGGTGGAGCAGTACTGCCTCATATGTGCTCTTTAGCCTGTGTGTTTAGGAAGAGGCAGAGAAATTCCTCAGCACCTAGGAATCCGGCTGCTCTTTCCCAAAGAGGGCTTCTTTGGGTCTGCTGGGTGCTCATAAGCACTGGGATCCATCTCACTAGAAATGACCAGAACTGAGGCAGACTCATGGAAGGTCATCAGCTTCTTCCCAACATTTCTTCTGGGATCAGCTGTGATGGTGCTTGGCCATAGTGTGGATGTTATTCATTTGAGCTTAGGAAGAACATTAACCAAGGTTTATTAATCAAGACTCTTGGCCTACCTACCCTTTTCCTTCTGAGGGACCAAGCTCATCTCATGGGTTGGCCAGTGTAGGATTACTCAGTGAGCTACTACTCAATGTAGGATAAATTAGCTGCAAGGAATCTAGGAGAACAGCACATGCATGGAGACCATGCAGCTGCCTCTGCTGATCAAAGGACTAAGAGAGAAATGCAATGGGTCTGATGACTCTTGTCAGCTCTGAAGAAGTGACAGCCCTGGGTAAGACTGCGGGGAGGACTTGGGGTTTCTGAGGTCAGGCCTGTGGACAGGGTGAGCATCGAAGATAGCTGATGGGCATCAGAGCTGGATGTCAGTGAGCTGCCTTGCCTTATCTTCTTGCTGATGTCTGCACAGAAGGACAGGGGACCAAGCAACCTACAAGGGTCAGCATGGCATCTGCCTGCCCTTTGGGGAACATTTAGAGGGGGAGAAATGGCTTAGGGAGGCCCACTCTGACACCACAGGCTGCCTTCCCTGTTTCTTAGCTTCTCAGGTTTTGTCTTTCTTGAAAGTGTTATGTTTAGAACTCTCATTTTGCAATGCAAGGTTCACGCAAAATGAACTCCACAAACCCATGAATTGTTCAGGGAAAATTTCATTTTACACATTGTTGAGACAAGACTAAGGTCCAGGGTGCATCCCAAGTGTCTGCAGGACAGTGAGGTGAAACCAAACTTTAATTATTCAATTGAATTTAATTATTCAATTATTCAATAATTTACCAATAACTATATTCACTTATAAACACTTAACTACTAATCCTATGAATGACTACAACCCCTATTACCAAACCACTAAACCTAGTGTTAACTATAAAAACTATTTTCATAACCTTTTAGAAGGATACAGTCTCTGGGGCAGGTCCTCAGTTGTCAGGAACACCTCAGGAGTAGACCCGTTAATGCACTTAGTTAGCAGCCTTTCTTCTGGAATATCTGAAACGTAGATCCATTGGGGTAAATTGATCATGGCGGTTTCACCTTAAATAAGGCTTGAGGCTTTCTTCTCTCTGGGAGACCTCAGCCATCTGTAAGCCAACTTATTCCCTTTGTATCAGCAACTCTGCCGTTCTGCCTCATTTTTTGAAGCTGGCCACAGATCCATTCAGGCCACTGTTTGGATGGGTCAAACTCCTCTAGGCAAAAGCTGAGCCACAGGGTTTAGTCCTTGGCCTTTTGCTGTTTTTTTTTTTTTTTTCTGAGGCTTTCTCTGCTCACCAGCTTCTTTCTGCCTCAGGGAGATCTGGCCATCAGTCCACCAGCACTTTCTCCATCAGAGGATACAATCTACTTGTCCTTTCTAGCATGAGGACTCTCTAGCATTGGAGCTCTCTAGCACGGGGCCCCCAGGCTCCATCCACTTGTCCTTAAATAGGATCTCTCCTTGTTCCACCTGGCTTCAGCTTAATCTGGGCTCTGCCCACTTAGCAGCTGAAAATAATGCCAGGCCATTTCACCTGGCTTCAGCCTTTGGCCTCTGTCCCCTTAGCAACTGAAAACAATGCCAGGCCATAAACCTTGTTTTTGGTCCATAGAGACTCTCCTTGTTTCACCTGGCTTCATCCTTGTTTTTAGTCCATAAGATGATAAGCTAATTGCCCACAGCCAAGTTGATCTTCATGCCCTGGATTAAGAGACTGTATCAGGAACCCCTAGATATTTACTAAATCTAATTTATATTAATCTAACTCTCCTTACAGTGAGGCCTGGGTGGCACTCTGTAGGGTGGCCTTTGAGCTGGGAACTGTTCTCCCTCACCATATCATAATTCACCATTTTCACAGGACCATCTGTGTCTGCTTGCTAAAGATCCTCATGTAAACTTAGAGAAAGCAACAGAGCTCTGAACCCATCTTTATTTTCCATTCTCCTTCTGGTAAACATGGAACTGAACTTCCAGTCTTAGTGAGAGACTAACAAACAAGGTGGAGAGCAATTGAGTTACTAACGTGATATTAACTTTTTGCTTCCACATGCACAAACACACCCATACATGAGCAGTCCACATACAAATGTGTACACCCACATGCAGCATACATGCAGATACATAACAAGTAAAGCAAAAGAATCTTAAAAAAAGAGCACTGGTAAGATGGCTCAGTGGTTAAAGACTTTTGCCACCTAAACAGGCCATTGGGTTCCCTGGAACCCACATGGTGGCAGGAGAGAACTGACTCCTGCAAGTTGTCCTCTGATGCTCACATGTATGCCACAGCATGGGTACAAACACACACACACACACACACACACACACACACAGAGAGAGAGAGAGAGAGAGAGAGAGAGAGAGAGAGAGAGAGAGAGAAGCATGCATTAGCATAAGCTTGTGTAGACTTAGCCAAGATGCAGAGGGCCAGTCACATTCTGGGAACTATGGATGTCTCATCTCACAGGGCAGGTCTGGACACTGTTGTACTCAAGGAGAAATCATAGCTCGAAAGTTTCCAGAGGCTACCAGCACCAGCCCCTGAGAGCCACGTGTCCTTCTTGGGCCCTGCCACTCTCCTTACACTTTTCATATCTATCGGCATTCTCCACCAACTCTGCTCCCATATCTGGAATAAAGCACTACAGACCCACTTTCCCTGTTGATCTACATTTTGGGACAGGAATTTCACATACATTTACGAGTTGCCAGTGAAGGACCACTGCATCTTTTACAGTGAATACACTTTATTTGGGAGGAAAAGCTATGTGGGAGAGCTCATAGGGGAGAGTCCTAGGGAACCCATTACTTTCGTGGTCTCCACTGCCAGACACCTGTGGAGTGTGCAGCAGCTGCAGCCTGGAACTGGGGCTACGGAGTTTCTTCTGCTGATCTCTAGGCACTGCTGATTTCTGTGCCTGTACAGTGCCTAAGATCTGATGTGGGAAGGGCAGCAGCTGGTCATGTACTTTGGATGGTGAGGCTGATGTGACTCTCAGGGCCTTGACCTCTTAGGTAGGAGGGTCCACACCACCCAATCATGAAACACCACGTCCTGGGTTCTCATGTTGCATGACAGAGAAGTTTGAAAGGTTGCAGGCTACCAGAGGCCTTTGTAGGGTAAGATGCCTCCAAGGTCAAGAGACCGACCTAGGTACAAAATTTTCTAGGTCATATTGTCACCTCGCGTGGCTGCTTAGGAGGTGTCATATCTGGGTGATCAGACAGTAGATCCATATGACCAGCCAGCTGGATCATGTCACTCCTCCATTTGTATCCCCTTCCATGTTCATTCTAAGGTCTTCCCTCCCCTCCTGCTCCTTATTGCTGGAGGGTGAAGCCCCTAGTGTGGGGCAGTGTTCCTGTCCTTGTGTCACTGGCTCCCTGCAGAACTATGTAGTCATGCCTCCTTGGCTCATATGACCTCTTTCCACAGGGAAATAATGTCCAAAAGTAAAGGATCTCTGCAAGAAAACACTGTTGACCCTGAGAAGGAGGAGTAAGGATTCTCTGCTGTGCCCCTCCCACATGTCTCCTCTGTGTCAACCAGAAAACTCTATGACCCTAGCATTTCTCTGTATCCCTGGTGTCTCATTTTATCACCATGTGACCTTCTCTCTCCTTGCAAGGACATCAGAACCCTGATTCATGTCTTGATCACAGGAGAATTTAAGCTGCAACCATGGTGTGGCTTGGGTTTTTGTTCAGTACACCTCCTCAGCCCTGGTTTTTTTTTTTCACAGAAATGTGTGTCCCTGAAGATCACAGTGGGAAGCGATACCCTGGAAGAAGCTTGATTGCCTAGCAGTGACCTCACAGTTAAGTGTAGGAAAGGAGTTCTGTGATTGGCATTTGTCTCCCATGTGTCTATTCTCTGACTGCTCCTCTCAGTGTAGTAGAGTCCCTCACCTCTGTTCCTCTTCCCCCATAGCCGCCTTCCAGAGCTGTAAACCTTTAGCTGGCTCTGCCATCAACACAGACATAAGAGTAACCTCCCTGGAGTTGTCTTGTCCCTGGATCACACTCCACCAAGATGTACCCTTCAAGATTGTCTTGCCTTGGATTCTCACTACCCACTAGACCACTCTCCTAGAATCCTCTGTCCCATCCCCACCTGAAGTCAAGTGAAGCACTGAATTATCATTCTAAGCTCTGCAAGTGCATGTGAAGTCTCCTGTTACCTGCCAGGAGCTCAGGATTGAGGAGCTGTGGTACCCAGAAGGTGCCAGACCTGAAGACCATGGAATCCCTCAGTCCTGTAGCATAGATGATACCCTAGAAGTTAATTCCACAAACTACCACCAAACATGGCTTTAGAAGATACCTGACAAGGGGGCAGAAGAATCTGGGGAGCTACTGAGTTGGAGAGGATCAGGGAGATGGTATCATATATTCAAATGTGTGCAGGTTACAAGGGAACTTTGTAACCCAGGGATCTTGTTACAATGGGGACTTTGTGGTATTCTGTGAGGGACCCAGCAGCAAGTGACCTGGGGACAGCGGCAGTGGAGGAGGGAAGAGGATTGCTAGATCTTCCATCATCATCATGCAAGCAATGCAGAACAGGATGGAGTTTCTCTGGGTAGTTTTACTCACCTTTGCCCTCCCTTTAGTTTGTATGGGGTTCAAGATCTGGGCTGATATTACCTCACAGGGACATGGGAGCTACCATGAGGAGGTGTGGCCCTGTACACTGAAGGCACACCTAGAAATTTCAGGTCTTAGTGGGACCTGGATTTCTGGTTCATGAGTATGTAAAGTCATCCTTCTCTGAGAATATGTTGATTGATTCCAAGTAAGCTAACTCTTCAGCCTGAAACCCTTACCTGTTTTCCTCTCCTTGCTCTTCTCTGCCTGGATCTGGATCTTGTTACAGACAACAGGTCATCCTGAAAAGGGGCCAACCCTTCTCAAGTGTGTGGTGGAGCCTGAGGTGGTCTGGACAAATTGGTGGGGAGGGTTAACAAGAGTCTTACAAAACTGTTGAGCACAGAGTGTGTTCCTATTCTACATACCTAAAGAAATGCATGAAAATGTCAAAGGCTTTCATGAATTGTATATAAAAAGGAGTCAAATATTTTCTGTAAATATCAAAATTTTATTATTCTCTTTGGCCAAATGCAACACTGTTGTGCATGAACACCACATCTTTATCCATTCGTCTTCTGACACAACTGGGCTGGTTCTGTAACACTGGTAAACAGGGGTGCAGTAAACATGGGTGTTTGAGTGTCTCTGTGGTAGTTAACCTCACCTGCTTCAGGTAAACATTCTCAAAGTTGGTATGTCTGGGTCACTATACTTTAATTTCTTGAAGAATTTCCATATTTTAATAATTTATGTTCCTACTAACAATTTTAAGGAGTCTTTCTCTCTCACATCTTCACAAGGGTTTGTTGGTATTGATTTCTGTTTTCTTTTTTTTAAATTTATTTATTTGTTTATTTTACATTCCAATCAACATCCCCTTCCCTCCCCTTCTTCTAGTCCTGCCCCCCACCCACTTCCACTGTACTCAGCCCTGCCCTTCCCCCAGTTCAAATCCACTTTGGCACATCAAATCCCATCAGGACTAAGTGCCTCCTTTTCTACTGAGGCAAGACGAGACAGCTGTGCTAGGAAAATGAGTTCCAGAGGGAGGCCACAGCATCTAAGTCCAAGATAGACCCTGTTCCAGTTATTAAGGTATCCATTGAGGACCAAGCAGTCCATCAGTTTCATACATATAGTGGGCCTAGGACCAGTCCTTGCAAGTTCTTTGGTTGGTGGTTCAGTCTCTATGAGCCCCACTGTGTTCAGGTTAATCGGCTATGTGAGTCTTCTTGTGGTGTTCTTGATCCCTCCAGCTTCCTCAAACCTTCCCCTAGCATTTCCTCATGACTCCCTGATTTTCACCTAATGTTTGGCTGTGAGTCTCTGCATCTATTTCCATTATCTGCTGGATAAGGCTTCTCAGATGGAAGTTACTTACGTTGAGTTCTTGTCCAGTTCCCATTCTCCATCCACTTCTGATGTCTATTTTATTTTCCCTACTCAGAGGGATTTCAGCATTTCAGCATCATCTCTTGTGCCCTCCTTGTTGCTTAGTTTCTTTGAGCTTGTGGATTGTAGCATGATGATCCTGTATGTATTGGCTAATATCTGCTTATGAGTGAATAAATACCATGAGTGTCTTTCTGGGTCTGCTTTAGCTCACTCAGGATAATCTTTTCTGGTTCCATCCATTTGCCTGAAATTTCATGATATCCTTGTTTCTGATAGTGGAGTAGTATTCCATTGTGTAGATGTATCACTCTATCCATTCCTCAGCTGAGAGACATCTGGGTTGTTTCCAGTTTCTGACTATTATGAATAAAGCTGCTATGAACATAGTTGAGGAAATGTCCTGGTGATTTGGTGACACATATTTGGGATATATGCTCAGGAGTGGTATAGCTGGGTCTTGAGGAAAACTAATCCCAACTTTCTTAAAAAGTGCCATATGGAAATCCAAAGTAGTTGTACAAGATTGTACTCCCACCAGCAATAGAGGAATGTTCACCTCATATCCTCGTCATGTGCATGTGTAGTCACTTGAGTTTTTGATCTTAACCGTTCTGATGGATGTAAGATGGAATCTCAGAGTCGTTTTGATTTGCATTTCCCTTATGACTAAGGATGCTGAAACTTTCTTTCTCAGCCACTAGTGATTCTTCTGTAGTGAATTCTCAGTTTAACTCTATACCCCATTTTAAATTGGATTATTTTGTTTATTGGTGTTTAATTTCTTGAGTTCATTATATATTTTGGATATTAGCCCTCTGTTAGATGTGGGATTAGTGAAGATATTTTCCCAATATGTGGGCTGCCATTTTGTTCTATTGACAATGTACTTGGCCTTACAGAAGTTTTTCAATTTCATGAGGTCCCATCATTTATTAATTGTTGATCTTAGTGCTTGAGCTATTGGTGTTCTGATCAGGAAGTTGTCTCCTGTGCCAATGAGTTTATGGCTTTTCCCCACTTTCTCTTGTATTAGATTTAGTGTATCTGATGCTATATTGAGGTCTTTGATCCATTTGGACTTGATTTTTGTGCTGGGTGATAAGCATGGATTGATCTGTTTGCATTCTTCTACATGTAGACATCCAGTTAGACCAGTACTATTTGTTGAAGATCTTTTTTTCCTATTGTATGGTTTTGGCATCTTTGTCAAAAAGCAAGTGTCTGTAAGTGTTTGGGTTATTTCTGGGCCTTTGATTCAATTCCATTGACCAATCTGTCTGCTTTTATGCCAATATCATGTAGTTTTTGTTACTATTGCTTTGTTATACAGCTTGAAGTCAGGGATGGTTATACCTCCAGAGGTTCTTTTATTGTACAGGACTGTTTTTGATATTCTTTTAAAAAATTTCCATATAAAGTTGAAAATTGCTCTTTCAATGTCTGTAAAGAATTGTATCAAGATTTTGATGGGAATTGCATTGAATCTGTAGATTGCTATTGGTAAGAGGGCCATTTTTACTATGTTAATCCTATCAATTCATGAGCATGGGAGATCTTTCCATCTTCTGATATCTTCTTTAATTTCTTCTTCAGAGACTTGAAGTTCTTGTCAAATAAGTCTTTCACTTCCTTGGTTAGTGTTACACCAAGGTATTTTATACTGTTTGTGGCTATTGTAAAGGAAGTTGTTTCCCTACTTTCTTTCTCAGGCCGTTTATCATTTGTATGAAGGAGGGCAACTGATTTTTTGAGTTAATTTTGTATCCAGCCACTTTGCTGAAGGTGTTTAACAGCTCTAGGAGTTCTTTAGTAGAGTTTTGGTGATCACTTATGTATACTATCATATCATCTTCATATAGGGATACTTTGACTTCTTCCTTTCCAATTTGCATCCCCTTGTTCTCCTTTAGTTGTCTTATTGCTTTAGCTAAAACTTCACAATCTAACTATATTGAAGAGATATGAGGAGAGTGGACAGCCTTGTCTTGTCACTGATTTTAGTGGAATTGGTTTAAGCTTCTCTCCATTTAATTTGATATTGGCTATTTGCTTTCTGTATATTTCCTTTATTATGTTTAGGTATGGGCCTTATATACCTGATCTCTCCAAGACTATTATCATGAATGGGTGTTAGATTTTGTCAAAGGGTTTTTCAGCATCTAATGAGATGATCATTTTTCTTTTAGTTTGTTTATATGGTGGATTACATTGATGGATTTTTGTATGTTGAGCCATCCCTGCATCCTTGGTTGGAAGCTTACTAGGTCATGGTGGATGATATTTTTGATGTGTTTTTAGATTAGATTTGCCAATATTTTATCAAGTATATTTGCATCAGTGCTCATGAGGGAGATTGGTCTGAAATTCTTTCTTAGTTGAGTCTTTGTGTGGTTTAGGTGTCAAGGCAATTGTAGCTTCATAGAATGAGCTTAGCAAAGTTCCTTCTACTTCTATTTTATGGAACAGTTTGAGGGGTATTGGTATTAGCTCTTCTTTGAATGTCTGGTACAATTCTGTGGTAAAACCATCTTACCCAGAGCTATTTTTGGTTGGGAGGTTTTTGATAACTATTTCTATTTCTTTAGGGGTTTTGGGACTGTTTGATTTGTTTATCTGATCCTGATTTAACCTTGGTAGGTGGAATCTATCAAGAAAATTATCCATTTCATTTATATTTTACAATTTTGTGGAATATAGACTTTTGAAGTAAGACCTTATGATTCTTTTGAATTTCCTCCATGTCTGTTGTCATGTCTTCCTTTTCATTTCTGACTTTGTTAATGTCAATACTGTCTCTCTGCCTTTTAGTTAGTTTGGCTAAGGGTTTTTTTGAGGGAATTTTCTCAAAGAACCAGCTCTTGGTTTCATTGATTCTTTCTATTGTCCTCCTTGTTTCTTTTTTAAAAATTATGTTTATTTATTACTTCAAATTACATCTCCATCACAATCCCCTCCTTCCACCCTTCCTGGTCTCACACTCCCATCTCTCCCCCTTATCCCACATATCTTACTCTTCCAGTGTAGGATGTCCCTACATATCAGCTCCCCTCAGTTCAGCAGTCATATGAGGGCTCAATGCTTCCTCTTGCACCGTGGGGCATACATGGAAGCTCCACTAGGGCAAAGTGTCCCACTAACAGGTATCAAAGTCTATGCTTCTATTTCTTTTGGTTTGTTGGTTGTAGGATAGTTATCCTGAACTATATGGATAAAATCCAGTTATAAGTGAATATATGCCATGTGTATCTTTCTGGGTCTGGGTTAGTTCATTTTGGATGAGCTTTTCTAGATCCATCCATTTGGCAGAAAATTGCATGAAACTCATATGACAGCACATGCTGGATAGGTTGTGGAGAAAGGGGAAAACTCCTCCATTGCTGGTGGGAGTACAAACTTGTACAACCACTATGGAAATCAGTCTGGCAATATCTTAGAAAACTTAGAATAGCTCTACCTCAAGACCCAGCTATTCTACTCCTGGGTATACATCCAAATGATTCCTCACCAAACCACAAGGACATCTCCTCAACTATGTTCATAGCAGTTTTATTTGTAATAGCTAGAAACTGGAAACAACCCACATGTCCTTCAACTGACTAATGGATTAAAAAAAAAAAAACCAAAAACAAATGTTGGTACATTTACACAATGGAATACTACTCAGTCATCAGAAACAAGGAAATCATGAAATTCGCTGCCAAATGGATGGATCTAGAAAAGTTCTCCTTGTTTCTAATATCTCAATTTCAGCCCTGAATTTGATTATTCCTTGCTGTCTATTCCTCTTGGGTGTGTTTATTTCTTTTTGCTCTAGAACTTTCAGATGACCTTTTAAGTAGCTGGTATGAAATCTATCCAATTTCTTTTTTTTTTCAACATTTATTTATTTCTTTAAGTTACATCTCAATCACAGCCCCCTCCTTTCTCCCCTCCTGGTCCCACCATTCTTCTTCCCTCTCCCTCCTATCCTCTATTTTTTTCTATTTAAGGTCTATCTTTTCCCTCCCCAACATCTCTCCATTTTAGTCCAATAAAAGGCTATTTTTCTTATAACAATAAATACAATACAAAGCAATAAGAACAGTTAGGCAATAATTATGAAAACTATAAGGTATAACACATTCCCAATGTTCAGTCCATACATATTTGGCAACTAATAATAATATTCTATTATCTATCCTTCTCAATGAGTTTAAAGTTCTATACTAATGAGTCTGAGGTTTCCATCGTAACTTGGATTACCAACTTAAAAACACCTTCTTAGACCTAGAATATCCTTTTAATTTCTAAATAACTTAAAATTTAACTGTGAGACTAATTATCCAGTCTTCAATCCCATCATAGAGAAGGATAGATATATCTGTTCTCCAATTTCTTTATGAAGGTGCTTAGTGCTATGTACTTTCCTCTCAGCACTGTTTTCACTGTATCCCATTAATCTGGGTATGCTGTGCCTTCATTTTCATTGAATTCTAGAAAGTTTTAAATTTCTTTCTTTATTTCTGCTCTGACCCAGTGGTCATTGAGTAGAGAGATGTTCAGTTTCCATGAGTTTGTAGGCTTTCTGTTGTTGTTCAAGATGGTAATCTGATAAGATACAAGGGCTATTTCAACTTTCTTGTATCTGTTGAGGTTTGCTCTGTGACCCGCTACATGGTGAGTTTTGGAGAAGGTTCTGAGAGAAGAAGGTACATTCTTTTGTGTTTGGATGAAATGTTTTGTAGATATCTGTTAGGTCAATTTGATTCATGATGTCTCTTAGTTTCACTATTTCACTGTTTAGTTTCTGTCTCAATGATCTGTCCACTGGTGGAAGTAGGGTGTTGAAGTTTCCCACTATTAATGTGTGGGGATCAATGTGTGATTTAAGTTTTAGTAATGTTTCTTTTATGTATGAGGGTGCCATTGCATTTGGGGCTTAAATGTTCAGAATTGAGATGCCATCTCGATGGATTTTTCCTTTAATAAGTGTCTTTCCCCATCTCTTTTGATTAATTGTAGTTGAAAGTCAATTTTATTTGATACAAGAATGGCTACACCTGCTTCCTTCTTGTGTTCATTTGCTAGGAAAACCTTTTTCCAGCCTTTTACCTTGAGATAATGTCTATCTTTGTTACTGAGGTGTGTTTCTTGTATGCAGCAGAATGTTGGATCCTGTTTTTGAATCCATTCTTTAGCCTATGTCTTTTAATTGGGGAATTGAGTCCATTGGTGTTGATAGATATTAGTGACCAATGTTTGTTACTTCCTCTTATTTTGATGTTGGTGGTGGTAGAGAGAGAGTGTGTGTTACTTTCTTTTGGTTTTGGGGTTATTTATTTCCTGGGTGTAGTTAGCCTTCTAGGGTTGGAGTTTTCCTTCTAGTAACTACTGTAAGGTTAGGTTTGTAGTAACGTGTTGTTTAAATTTGGTAATATCTTGTTTTCTCCATGAATGGTGATTAAAAGTTTTGCTGGGTATAGTAGTCTGGGCTGATATCTGTGGTCTCTTAGGGTCTGCAAAGTATCTTCTCAGGTCCTTGAGAAGTCAGGTGTAATTCTGATAGGTCTGCCCTTATATGTTAGTTGGCCTTTTTCCCTTGCAGCTTTTAATATTCTTTCTTTGTTCTGTACATTCAGTGTTTTGATTATTATGTGCAAGAGGAATTTCTTTTATTGGTCCAATCTATCTGGTGTTCTGTAAGCTTCTTGAATGTTTATAGTCATCTCTTTCTTTAGATTGAGGAACTTTTCTTCTGTGATTTTATTGAAACTATTTTCTGGGCCTTGGAGTTGGAAGTCTTCTCCTTTTTCTACTCCTATTATTCTTAGATTTGGTCTTTTCATAGTATCCCAGATTTCTTGAATGTTTTGAGTCAGGACCTTTTTACTTTTAACATTTTCTTTGACCAATGTATCAATTTCTTCAATTGTATCTTCTAGGCCTGAGATTCTCTCTTCCATCTCTTGTAATCTGTTGGTGATGCTTGTGTCTGTAGTTGCTGTTCTCCTCCTAAGGTTTTCTATCTCCAGCATTACCTCAGATTGTGTTTTCTTTATTACTTCTATTTCTATTTTCAAGCCTTGTACTGTTTTATTCATTTCTTTCACTTGTTCAATTATTTTTTCTTGTAATTCTCTAAAGAAATTTTCATTCACCCATTTGTTTGTATTTTCCTTTATTTCTTTAAAGGATTTATTCATTTCCTTTTTTAAGTCCTCTATCATCATTACAGTGTTTGATTTAACCTCATTTTCTTGTGTATCTATTTTTTAGGATAACTAGGGCTTACTGTAGTAGGATAGCTATGCTCTGAAGGTGTCATATTGCCCTGGCTCTTGTTGGTTGTGTTCTTACACTGGCCTTTAGTCTTCTGGTCAGGCCTGGGTGTTCCTGGCTGTTCTTTGTGTAGCAGGCCTGGATGTTCCTGTGGTGCAAATCTGGGTATTCCTAGTGTTGCATGACTGATGTAGGCCAGTGGATCAGTGTCTGGACAACAGAGCTCAGAGGGACAGCACCAAGCTCAGGGCCTCTGGAGGTACCCCAGGGCACTCTGAATTTTCCTGCTGCTGGAGGCCTGTATGTTCCTGGTGTATCAGGCCTCGTGTTAGCTTGGATATTTCTGGTGCAGATACTCTTGTGGTGGTTGGTGGAGCTGTGGTTCCACAATTAAGCTGGAGTTTCCTGCTATAGCAGGCCTGAGTGTTCCTCATGTATCAGGCCCAATGACCTCTAGATGTTCTTGAAATCTCAGGTCTGATGACCCCAGGTAGAGCTGTTTTGGACGATGGTGATGAATGCTCCTAGATATTCTTGAAGTTGCAGGTCTGGTGACCCCAGGTAGAGCCTGTCCCAGAGATGGAGCTAGATTCTCCTGGTGTATCAGGCCTAGGTGTTCCTTACATTGCAGATCTGGGGGCCCCAGGTGTAGCAGGGTCTGGAAGATGAAGTTGGATGATCCTGGTGTATGAGGTCTTGTAACCTTTGGTGGGGCAAGGTTGGAGCAGTGGCCCTTGGGGTACAGTAATCAGCTCAGGATGGCTGGGCATGTCCCAGAGCACTGGGTGGTGCAGGGATTTTTGGGGGAAGGGAAAAGAAGAAATCCAACCTGAATGTTCCTGAAGTTGCAGGCCTGGAGGCCCAGGTGAAGCAGGTCCAGATGATGGAGCTTGGTGGAACAGCACTCAGCTCAGGGCAGCTGTGAGTGTCCCAGAGCACTGGGCTTAATGGGGATTTGTGGGTGAGGGGAGAGGAACGATTTAACCTGGATGTTCCTGAAGTTGCATGCCTGGGGACCCGAGTGTAGTGGGGTCAGGAAGATGGAGTTGTATGCTCCTAGTGTATGAGGCCTTGTAACCTCTGGTGGGACAAGGTTGATACATGGTGCTTGAAGCACAGCTCAGGTTGGCTGCTGTATTGATTTCTTTTCTTATCTTCTTCTTTTTTTTTGATTAGGTTTTTATTCATATAGGCTTGTCTCTATTTGCTCTATGGAATGAAACAAATTTTAATAGTATATGCAGCAGACATCTTTCCTTCTGTGGACTTGTAGACCATGCTGGCCTTGAACTCACAGAGATCTGCCTGCCTCTGCCTCCCTGAGTGCTGAGATTAAAGGCGTGTGACACCATGCCTGGCACTGTATTGATTTCTTAATCATAGCCATTGTGATTAGATTAAGACAAAATCTCATTATAATTTTTTTATTAAATTCTTTTTTTAATTTAAAATTTTTTTTTTATTTCTTCAAGTTACATCTCAATGGCAATCCCCTCCCTACTGCCCCCTCCAGTCCCACACTCCCACCCTCAACCCCCCATCCTCTTCCCTTTTTTTTTTAAAGTTTAAGGTATATCTTATTTCCCCAAACAGCTCCCCCTTTCAGTCCAACAAATGGCTCTTTCTCTTATAATAATAGATAAAATACAAAACAACAGAGGTAATTAGGCCACAGTAATGAGGGTTATATGGCTTAGCGTACATTCCCAATGTCCAGTCCATATGTATTTGGCACCTGACTTTAACTTTCTACTATCTAACCATCTCCATGAGTTTAATGTTCTATATCTAACTCAACATTCATACTAACTTGCAACACAATTTTAAAAGCATCTTCCTAGATCTATAACACTCTCTTGACTCCTAAACAACTCAAAATTTAATTATGAGACTCTAGCTATCTATTCTTCAACCACCTCAGAGACCTGAGAGGGATAACTACATCTGATTTTATAGGAAGTACAGGGCCTGCAGCTTCCAAAACTAAGAAATGACATACCAGTGGCTGCCTGGACAGTTCCCATTTTCTCTCCATACATTACAGCATCGATCTTCAGTCATTTGGCCCCATTTCTCTGACAGACATTGATTGTAGAGCAGGGGTTATGAAGGACTTGCCTACCCTGTCTTGGCAGAGCCAGGCTATCGACTTACCTGCTTCCAAGTTTTGTCCTTTTTGGACAGCATTCTGTCTAAAGTTGGAGCAAGGGGCTTTTCCTACCAAGAGATAGGATAAGCAGATGTTGCTTGTCTCTTAGCAGCTTTATTTCTGATTAGCTTAGAAAATAACTATAATAGACTGTCATAGTACCTAACACAATGACTGGCTTGCATGACTATTAGTTTGCATTTCTTATTTATCCTAAACAGTTTATGACATTTCATTTTTTTTCTTTACCCCCTAACCCTTCCATCCCATTTCTCTGGAGTGGAGTGTCCCTATATAACAGTTCCTCACCTCAGTTCAGAGGTCGTATTAGGGTCAAGAGCCTCCTCATTCATTGGGGGTCTACGAGGCAGTACCAGCAGTGAAAAGTGTCTCATTGCCCGGGAGAGAGAACTAAAAAACAAACAAACAAATAAGCAGACAAACAGATAAAAAAGAATAAAAAATAGAAAAAAATAGTCTACGGCCATACCACCCTGAACGCGCCCGATCTCGTCTGATCTCGGAAGCTAAGCAGGGTCGGGCCTGGTTAGTACTTGGATGGGAGACCGCCTGGGAATACCGGGTGCTGTAGGCTTAAAAAAAAATAGAAAAAAATAAAAATGAAAAATAAAAAGTCTATGTCCATGTTCCCTTTGGTGTGTTAGTTCTAGTATTGATATCCTCTACTATATCCTCTACTCTATAGCTAAAATCCTAGTATAAGTGAATAGATGCCATATGCATCCTTCTGAGTCTGGGTTAGCTCACTCAGGATGAGCTTTTCTAGTTCCATCCATTTGGCTGCAAATTGCATAATTTCATTGTTCCTGATAGCTGAATAATATTCTATTGTGTAGATGTACCACATTTTTTTAACCCATTCTTCGGTTGAGGGACATCTGGGTTGTTTCCAGTTTCTAGCTATTACAAATAAGGCTGCTATAAACATAGATGAAGAAACTTCCTTATGATTCGGTGAGGAGTCATTTGGGTGTATACCCAGAAGTGGTATGGCTGGGTCCTGAGGCAAAGCTATTCCAAGTTTTCTAAGATATCACCAGACTGACCTCCATAGTGGTTGCACAAGCCTGCATTCCCACCAGCAATGGAGTAGGGTTCCCCTTTCTCCACACCCTCGCTAGCATGTGCTGTCATTTGAGCTTTTGATCTTAGCCATTCTGACAGGTGTGAGATGGAATCTCAGAGTCATCTTGAGTTGCATTTCTCTGATGATTAAGGATGGTGAGCATTTCTTCAAGTATCTCTCAGCCATTAGGGATTCCTCCTTTGTGAATTCTCTATTTAGCTCCGTCCCCCATTTTTTGATTGGATTATTTGGTTTCTTGGCATTTAATTTCTTGAGTTCTTTGTAGATTTTGGATATTAGCCCCCTGCCAGATGTGGGGTTGGTGAAGATTTTCTCCCAGTCTATAGGCTGGCGTTTTGTTTGAATGACAGTGTCTTTTGCCTTACAGAAGCTTTTCAGTTTCATGAGGTCCCATTTATTGATTGTTGATCTCAGGTCCTAAGCTGTTGGTGTTCTGTTCAGGAAGTTGTCACCTGTGCCAATGAGTTCGAGGGTTTCTCCCACTTTTTCTTCTAGTAGATTTAGTGTGACCAGCCTTATGTTAAGGTCTTTGAACCACTTGGACTTAAGTTTTGTACAAGGTGATAAGTATGGGTCTAATTTCATTCTTTTACAAGTGGACATCCAGTTGGACCAGCACCATTTGTTGAAGATGCTGTCCTTCCATTGTGCCGTTTTGGCTTCTTTGTCAAAAATTAGGTGGCCATAAGTATGTGGGTCTATTTCTGGATCTTCAATTCGATTCCATTGATCTACTGGTCTGTTTCTATACTAATACCATGCTGTTTTTACAACTATTGCTCTGTAGTACAGCTTGAAATCTGGGATGGTGATACCTCCAGATATTTTTTTATTGTACAGGATTTATTTGGCTCTTCTGGGCTTTTCGTTGTTCCATATGAAATCAAGAATAGCTCTTTCCAAGTCTATAAAAAATTGTGTTGGTATTGTGATAGGAATTGCATTGAATCTATATATTGCTTTTGGTAGGATGGCCATTTTTATTATGTTGATCCTACCTATCCATGAGCATGGGAGATTTTTACATCTTTTAAAGGCCTCTTCCATTTCTTTCTTCAAGGGCTTGAAGTTCTTGTTGTGCACGTCCTTTACTTGCTTGGTTAGAATTACCCCCAGGTATTTTATGTTGTTTGTGGCTATTGTGAAGGGGGTTGTTTCCCTTATTTCTTTCTCAGCCCCTTTGTTTGTTGTATAAAGAAGGGCTTCTGATTTTTTTGAATTAATTTTGTATCCAGCAACTTTGCTGAAGGTGTTTATCAGCTGTAAGAGTTCTCTGGTGGAATTTTTGGGGTCGCTTATGTATACTATCATATCATCTGCAAATAAGGATAATTTGACTTCCTCATTTCCAATATTTATCCCCTTGATCTCCTTTAGTTGTCTTATTGCTCTAACAAGAACTTCAAGTACTATATTGAAAGTGGACATCCTTGTCTTGTCCCTGACTTCAAGTTTCTCTCCATTTAATTTGATGTTGGCCACTGGCCTGCTGCATATTGCCTTTATTATTTCTAGGTAGGGTTCTTGTATGCCGTTCTCTCCAGAACTTTTAGTATGAAGGGGTGTTGGATTTTGTCAAATGCTTTTTCTGCATCTAGTGAGATTATCATGTGGTTTTTTTCTTTCATCTTGTTTATATGGTAAATTATGTTGATAGACGTTCGTATGTTGAACCATCCCTGCATTCGTGGGATGAAGCCTACTTGATCATGGTGTATGATACTTTTGATGTGTTCTTGAATTTGGTTTGCTAGTATTTTATTAAGTATTTTTGTATCTATGTTCATGAGGGAGATTGGTCTAAAGTTCTCTTTCTTTGTTGGGTCTTTGTGTGGTTTAAGGATCAGGGTGACTGTGGCCTCAGAGAATGAGTTTGGCAATGTTCTTTCTGATTCTATTTGGTGAAAGAGTTTGAAGAGTATTGGTGTTAGCTCCTCTTTGAAGGTCCGGTAGAATTCTGTGCTAAAGCCATCTGGTCCTGGGCTTTTTTTGGTTGGGAGATTGTTAATGACTGTTTCTATTTCCTTAGGGGTTATAGGGCTGTTTAATCTGTTTATCTGATCTTGATTTAGCTTCAGTAGGTGGAATCTATCAAGAAAATTGTCCATTTCACTTAAGTTTTCAAATTTGATGGAGTATAGATTTTTAAAATATGATCCAAATATTCTCTGGATTTCCTCAATGTATGTTGTTATTTCTCCCTTTTCATTTCTGATATTGTTGATTTGGTTTTTTTTCCTTCTGCCTTTTAGTAATTTGGCTAAGGGTCTGTCTATTTTGTTGATTTTTCTCGAAGAACCAACTCTTGGTTTCATTGATTCTTTGTATCATTCTTTTTGTTTCTAAGTTGTTGATTTCAGCCCTAAGTTTGATGATCTCCTGCCTTCTGCTCCTCTTGGGAGTGTTTGCTTCTTTTTTTTCCAATTCACCCAGTTTAGGTGTTGTTTCTCTAATATGAGCTGTTCACAATTTTCTTTTTGAAGGCACTTAGTGCTATGAACTTTCCTCGTAGCACAGCTTTGGGTTTGGGTATGTTGTGTCTTCATTTTCGTTGGATTTTAAGAAGTCTTTGATTTCCTTCTTTATTTCTTCCCTGACCCAGTGGTCCTCTAGTAAAGAGTTGTTCAATTTCCATGTGTGTGTAGACTTTCTGTTGTTCTTTTTTTTATTTTTTCCTCTATTTTTTATTTCTTCAAGTTACATCTCAATCGCAGTCCCCTCCCTATTCCTCCTCCAGTCCCACCCTCCCACCCTCAACCCCCCATCCTCTTCCCTTTTTTTTTCTTTTAAGTGTAAGGTATATCTTATTTCCCCCTACAGTTTCCCCTTTCAGTCCAACAAATGGCTCTTTCTCTTATAATAACAAATACAATGCAGTACAACAGAGGTAATTAGGCCACAGTTATGAGATTATATGGCTTAACGTACATTTCTGTTGATTCTTTTGCTATTGAAGTTCAGCTTTATTCCATGGTGGTCTGATAAGATACAAGGGGTTATTTCAATTTTCTTGTATCTGTTTTGGCTATCTTTGTGGCCAACCATGTGGTCGATTTTGGAGAATGTTCCATGGGGTGCTGAGAAGATGGTGTATTCTTTTGTGTTTGGGTGAAAC
>CAJQZJ010031933.1:8490224-8527515 GCA_907164525.1 Lophiomys imhausi | reverse complement strand
TTCTCTGTTTGGCTTCTGTCTTGATGATCTGTCCATAGTTGTGAGTGTGGTGTTGATGTCTCCCACTATTAAAGTGTTTGAATCAATGTGCGATTTAAGTTTTAGAAGCGTTTCTTTTATAAATGTAGCTGCCTTTGTATTTGGGGCATAGATGTTCAATATTGAGATGTCCTCTTGGTGGATATTTCCTTTAATGAATATGTAATGCCCTTCCCTGTCTTTTTTTGTTAACTTCAATTAGAAGTCTATTTTGTTTGATATTAGGGTGGCTACTCCAGCTGTTTTCCTGGGTCCATTTGCTTGGAAAACCTTTTCCCAGCCCTTTACTCTGAGATAGTGTTTATCTTAAATAGTGAGATGTGTTTCCTGTATACAGCAAAAGGATGGGTCTTGTTTACGGATCCATTCTGTAAGTCTGTGTCTTTTTATTGGCGAGTTGAGTCCATTGATGTTGATGGATATTAATGACCAGGGGTTGTTATTTCCCATAATTTTGGTATAGCTGGTCATCTTGTGATTCTTTTTGTTTAGTTGCTGTGGAGGTCTCTATTTCCTCTGTTTTCTTGGGTGTAGTTATCTTCTCTGTGTTGGAATTTTCCTTCTAGGATCTTCTGTAGGGCTGGGTTTGTGGGTAGATATTGTTTGAATTTGATTTTGTCCTGGAATATCTTGTTTTCTCCATCTATGTTGATAGAGAGTTTTGCTGAGTATAGTAGTCTGGCTGGGCACCTATGTTCTCTCAGGGCTTGTAGGACATCTGTTCAGGCCCTTCTAGCTTTTAATGTTTCTGAGGAGAAGTCAGATGTGATTCTGATGGGTCTGCCATTGTATGTGAGTTGGCCTTTTTCTCTTACATCTTTTAATATCCTTTCTTTGTTCTCTATATTTGGAGTTTCTATTATTATGTGGTGAGAGGAGTTTCTTTTCTGATCTAATCTGCTTGGTGTTCTGTAAGCCTCTTAGATTTTTACTGGCATCTCTTTCTTTAGGTTTGGGAAGTTTTCTTCTATGATTTTGTTGAAGATATTTCCTGGACCATGGAGTCGGGAGTCTTCTCTTTCCTCTATGCCTATAATTCTTAGGTTCCATCTTTTCATTGATTCCTTGATTTCTTGGATATTGTGGGTGAGAGATTTTTTAGCTTTCTCAATTTTTTGGATGTTGTATTGATATCTTCCGTCGAATCTTCCATGCCTGAGATCCTGTCTTTCATCTCTTGAATCCTATTTTTGGTTTTCAAATCCATAGTTCCTGTTCTCTTCCCTTGATTCTCCATTTCCATTTTTAACTCTGTGTTTTCTTTATTGTTTCCATTTCCATTTTCATGTCTTGAGTGAATTTATTTGTTTTGTACATTTCCTGCTCCAGTTTGCTTGTCTTTGCCTGGAAGTCTTCCTTTGCCCTCTCTTTTTCTTGTTCAAGTTGACTCACCTTGTTCTGAAGTTCTCTAATGGTGTTTTCCATCGCTTTCGTATATGCAATTGTGGCTTCTTTGAATTTCTTCATAGATTTACGTTCTTCTCACTTTCCATAATGTAGAATTGTCATCGTTTTCATGTGTTTCAGCTTTGGTGAGGTGATTTGGCCTGGATGAAATAGCGTTGCTTTCTTCTGTTGGAGTCATTTCGCTCTGTTTTTTTTTTTGTCTGGGGCCTCTGGCCATGTGGAATTTTTTAGCTGTCTTCTGGACTTGAGTCCAAAGGAGCCCTTTGGTGTAGGAGTTGAGTTGCCTTACTCCACCCCTATAAGGTGAGTCATTCAGCCCCGCCTCCTAGGTGGAGACCTAACTAATCCAGGGGGTGGAGCTGTTTACAAGTAAGCTCTGGTTCCTTGCCGGAAGGGCCAGTACTAGTAAAAAAGTCCGATATAAAACAGTTTCAAATTCCTCGCAGTTTTCCCGGGGTTGGTTCCTCTGGTGGGTAAATCTGCCCTTCTCCCCCAATAGCCTTGCCACTCCCACAGCCTGGAAACTGGCCAGTGATGTCACAGCAGTGGGTTGCAATCTGCAGTCTGAAGGCACTTTGCAGCCGATCTGCGCTTACTTCCAAGGGTTGCAACCTTTTGCCAGATAGCTGGATTGTCTGTGCGAGACCTGGGGGTGCCCAGCAGGGTGGGGATCTCTGCGTGGGATCTGAATCTGCCTGTTGGGTATTAGATTGGAAATTACCCAGCGTCTCTCCTGGTCGGGGATGGGGGGATCCCCATTCCTGGGTCCAGCGGCTTCCTTGCATGTCCGAGAGTGGGAGGGAGCATCCTGCCCAGGGACCCTCAGTGGTCCCTGGGTAGTTGGGTGAGATCTAGAGGGGTTGAGCCATTTGTACAGCGTCCTGCAACACTCGCCACCCTGTGACTGTTAACCCCGAAATCAAAATACATACACGCAGGCTGCCGCCATCTTGGATCCCCCCATTTTCAGCCTTTTAAAATATAATAATCTTATCTGCTGATGTTATTAACATGCAAAATGCACCTGGATGAGGATCCTCCTTGGACCATCTTCCCAAACTCCATGAAAGCAAGAGTCTTTGATAAAATGACTCAACTGATCTTGGAGTCAGTCTGTGGATTAGTTTCTTGAAGGTTAGGCCATTATGACATGATATGTGTGCTGAAAACACTCAGTGTATCTACCCCTTGTTTGTTGTGCAGTGTCAGCCGATGATTGTCAACCACAGAGGATGCGTTCCCTGGAGGAGGGACCAGAAGAGAGGATCTCAGAAGATTTAACCCTATCCCAAGATGAATACATCTACAGGCCAGCCTTTATGATGAAACCTGCCCATGGACAGTTACAGACATGAAAAGTCTCTCTTACAATTGTGTTATCTGCTCCAGATATTCCTCAAAGAGTGCCTGGTCAAGAGACAAGTTGTCCTTGAGCCTCTATTGTGTGAATGGTAGTGCCTTCCCTATGGAGACAAAAACTTCTAATCAGTAAAGGTAGGGCACAGTGACAGACTAGTGTAGAATTCCATCAAAGTCCAACTTTGTGAACCAATGAGTACCCTGCTTGCTTTTAGTGTGTGACTAAAGTGTTAATTAAAGGACAGGGTGACCTCAAACCAGCCACATCACTGAAAATTCCTGCCATAGTTTGATGGCAACTTCCCCACAGGGGCATGGAGAGGGTGTTAACCTTTAACTTTTATATATTCTAAAGCACTTGTTGAGATAAGGAGACCAAGTGTAGCCTGGGGAAGAATTATGCAGTGCAGATGGGAGTGGATAGAAAATCAGGTGAGGGTCTGAAGATGCTACTTCCTTCCTGTGAGGATCCCTGGACAGACCTGGTTTGGTGGTTTTTCGAGTAACCTAGATAGCATAGACAATGATGGTGAGGGTTATACTCTGTCTGTGAGCTCTGCACCCTCCTCTGCTGTGCAAGAAGTAGGTGGTTAGCCCATTCCTCTAGATCTTTGGCATGACAAAACTACCCAGGGGCTGTGAGTCTCCCAGAGGCTCATCCACTCAGGAGCTGTGGCACACAGAATCAAATGCCCTCATGCAGTAAGACTACTGGTGTTTGCTTTCTTTCTTTTAGGTATTGGAACATGGGTGGTGACCTTGATGAGTACATTGAATATCCTTACACACATGTTGGACTACACTGTGAAGCCAGGCTGGCCTTGCTCCACTGAGAAAACATAGACAATGGGATGGAGACATTGGCATGGTGGACTCATTCATAACAACTCCTGACAGAGAACAGGCTTTGTCCTCACAAGAGTTTTACCCCAGCCTGGATGTGGAATAGGATTCATGAATATTGAAGAAATTTCTCTTGGGAACGAGCAGATAGGTTAAGAGGCTGAGTTCTCTTCTGAGGAAACTCACTAGAGGTCTTTCCTGGATCAGGGTGTGCTGTAAGGAGGAATGCTCTTTAGGGGCCAGCCCCATAGTGACCCCAGGGAAATGTGAGGTTCCTTGTGGATCGTAACCCCAATGCAGGTAGGGAGGCTGGGTCACAGCATGGCTTGTGTGTGGGACAGGGTGGAGGTAAGCTGGATCTAAGGGCCACTGGGTATATAGCTGGTTACTTAGGCTCCATGTGTATTGACTAAGTTGTGGTGCTCCAGAGCACAGTGTGTCTTCTTCTGGTGTAGTCAGTGCTGTGCGCCTGGCCCCAGAGTGTGAGAGCCAACAATGAATGTGGTTGGGGTTGGACTCATAGCTGCTCAGGAACACAGGGGAGTGACTGACCTCCTCCAGCTGTCTCCTCAAAGCTGTGTCAACATGTGATGTTTACACAATCATATTCTATTTTCTCCACTATTTATCCCTTAATAGAAGAACTTCTCTGGAAGCAGATACTTTTGGCTAATGCAGTGTGCTTTATAGGCATGTAATGGGATCAATAAAGACTCTTTATGGAAGTGTGTAAAAACAATAAAAAAGAATGGTGGAGCTCTGGGAGTCCTGTGTAAGGAGGGAAGAGGAATGAAGAGACCCAGAGGGGTCAAGATCAACACATGAAGATCAACAGAACCAACCAACCCAGGCCCCTAGAGGCTTACAGAGACTGAAACACAAACTAAAATAAGAAGAAAAAAAGCTTAGACCCTCCTGTACTAATATAGAGGATAGGCAACTTGATCTTTATACAGATCCCTTAACAAGTAAGGGGGGGAGTCTCAGTCATGGACTTTGTTACCTGTTAGTGGGACACTTTACTGTAGCCGAGCTGCCATGTCAGGCCTCAGAGCAAGAGGAAGCTCTTAGTCCTCATGTGAGTGATGAACTGAGGGGGACTGATATGTGGGGGCACCCCACACTGGAGGAGTAGGATAGGTGGGAGAGGGAGTTGAGGGTGGGATGGTGAGACTGGGAAGGGCATAGGGAGTGGGCTATGATTGAGATATAACTTGAATTAATAAATAAATGTTAAAGAAAAAGAATGACTCTTTTATGAGGTGCACGTCTAGTGGTAGACTGTAACAACATCTATTGGAATCATCTGTCCAAAGGGCACTAAGATCCCCCCAGGGGTTGGAGAGTGACCATGCAAGATGGACAACCCTTCTCAGGTCCCCAGTTTTCTGTGTCCTCTTCTAGGTGCCAGCATTCACAGCTAAGAACCCAGGCAGGCAGCCTGGGAAGGTGCCAAGAGTTCTCTGAAGTTCAAAGGGAAGCCCTGCAGGACATTCAGGGTAGTGCCAGAGACCACACCTGGGCAGCCGTTTGTGTGGTTTTAGAGATGATAGCAATAGGACATCTGAAAGGGAGAAGGCAGCACTGACAGCGACTCACTCCAGAGAGGACATCCGTCTCTCCTGTGGAAATACTGAGATCACAAGGAAGGGGAAGGAAGAACCTGAAATCTGCAGTGGGATCTGGACAAAGCCACTCAGAAGGTTCCAGCCCATTGAATCTTCTCTGACTCTGGTTACCATTCCATCTACTGCATTTTGCTTCGGTTGTTCTTCTTGTCTAAGACACCAAGGTGTGTCTTGACCACGACAACACTCTCAGCGTGTCTGCATTTTGCTCACAGTTATGGTGAAAGTACTACAATTGTCCACAAATCACCAGTATGCTCTGCCCTTCTCTCTAACCTGGTCTCTGACAATCTTCCTCTCCCTGCCCTGTCATCTGCTCCATTTTTCCTGCCCTCCAGTTTGTTCCTGGCCCATCCAGGCTCTCTCTGCCCCTCTGTGGACACACTGAATGTTCCTCCCACCTGGACTCCTCTTCCACTTTGCTCACTCATGGCTTGTTCCGTTCACCACCTTCAGTTATGTGTTTAAATGTCCCCTTTGTGCAGCTGACTCTGACAATTCCATTTAATCTACAAACTCCTTGCCCTGATAATTTCTGTCCACCTTGTTCCATTTGGGACTTCCTGTTGGCCTGTGCCCCCCTTGTAATAACATACAATTAAGTGATCAGGAATGGAGCACACAGTAGACTGAGTAGGGATAGTTAATACATTGGACACTTAACAATACAGGTGTAAGGAGAGCTGGTGACACTAACTGAGGGTTTCATGAAGTCAGTGGAGGAAACTGTTCTGCTGAAGCATCCCTTACACATAGTTGGTTGCACCATGGTATCGGGAAGGTGTTACAGCCAGGGACCCTGGCCAAGTCACTTATCAGTTCTGGTTTTCTTTTCTTTTTTGTAGACTCATTGAATCCTTCCACAATCACACCATCCCCGCATAGGGTGTCATTTCTTTTATTCCCCTTTAAGCCCTAAGTCTATATTTTGAACTTCCTGCATTTCATTGCATGTACACAGTGGAGCATCTTGCTTGTCCTAGAGGCTGTAGCGAGTGCAGTATTTCACAGTAGAAATGACAAGTGATGCAGACTTTATGTAGAAGCTCTTCAATAACATAAGGGAACATTCTTCTGACAGTTCTTACCCAGAAACTTGTCAAATGACTTCCCAGCACTGACTGATTGACATAATGCAGGAAATTTCTACTTCAGTTGTTAAGATGGTGGGTTGTTTTTAAAGGCAGAATCTAATGTAGCTGAGGCTAGCCCAAAACTCAGTATGAATCTGAGGCTGGCATTGAACTCCTGATCCTCCTTCCAAGTGGTGGGATTGTGCACCACACACTAGCCTGCTTTCATTCAGTTAAGAACTGCCTAATGAGCTATAGTAATTCACACAAAATTTGGGCGCTACCAGAGTGTGTCTCTGGAAACAGAGAAAAGAGGGATACAGGCAGCAGAAGAGGGAGCTATGGTCGCTGTGACAACCACTCTCTTCAAAAACTGCAAGAGGACCAAGAGGACTGGTCATCAGTCACTACAATCATGGTCCATCACTTTCACTGAGTTACTTATACTTCAAACTGAGTTTATTATATAACTGAGGATTCAGGTTATGGAAAGACAGTTCTACAATATTTAATGAGGGATTGGAGAGATAGCTCACCAGTTACAAGCACATGTAGCTCATGTAGCAGACCTTGACCCCATTTACAGTATTCACACGGTAGCTCACAACTCCCTGCAGTCCAGGGAGATCTCAAGCCTTCTTCTGACCTTCTCCTAAGGTGGGCAAACATGTAGGGCACATACATACTTGTAGCACAAAAGACCTATACACATAAAATAAATGTCTTAAAAGACTAAACTAATCCTGTGTAGGGAAACAATCTCTAGCATACACATTGCAGGTGATCCTCCAGGTCATATGTCCAGAGACCTGTAGCCATTTGACAAACAGATGCCCAATTATCTGAGGCCTCTGAAAGATCTGTCCACTATAAGGGTTACCTGAAATCTTACCCTCAAGGCTCAAGGTCAAAGTTATCTGGGGTTTTTGATATTCAGGTGTTACTGATATTCATCTCAGGCTACTCCCCAGGAGTTGTAGGTGGATCTTGTTCTAGCTAATTTGATGTCAATATGACACAAACCAGTGATCTTTGGGAAGAGTGAACTTCAACTGAGCAAATGAACAACAAGTTTGGCCTGTAGACAAGCCTATGGTGTATTTTCTTAACATGTGGTTGATGTTGAAGTGGCTAGTTCACTGTGAGCACTGTTGTCTCTGGGGCTGGTGGTTCTGGTGCTATAAGAAAACAGGCTGAACAAGCCATGAGGAGCAAGCTAGTAAGCAGCACTCCTACATTCTCATTTTAGCCTCAACTTTGTCACAACTTCTTGGTCCCCTCGTATCTGCCCCTTGCCCCTGCAACCTTACTTCCCCACATAAACACACACACACACACACACACACACACACACACACACACACACACAAAGAAACAAAGAAATAAAGAAAAAAATAACAAAAACCAAATCATAAAAAAACACCTCACTGTGGAAGCTGTAGTATGTCACAGTGTATATTCCTCTGTCTACACATCTTCGGCAAACAGACATTTTGATAACACCGAAAATACCAGGCAGAAGGCAAATGGGTGCGACCGAAGTTTGTCACGGTTCAGTTTATATGATTGTGCTAAAACACCATGTTCAAAAGCAATTTGGGGAGGAAAGTGTTTGTTTACAGTTCATAATCCATCATCCAGAGAAGTCAAAGCAGGAACTGAAGGTAGGAACCTGGAGTTAGGAACAGATGCTGGACAGGGAGATGAGCATGATGTGAAACTCACAAAGAATCAATAAAAAGCTTTAAAAAGCCTATCTGGTAATGCTAGTTTCAAGTTTAGACTCTGTCCTTTGCAGAGAGGTACCTAGGAATTAAAAGGATAGTGAAAGTGTGACCATGCTGAGGTTAAAATTCAAGGACAGTGAGGGACATGACCAGAAGCAATGAAGACTAGAGTTGTGGAGCTGGGGATCCCTGAAGAAACTGCCACCAGAAAGGAAGGAAAAGCATGAGGAAAGATACCTTAGATCATGGGAACAACAGGGCTAGGAAGTCTCTCCCTTCTGTCCTACCATCTTTTTAAGGTCTACCTAGAGCTGACCAGAATTCTATTGAATTCTGAGATCATCTACCATCAGTGGACCTCAACTTCCTGTCCTACCACTTGTCCTCCCAGGGCTGCCCGCAACTCTCTTTCCTTCCCTTCCTGATGGTGTTTTTCATCACCTTAACTTATCAGGTGTCTGTGAGCCTAGTTGCAGAACTTGGTAGAATTCAGTCCACTGGGTCACAGGGAAAGTTGGGTAGGTGATGGGAAGGAAACAGCTGTAGAGTTCAGGAGCCGTCCTTCATCTTGAACACAAGACTCATGGCTGCAGACCTCATCTGTCAGTCATTTGCTTGTGGCTATCATGGTTTTGCCAAGAGAACTACACACACCACTGTCATAATCTGACATCAGTGATCCACACAGTGATGTGGAAGGTGTCTGTGGTGCGGTCCAGCAGAACAAAGTACACAAAATCCTTGGCACCCTGGGTGTGGAGATTTCAGGTTACTCAGTAATCTCTGGTCCTAAAGAGCACTGGACCCCTTCCCCCAACATCCCCAGGATGTCAGACTTCCTGTTCAGCTGCTGCTTACAGGAATGGATATGACAGGTCCTCAGCACATCCCAGGGCTTGTCATAGAGTGCTCATTAATTTTGTTTACATATTCTTGAAGCTGTCCAAGCTTCATCTACAGAGGTTCCTCTGTAGGACTAGAACCTCTGTTTAGAGCTGGGGTGAGATGAATCACAGGTCATCAGGATGGGGAGGGATAAATCAGAGTTCTTGCTGGAGAGGGAACTGGACTGAACTCAGAAAATGGTTGGCCAAGGCAGCGCAGTTGTGGGCTGTGGGCCCAGGTGGCTCTTAGGCCTGCACGTGTTACTCTTGCTTCTCCATTCATAGCAAACTAGACATGGGATCACCTGGAGGGCTTGCCAGTGGTCAAACTGACAAGATACGGAACACGTTTGGTAGATTGGGGCTCTAGCGTCTTAAGATAGTTGCACAACTGTGGATTTACAACAGGCTTTGATGGACACCATGGGTCTCACATCAGGCCAGGTGTGGAAGGAGCCTGAGTTGTGTCAAGGGAGCACAGGGGCTCCATATGTCCTACCATAAGGTTTTAAGATGATCAACACATCAGAAGACCCAAGTCCCACTGTTCCAGTAACTCTGAGTGGAGAAATTTCCCTTTAGTGGACACAGATTGGTGAATGACTTACGTCTAGCTTCTGAAAAAGGGTAATTTACAGGAGTCAAGGCGCTACTGTCCAGGAATTGTGACTATCATTGAGCAGATAGATGGGTGATAGTTACAGGTGAGAAAGAAGGAGAAGGATGAGACACCATAGAGGAAGAAATGCTTTAAGGAAGCACAGCTCCCTGGTGTACTGAGTGAAGCTGTTCAGATGCATGTTGTCTCTAATGTTGCTATGCAGCCCCACCCTCTCAATGCAGTCAAGGCCCAGGAGCTCCTGAAATGTCAACTAGACCCTGAAACATCAAATCTTTCCCTTCTTCTCACATTTCGGGGTAGGACCACCCATTAGTAGAAGGCAATGTGGTGGGCTCCTAGTGCATAGCTTGTTCCCAGGGGATTGTCAGAATTGTGTGTGGATAAGAAGCTCAGTCTTTTTCTCAGCTTCAGTGGGAGAGAAGCCAACTTCTACACGAGATGGCCAAGGAATCCAAGGGTGGCTGGAGGGCAAGTGCAAATGTGGAAAAGGAACAAGAGGAAGCCAGGGCCCTCCCTTCCTGGCTGTCTCATTTACCCAGTGTAGTGTGTTTTGTGTACGTGGCACCCTTGGATGATGCAGACATTGCAGGGCATTGTGTCTTATCTGAAGTTGGCACTGAATAATTACCAGATCTCAACACAATAGATCTCCACCCTCATGATGAACATGGATTTGTCTAGAAGAGGTGTGGTCAGTACTTTTTGTGGCCATAAAGGACATTCTCTGAGGAGCTAGCACAGCCTCATCAAGTCACCCAAGTGACCTGCCTTGT
Source organism: Lophiomys imhausi (assembly GCA_907164525.1). Lineage (NCBI taxonomy): Eukaryota > Metazoa > Chordata > Mammalia > Rodentia > Muridae > Lophiomys > Lophiomys imhausi. The sequence goes on along the minus strand of CAJQZJ010031933.1, from coordinate 8,517,160 downwards.
CTAGAGGACAGAGCCTGAAGATGAAGAGTCTGCTCTTGACTGTCACACTGTTTTGTTTGCTTGCTGTCCTACGGGCCCAGGATGACCTCCTTTTCCTCTCAGAAGACAAGAATGTGAGACAGGGAGGGATGCTGGACAGGGGTAGTTGGGAGGCTTGACTCTTGTCCTGTGACTGAGGACTGGAGCTTGAAATCAGGAGATTTAATTCCTGAGTCTGTCCTCTAACACTGCACCTGTCTGGAGTCTTATTTGCTCTCACTGTTCTGCTGTCTCCACTGCTGTTCTGCCAGCAGGCATGGGTCCTCCTAGAATACAGAGCTGGAACACAGAAGTTTCCTAGTGACTCCAAAAACCAGAATGTTTCTCAGGGATGGACCTTCATGCCCTGTCCTAGGATCGAAGACTTTGGGGGCTTTGGGAGCAGACACTTCCTGCCTAACTGGAAAATGGATTTTTGGACACATTTTTTTTTTTTTTTTTTTTTTGTTTTTCGAGACAGGGTTTCTCTGTGTAACAGCTCTGGCTGTCCTGGACTCACTTTGTAGACCAGGCTGGCCTCAAACTCACAGATATCTGCCTGCCTCTGCCTCCCAAGTGCTGGGATTAAAGGCGTGAGCCACCACCACCCCGCTCGGACACATCACATCTTAAGAAACACAGAATAGGGGGTGGAGACAGACCATCTCAGGGGCTGTAGCTTGGGCTCTGGGATGTCTCTTCAGGCCTCCACATCTGGAGCCTAGGGGAGATTGTGTCTTGGGTTGGGGTGTCCTCGGGGCTCTGTCTATTATAGGTCTCAGGGACCTGGTACAGAAAGGCAATATCGTCTGACCTGAACACCACAGAGGTGAAGAGACCGACAGAAGAATTCCCTTTTGTAGTGAGAGTGATGGACAAGGGGAATATGGTGGTCACGGTTGTTTCTATGTGAGTGTCACTATCATGAATACTTTCAGTTTTCCCTTCCTTGGTCTATGCTGTCAGTGTTGATGACAAGTAGATTGTTCCTTTGAGGGGACACCATCCTACCAAACATGAATTGGCAGTGACAGATGATATGGCATTTGGAGGTCACTGATTCACCATTCAAGCTGAGCAAAAGCACAGGTGTGGGCTGTGAAAGAGGCTGATGGTGTCCTTCGTGTTTTCCAGGTATAATGGTGAGTGCATCCAGGTTGAATTCGTGATGGAGAAAACAGAGAAGCCTGGCCAATACCGAGCCTGTGAGTGCCTGTCTGAATTTCTTCTCTTATTGCTGTGATAAAACGCTCTGTCCCAAGTGATTAGGGAAAGGGGGTGTATTTTAGCTCAATGTTCAAAGTACTGTCTGTAGCAGTACTTTCACAGTATGGTCAAAGTACTCTCATCACAGGGAATTCAAGGCAGACGATGCTTGAAGCTGCTGCTTACATGTACTGTCAATGGAAGGGATGGAGGGATGCATGCATGCTAGTGTTCTCCTGGCTTTCTCCATTTTACACAGTCCAGGGTAGTCCCACCAATTAAGATGGGCTTTTCTACTTCAATTATCATAATGGTGATAATATACTATTGGCATGGACAAAGAGACATCTCCCAGGAGATTCTTGCTTGTCAATTGGATGCTGTCACAGTCTCCCTGGATGCATGTGATTCTCCCTTACAGGGACAAACTCCTGTTATTGGAGCAATCCTGCTCTTCTGAGCTTTCATGAGATGCTAAGCCAGTTAACTCCTAGGGGATTTTAGAGGTCACAGGCTAGTCCACAGAAGAGACCATGATTCCATCTTGATAGTTCTGTCCCTTGACCCACAGGGAAACTGAGTCTTAGGATCTAGGAATCAGGGCAGGGCTGTTGCTAAGGGGCCATAACAAGATCCAGTGTCCATCTTCCCTGCCACCATTGGTTCAGACTCCATGCTTGGTCTGACACATTTCCAGGAGAGAACTATGGTCCCCTGATGAGGCTATAGGAAGCTCAGGCTTTATATAATTGGGAGTCCATGAGTCATTGCTCACATCTTCTAGAATAGTAGTTCTAAGCCCATGGGTCACAACGCCTTTGCGGGTTGCATATCAGATAACCTGCATATCAGATGTTACATTATGATTCCTAACTATAGCAAAATTACAGTTATGAAGTAGCAATAGAATAATTGTATGGTTAGGGGTTCCACAACTTAAGGAACTGTATTAAAGAGTCATGGCATTAGGAAGGTTGAGAACTACTATTCTAGGCATTTTCTTAGTGTGGTCAGAATGATGTGTTGGAACAAGACACTACAGATATATTTTCTCTGTTCATCTGCAGTTTGGGACACATTACTCATAGACATCTATGAACTGCCAGTGGTGGACCACTACATCTTCTATAGTGAATGCAAGTTCCTTGAGAAGAAAGTTTATATGGGAGAGCTCATAGGTAGGACCCTAGGTACTCCATTTCCTGTATGGTCTGTACTACCAGAAACCAGAAGATGTGCAGCAGCTATGCCTTGGGGACTATAATGCTTAACATTGGAGACTTGATGGGTATCTGTATTCTGGATATATGGTGCTGCCTGTGCAGTGTGTAAGATCTGAATGAGAAGGGTCATCTGGACAAGGACTTTCATGGAAAAGAGCAGATATGGCCCTTAGGGCCATGACCACTTGGTATGGAAGTTCCAAGCAATAAACTGCCAAGTACCATTTCCTAGGGCCTCAGATGTCATGAAGGTCAGTTTGAAGGGTTGGGTGCTAAAAGGTCTTTGATTGACAATGTCCCTTTAGGGTTGAGACAATTTAGTGTCCCTGTGACCCAGGTTCCTTCTAAGTCAGGGCAATCCTGCACAGTCATTCAGAATATATATTATCTCCTTTTACCCGCCTGTGGCTTGTGTCCATCTCCTCCATCCATACCCTACCTCCCTGTCTACTCTAAGTTCTCCTTCCTCTACTGCCTGCACCCAGGCCAGGGTGAAGCCCCTAGTGCTGGGCAGTGATCCTGTCTTTGTGCCACTGCTCTCTGCAGAGCTGTGCAGTTATGACCCTTCTGCTCAATTGGCTTCTGCCCACAGGGAAGGACCCCAAAGAAAACCATCAGGCCCTAGAACATTTCAAGAAATTCATAGAGTCAAAAGGCTTTCCACTGGAAAACATCATCGTGCCTGAGCAGAAAGGTGAGCAGGTGACTTTAGAGATCACAAGCTAGTCCACTGAAGATACCATGCTTCCCTATAGTTACACAGAATTGAATATACCATTTCCCCATGTCCTTCTGAGTCAGTCATTATTCTAAGTGACACTTGCATCTTTTCATGCCCCTGGGGTCTCTTTAAGTCACCATTTTCCCTCCTCTCCCATCAGAAATACAACAGGGCCAAGCTCAGGTCTTGGTCATGATGGCATCTAAACTGAGGTGTGATGGGGTCTGTCTTCACCCAGTGCACCTCTGCAGCTCTAGATTTTTCTTTGTTTCTACAGAAATGTGTGTGCCCGACATTCACAATGGTAAGTTACTCCCAGGAAGAACCCTAGGACAGCTCAGATGCCTTAGTACCTTGGTTCTGTTGTCCATCTGCTTGACCCCTTATACCTGGATAGGGGAGACCTTGCATGTCTAGGCATGAGTGGCCTCTCAAGGATGTGGACCTAGGCAAAATCACAGAACACTTTGGAATCTGTCATTTTTCCCCCTAGAATCTTTTCTATGCCACAATCTTCATGTGACCCACTGAACATACCCTCCATAGATGCTTAGTAACCTGCCTGGTCAAGTGGGCAGATTGTTATTAAGGACTATGTTTGTCAGCAGTGTCCTCACTGTAACTGTGGGAAAGAAATTCTCTAACTGGCATCTGCTTGCTTTGAGTCACAATCTGCTTGTCACCCCCATAGTAGAAGGAGGGGCCTCATCTCTGTTCCTCTTCCTGTCACAGCTGCCCCTCAGAACTGCAAATCCCTAGCCAACTCTACCTCCAATGCATAGTAGTACCTTTCCTAGAGTGCTCTTCTCCCTGGACCAAACAACACTGGGACATACGCTTCAAGATCATCTCATCCAGGACACTCACTACCTACTGGACCGTACTCCTGCTAGGAATCCCTATCTATGTCAAACCCAAGTAAAGACTTAAGCATCCATTCTGGGTTCAGTGTGTGTTTTTCAAGTGTCCTGTAAGCTCCCAGAAGCTGTATGACAAGGTTGAGGAGCTATGGGACCCAGTAGTGCCAGACCCCAAGGATCATGGCATTCTCCAGTCCTGTGGGATATAGGATATCCTAGAAGTTTGATTGGTGGGACACCATCCACCATGGATCCAGAAGGTGTTTCACTTTGCAGTAGGAGAATTTGGGAAGACACTGGGTTGGCCAGGACTTGGGAAATGGTATGACAGACTCAGATGTGTGCAAGTTCCTCCTGGGATCTTGCTCCAGTGGGGACTCCTGTGAGGGAGGATTCAGCAGTGAGTCACCTGGCAGAAGGGAGATAAGTGAAGAGTCCTACTAAATCCTCAACCATCACCCCTCATGCAAGACAGTGCCAGATACAGTTGCACTAGTCATTTCTCTTCCTCACTTATCCTCCATGTTGTTTTTCCAGTGTTCAAGGTCTGTGCAGACAGTGATTCATAGGGACATGTGGTCACAGTGAGGGAGGAGTTCTCCTGTACCCAGAAACTGCCATCTCCATGGGACCTAGATCCCTGGAGGTAACATAGGGCATCATCTTTCCCTGATAGGCAATTGGTTGTTCCCAACTCAGCAAGTCTTCACCTCCCATCATCACCCCATAATCCCATTATCATATCCATGTCACTCTCTGCCTTGCTGAGGACCATGTCACCCTGTCATCCGGAAAGGAAGCAATCCTTTAGAAGTACCTGGTGGAGACTGAGGTAGTCTGTACACATTGAAGACAAGGCTCACACACAACCCTATACAACTAGTGAGCACAGAACCCCACTCTGCAGGACCACAGAAAATCTGGAAGGGTCAAAGGCCTTCATACAACAGTGTAAGAAACAGCCGGGCGTTGTGGCGCACGCCTTTAATCCCAGCACTTGGGAGGCAGAGGCAGGCGGATCTCTGTGAGTTCGAGGCCAGCCTGGTCTACAAAGCAAGTCCAGGACAGCCAGGGCTGTTACACAGAGAAACCCTGTCTCGAAAAACCAAAAAAAAAAAAAAAACAGTGTAAGAAAAGAGCACCTGAACAGTGTCAATGCCAATGCCAGACATGCTAATGGGGAAGGGGCAATCCCATGTGGTTTCACCCCTAGACAGAGAACTACAGGCAATAATGACAGCTGAGAGAGGGAGAATTAGTCTTTCCCTGGGCCGAGTTCCCAATTGTGTTGTCAGTTACAAAGCAATATGATCCAAAACCATATACAGCAGAGCAACATCAAACAGACTCAGAAGTTGTATTTATGTATTCATGCACACACATGTATGTAAAGATAATAGTCACATAGAAAGAGGCCATCAGTTTGAGAGGGTATGAGGGGCACATGGGGGGTGTCTGAGGAAGGAGAGAGTGGAAACTGATGTCATAGTCCTATCATTTTAAATGAAAGAAGTGGAAATCTCTCAGCAATGTCAGGAAAGTGAAGGAGATTTGAAACATGGAACCAATGGGGCAAAAGTGTAGTAACTGGAATTTTGGTTTATTTAAAAAAACACAGAAAATTATAAGACTATGTTTTCATTTTAATCCCAGGTGTGGGCTATGGGGCTGATTTGGATTGTTCCCTGCAGCTAACTATGAATTTTCTCATTCTCTGGTAGGGTGAAATTTTGCCAGTTGCAGTAGTTTTTGCAATTGTGAGATGTTTGTAATTCTGGGGACTTTTCAGAGGGTATATAAATGTTAGGACCCTGAGAGGTGGGTAGGTTGTTGGTTGTGGTTTGTTAAACAGTCACAATCCAAGAAGAAACAAGAACAACAAATTAGATATCCTGACAGTGAAGATGAAACTTGCCCCAAGGAACTTGATGCCTAAAATCACCAGGAAGTAGTCTAACAATAATGTCTCCCTGTTTCTGACCCCTGACTTTATTCATGGATCTCTTTCCTTTCCTCTCTTATCCCTTTTTCTCTCCTATTTAATGTTAAGGGTTGAAAGGGTGGAAGAAAAAGTGGTGGAGAAGGATGGAAGAAAGAAAAACCCACAAAATAGCCAAAGACAGCTACATCAAAATCCAGATTTCTTTATGAGAAGTATCACACACATCTGTAGAAATCATTATTAATTTTAGTTTTAGTGGTCATATGTTACACTTGAGTTTTTCTTTAGATACTTTTAAATATGAATTTTAATGACTGTTGACCCAGCTTCCCAGCATACTGAATACACCATACAATTATGTCAGCTAAATCTCTGTGTTGTTTTCTATGGACATGACCTCCATACACCTTAAACTTAGCTCTTCTGCTCTGACTTTGTCTGATGAGCCTGTCTTATCATTGCATGACTTCCCTGAGGATAATTTTTCCCTCTCCCCCTCCCTTCTTTCTTTCTTTTAAAGATTTGACTTCTTATTTATTTATTTATGAATTTCACATCATGCATCCTGTTCCCTCTCATCTCCTACCTCCCCTCAGACCCACCCTCCACCCTTGCAACCTCTCCCAACAGAAAAAATCTCATTGTGGAAGCTGTAATGTGTTCCACAATATTTCCTTGGCCCACACTTTTTGCTTGCAAATGTTCACTGCAATGACTCCTTGGTTTGGTATGGGACCCTCTGGCTTCTACTACTTTGTTGATACTGGAACCTCATTGGGACTCCTCTCAGATATCTTGTTGTTGTCCTATGTCATGGAGATTCTGTAGTTTTAGGTCTGTAGAAATGACCTCTTCATGTACTCCAGCAGTTCATCCACAGGGTAGATGTTGAGGAGGGCCAACTCAGAGCCCTGGTTTTGGGCCTGCAACCCCCACATCAGGGCCAGTTCTACTGTGCTACCCAGGCAAGGTGCAGGGACAGCTTTCGTGCTCTCATGACCCCAGCAGGGCCAACTCTCTCACTTGCTACCTGTCTCAAGGGCAAAAAGGGTGAAGGAGATCTCTCCCTTGCCAATGCCACCACTCAGTGGAAAAGAGTCAGGACAACTTCTCCTGGGCTCAAACCCTTGGGGTTGGTTCACTTGCAATCCCCAAATCCAAGACTAGCTTTACTCTGCTGCCAATACCTGGTGCAAGGCCTGCTGTCTGAGTGCAGCAGCATATGAAGGGCAGGGTCTTCTCTCCTGCTTTTGTGACCCCATCAGGACCAGATCTCCTGTCTCCACTGGTGGTGAGGGCAAAAGAGAGAGGAGGGGATCTCTCCCTCTCCAACACCACCACAAGGCAAACAGACAAAAGGCAGGGCTGTCTCTCCCATGCTCACACTCTTGGGGTGGCTCACCTACAACCCCCATATCCAGGGCCAGCTGTACTGTGCTGCTCAGGCAAGGTGCAGGGCCTGCTTTCCACTGGGGACAATTTCTATTCAGCCCACACAGGACAGTCACAACAGATGATAAAAATAACTGTGCCCTTGTCCTACTTGCAACACCAATGAGATTCTTGGGAATCGGTGAGGATACTTTCATGAGCGTCTCAGAGAACTCCATCTCCAATACACCGAATCTAGCAGTGGTGTGCCCTATTGAAGCTGCATAACTGGGGTGACTGCAGCAAGGTCTCCTCTTTCCCAGGAATTGTCACATCTCTGTGACCTTTCAGGGAGAGTCGTGCATTTTGTAAATTTTTGTGAGTCCTTGTAATTTTCTTATGAGTTTTGTGAGTTGTCTCCTTTTTTCTCCAAGAGAAAACTTCCATCTGGAAGATATAACTTCATGGAGCTCCACCCCTTCCTTGAGCTCTTCCATTATCTGCGGCTCCCTTTCTGTACTATCCCCTGAGTCAAAAAGGTGTGAGACAGATGTCTGACTTTCTTTCATTTCTTGTTGGCCCCTGGGCTACTATACCTTTGCCAATAGTCACTTTCAGCAGTTTGATCAGCAGTGAATTGAAACCACCCACACAGTATAAGTAACTCTCACCCTGGAATGAAGTTGACAATATCAGTGATCTATGAGGATAAATAGAAGCAACTGGAAGGCGGTTGAGAGGCATATCATCTTCATTTAACAGAATAAAAGCAATGCTATTCTCACTGGGACATTTTTTAAATGTGTTCGTTATTATTGCTTCCATTCTTCAGAACTGTCTGTCCATTTCATCAACCCATTTGTTGATTGGATTGTGCAAATGTTTGTTATTTAAGATCTTTAATTCTTTATATAGCTAGATATGAATTCCCTGACAGTTGTTCAGTTAGTGAAGATTTTGTTGTATTCTTCAGTCATTTGCATTGCAGAAGGTTTTAAATACGATCCCATTTCCAAGGCCTGGCTTTATTTTCAGAGCTACTGAGCTCCTTCTCAGACACTCTCTATGACCATTTGTGCTCTTGTCTAACCGTTTCAGTTCCAATATTAAGGTCTTTTTCCCATTTATATTGAGTTTTTCATATGGAGAGTTGAAGACCTAGTGTCCCTGTGTAAATGTGGACATTTACTGCCCAGCAACACGTGTTAAAAAGGCTGTCATTTCTCCATGTTGGCTTGTTGCATCTTTATGAAAAATCACTGTTTTTGTGCTGGTGTAGGTCTTTTCTATTTTCTCACAGTGATGGATGATTATGTTTAGTTTGGTGAGTAGCATGATATATATATATTATATGCAATAAATATATTTAAGTGTGGAATAACTTGATATCAAGGTTTGTAGTATAATCTTAAACCCTTCTGGTGATACTGCCAATATTGTTATGTTTCTCAGATTCGTCTGGCTATTTGGGATCTGTTGTGCTTGTACATAAAGTTTCAATTGTGTGTCCTATTTCCATGAGGAAGAGTGGTATAATTTGATGGGGTTCCGTAGAATTTATAGATTGCTTTGATAATACAGATATTATCCTAATATTGATTCTGGCAATCCATATACAAGGAAGCTCTGCACATTCCAGTTTCTTCTCTTTGTGTCTCAGTGTTCATTCTTTCATTACCACACAGAAAATCTAATTGCTGAGGCCTTTAATTCCCTTGGTTGGGTTTATTTTAGGGTATTATATTTATTGTTTAGAAATCAATGCAAATTGGAGTATTTTCTTGATTTCTTTCTTTGTATGACTCATGTTGGTATGTGGTAAATCTGGTTTTTATATGTTGACTTTGGAACTTGATGCTTTTGTGAAAGTGTTTATTAGTTCTTAGATTTTTTTTTATTGTGGAGTCTCTGAAGTATCTTTTTTAAAAAAACATTTATTTATTACTTCAAGTTACATCTCCATTGCTGCCCCCTCCCTCCACCCCTCCTTGTCCCACCCTCCCACTCTCTATCCCCTTTCCCACCCATTCCATCCCTCCAGTGTGGGGTGCCTCTGTGTATCAGCCCCCCTCAGTTTGTTAGTCACATGAGGTCTAAGAGCTTCCTCATGCACAGGAGGCATACATGGCAGTTCCACTAGGGTGGAGTGTCTCACTAACAGGTAACCAAGTCCATGTTCCTGTTCTTTTGGGTCTATTGATTGTAGAATGGTTATCCTGTACAGTATGACTAAAATCCAGTTATAAGGGAATATGTACCATGTGTATCTTTCTGAGTCTGAGTTAGTTTACTCAAGATAAGCTTTTCTATTTCTATCCATTTGGTTGCAGATTGTATGATTTCCTTGTTTCTGATAGCTGAGTTGTATCTGAAGTGTCTTATGTAGAGGATCATATCATTGGCAAGAACTGACATGTTGACTTCTCCCTTTCCTATTTATATTCATTTTATTTCTTTCTCTTGTCTTATTGCTCTAGATAATATTTTTTAAGACAAAATTCAGTAGGATAGAAGAGAGAGGACAGCCCTATCCCTGTGGATTTGTGATATTGCTTTACTTTGTCATCTACTTAGGATGATGTTGGCTGTACAGATTTGCTCCTCCCATGAATAGCTCCTTCAGAGCTATGATGTTGAAGGACATTTGGCCTTTCTCAAAGGGCTTCTCTCAGTTTCAGATGATTGTGCCATTTCTGTCCCTAAATGCATTAATGTGACATATCCCATCTATTGCTTTGTATATATTGACCAACTGAATATGTTGTTAAATACTTTGTCTAAACGCAGTTTCAGTTTTACCTCTATGTTTATCATGAAGATTGGCCTATAATTTCCTGGCTTCTGTATGTCAGGATAATACCAGGTTCATCAGTACAACCATCCTATAGCATGGATGGGGTCTTCATGGAGATGGGGTGCCACCCAGTGCAGGATATACATGCTGAAGGGAGGACAGGAGCACAGAGGGACCACGGTGACCATGCAGCTGTTCCAGCTGACTGTGGTTCTGGCCCTTCCCTCTCTGGAACAACTTAACTTCAGGAATCCTGAGCATGCTGCCACTGGTGAGAAGATGAGGGTACTGGACAGACTGATTGTGTTAAATGGGTTTCCATTGATTGGGTGAGAGTCTCAGGGCTGGTGATAAGAACTGCTGATAGATATCAGTGAGATGTCCCATGTTATGACTCAGTGTCTGTCCTTAAGCTTGGTTTTTCTTGATATCTGACATTAGGGACATGTGGTAGTTTGAATAGAAATGGCCCCCATAGACTCATATGTTTGGATGCTTGACCCATAGGGAGCAGGAATATTAAGAGGTATGGCTTGTTGGAGTAGGTGTGGCTTTGTTGAAGGAAGTGTATCACTGGGGGTGGGCTTTGAGGTCTCAGAAGCTCAAGCCAGGCTCAGTGGCTCATTATCTTTTCCTGCTGCCTGAAGATGCAGATGTAGACCTTTCAGCTACTTCTCCAGCATCATGTCTGCCTGAATGCCACTATGCTGCTTCCCACCATGATGGCAATGGTTTAAACCTCTGAACTGTGAGACAGCCCCAATTTCTTCACAAAATTAGAAACACTAACTATAATAGGGCACGCAGAGCCCAAGGGCTGGTTTATAGAGGTATCTGTCTCACCAGAGTCCCACAGAGACCACTTCCTCCTTTGTCAGCTTGTGGTCTTCTAAAGACGTTCTTTTTATTCCATAGAAATAACTCCATTCAGACTTTCCATTTCTCAATGAAAGCCTCATGGAGGACTATGTGCAAAACGCACAGCTGCTGTTTGCAGAGGGCTGATCACTGCTAGGTACAGTGCTCAGGAGGGATGGACTTCCTAAGACATTTAAAAATTATTTATTTTTTTTCCATTTATTTGCTTTACATCCTGATTGCAGCTTCCCTTCTCTCCTCTCCTCCCAGTCCCTCCCTCTCTCCTCCCCTCCCCTCATCACCCATTCCTTTCTCCTCAGAAAAGAGGAGGCCACATATAGATATCAACCTGCTTTGTCACATTACATTGCAGTAGGACTAGTCACATCTTCTCCTATTGGCAGCTCATTACGGGAAAGAGATCCAAAAGCAGGCAACAGAGCTAGAGACAGTTTCTACTTCCGTTTTTAGGGGACTCTCATGAAAAGCAATCTGCACATCTGCTGTATATGTGTAGGGGGCCTAGGTCCAGCCCATGAATGCTTTTTGGTTAGTGGTTCACACTCTGTGAGTCCCTGTGGGCCCAGGTTAGTTATTATGTAGGTTTTCTTGTGGTATCCTTGATCTCTCATTCCTTCAATCCTTTGTCCCCCCTTTCCACAAGATTCATCAAGCTCCACCTAATGTTTGGGTGGGTCTCTGCATCTGTTTCCATCAGCTGCGGGGTGAAACTTCTCAGGGTAGTTATGCTAAGCTCCTGTCTACAGGCATAGCAGAATATCATTACTAGTGTCAGGGGTTGGCTCTATCTTATGAGATGGGTCTGAATTTGGTCCAGTGATTGATTGGCCATTCCTTCAATTTCTGTCCCATTTTTATCCTTGCACATCTTGTAGGAAGGACAAATTTTGAGTCAAAGGTCTTGTGAGTGGGTTGTTGTCCCTGTCCCTCCACTGTAAGTCTTGCCTGGTTATAGGATGTGGCCATTTCAGGTTCCATATCCCCTGTTGCTAGAAGTCTTAGCTATGGTAACCATGATAGAATCCTGGGAGTTTCCTTTGTCCTAGATTTATGGCTCCTCCCTGAGGTGATTCCCCCTCAAACTTTAGTTCTCTTTCCCAGTTCTGTCTCCCTCAGTCCTCCCCACATTTAGTCCCTCCTGTTGCCCTTCCCATCCCTTCTCCCACTCTGTTCTCTCCCTCCATCTACCTTTGATGTCTTATTCTCCCCCAATGTTTTATTTCCTTTTCTGAGTGAGATTCAAACATCCTCCCTTGGGTCCTCCTTGTTACTTAACTTCTTTGGGTCTGTGTATTATATGGTTATCCTGTACTGTATGGCTACTACCCACTTATAAGTGATTACTGTTGGTGTATTTTTTATTTTTAAATGTTTATTTATTACTTCAAGTTACATCTCTATCACAGTGCCCTCTTTCTACCCCTCCCGGTCCCACCCTCCTACCCTCTCCCCCTCCTTCCTATTCTACTCCTCTGGAGTGGGGTGTCCGAACATATCAGCCCCCCCCCCAGTTCAGCAGTCATATGAGGGCTAAGAGCTTCCTCATGCACTGGGGGCCTACATGGCAGCACCACTAGGGCAAAGTGTTCCACTAACAGGTAACAAAGTCTATGTTCCTGTTCCTTTTGGTGTGTTGGTTGTAAGATAGTTATCTTGTACTATATGGCTAAAATCCAATTATAAGTGAATAGATGCCATATACATCTTTCTGAGTCTGGGTTAGCTTACTCAGGATGAGATTTTCTAGTTCCATCCATTTGGCTGCAAATTGCATCATTTCCTTGTTTCTGATAGCTGAGTAGTATTCCATTGTGTAAATGCACCACAGGTTTTTTTATTTTTATTTTAAAAAATTCATTGTTTGGTTGAGGGACATCTGGGTTGTTTCCAGTTTCTAGCTATTACAAATAAAGCTGCTATGAACATAGATGAGGAGATGCCCTTGTGGTTTGGAGAGGAATCATTTAGATGTACACCCAGAAGTGGAATGGCTGGGTCTTGAGGTAGAGCTATTGCACATTTTCTAAGATATCAGCCAGACTGATTTCCATAGTCATTGTTCAAGTTTGCACTCCCACTAGCAATGAGGAGTGCTCCCCTTTCTCCACAACCTCGCCAGCATGTGCTGTCATTTGTGTTTTTGATCTTAGCCATTCTGACAGGTGTGAGATGGAATCTCAAAGTCATCTTGAGTTGCATATCTCTGATGATTAAGGATGTGAGCATTTCTTCAAGTGTCTTGTTGTATTTTAAAAATCTATTTTATTTGGGTTCTCATATCTCTACTTTCCTTTCAACCCTTATCTACCCTAGTCCCTTTCAACTCCCTAACACTAGAGGGGAAGGGGGCATAGACATGTATAGAATACTTCCTGCTGATTAGGGATGTAGTTCATTGGGGAAAGTTCAATCTTCCTTTTCTGGATATCCAGCAGTCCAAAAAACAAGCAAACAAGCAATAGCAAACACAGCATCAGTATGAACCTCCAGTAGCAGGGAGAGCAGCAGCTGCCCCCATTCTTCTTGAGGCTCTCCCATTTATACCTTCTCAACAGATCCCAGAATTAAACTGTCTTCTGCTGGTACAAATCACATACCTGAGAGAGCTTGAGATACATTATAGTTAGTTGCTGTGGATAATCTGAAGCAGCCCCATATCCCAATCCTGGGATTAAAACAAAAACATATTCACATAACATAACTGGGGTTTCTAAGAAACTAAAATTCTCACTCCCTTTAGTGCAAAAAATGGCTTTTTTCTCTAAAATAAATTAACTATATACAATGAGAACTATCAGGTAAGAATTACATTCACTTCTGGGTCTTCAATTCGATTCCATTGATCCGCTGGCCTGTGTCTATACAAGTACCATGCTGTTTTTATTACTATTGCTCTGTAGTACTACTTGAAATCAGGGTTGGTGATGCCTCCAGTTTTTTTTTTTTGTTGTTGTTGTTGTCAGGATTGATTTAGCTATTCTGGGTTTTTTGTTATTCCATTTAAAGTTGAGAATTGCTTTTTCCAGGTCTGTAAAGAATTGTGGTGGTATTTTGATAGGAATTGCATTGGCTCTGTATATTGCTTTTGGCAGGATGGCCGTTTTTATTATGCTGATCCTATCTATCCATGAGCATAGGAGATCTTTCCATCTTCTGATGTCCTCTTCAATTTCTTTCTTCAAGGACTTAAAGTTCTTGTCATACAGGTCTTTCACTTGCTTGGTTAGAGTTACCCCAGGTATTTTATATTGATTGTGGCTATTGTGAAGGGTGTTGTTTCCCTAATTTCTTTCTCAGCCCATTTATTTTTTGTATAAAGAAGGACTTATGATTTTTTTGAATTAATTTTGTATCCACCCACCTTGCTAAAGGTGTTTATCAGCTGTAAGAGTTCTCTGGTGGAATTTTTGGGGTCGCTTATGTATACTATTATATCATCTGCAAATGGAATAGTTTGACTTCTTTGTTTCAAATTTGTATCCCCTTGATCTCCTTTAGCTGTCTTATTGTTCTAGCAAGAACTTCAAGTACTATGTTGAAGAGATATGGTGAAAGTGGATATCCTTGCTTTGTCCCTGAGTTTAGAGGAAATGCTTTAAGTTTCTCTCTATTTAGTTTGATGCTAGTTACTGGCTTGCTGTATATCACCTTTATTATTTCTAGGTATGGACCTTGTACACCCATTCTCTCCAGGACTTTTAGCACGAAGGGGTGTTGGATTTTGTAAAATGCTATTTCAGCATCTAGCGAGATGATCATGTGTTTTTTTTTTTCTTTCAGTTTGTTTATGTAGTGAATTACGTTGGTGGATTTTCATATGTTGAACCATGCCTGCATTCCTGGGATGAAGCCTACTTGATCATGGTGTATGATACTTTTGATGTGTTCTTGGATTCGGTTTGCCAGTATTTTATTAAGTATTTTTGCATCTATGTTCATGAGGGAAATTGGTCTGAAGTTCTCTTTCTTTGTTGGATCTTTGTGTGGTTTAGGAGTCAGTGTGACTGTAGTCTTGTAGAACGAGTTTGGCAGTGTTCCTTCTGTTTATATTTTGTGGAAGAGTTTGAAGGTCTGGTAGAATTCTGTGCTGAAACCATCTGGCCCTGGGCTTTGTTGGGCTGGGAGATTTTTAGTGACTGTTTCTATTTCTTTAGGAGTTACAGGGAAGTTTAATCTGTTAATCTGATCTTGATTTAACTTTGGTAGGTGGAATCTATACCGAAATTTGTCCATTTCTCTTAGGTTTCCAAATTTGGTGGAGTACAGATTTTTAAAGTAGAACCTAATATTTCTCTGGATTTCTTCAATGTCTGTTGTTATTTCTCCCTTTCCATTTCTGATTTTGTTGATTTGGGTTTTTTCCCTCTGCCTTTTAGTTAATTTGGTTAAGGGTTTGTCTATTTTGTTGATTTTCTCAAAGAACCAACTCTTGCTTTCATTGATTCTTTGTATCATTCTTTTTGTTTCTAAGTGTTGATTTCAGTCCTCAGTTTGATGATTTCCTGCCTTCTGCTCCTCTTGGGAGTGTTTGCTTCTTTTTTTTTTCAGTTCTTCCAGTAACTCACACACTTATGGTCACTTAATTTTTGACAAAGAAGCCAAAACCATACAATGGAAAAGGGACAGCGTCTTCAACTAATGGCGCTGGTCTAACGGGATGTCAACATGTAAAAGAATGGAACTAGCCCATACTTATCACCTTGCACAAAACTTAACATAAGGCCTGACACACTAAATCTATTAGAAGACAAAGTAGGGAAAACCCTCCAACTCATTGGCATAGCTGACAACTTCCTGAACAGCGCACCCACAGCTCAGGATCTAAGACCAACAATCCATAAATGGGACCTCATGAAACTGAAAAGCTTCTGTAAGGCAAAAGACACTGTCATTTGAACAAAACGGCAACCTACAGATTAGGAAAAGATCTTCACCAACCCCACATCTGACAGAGGGCTAATATCCAAAATTTACAAAGAACTCAAGAAATTAAATGCCAAGAAACCAAATAATGGGGAACAGAGCTAAACAGAGAATTCACAAAGGAGGAACCTTTATTGGTTGAGAGAAACTTGAAGAAATGTTCAGCATCCTTAATAATCAGAGAAATGCAACTCAAGACAACTTTGAGATTCCATCTCACACCTGTCAGAATGGCTAAGGTCAAAAACTTAAATGACAGCACATGCTGGCGAGGGTGTGGAGAAAGGGGAACCCTCCTCCATTGCTGGTGGGAGTGCAAGCTGGTACAACCACTATGGAAATCAGTCGAGATATCTTAGAAAACTTGGAATTGCTCTACCTCAAGACCCAGCCATTCCACTTCTGGGTGTACATCTAAATGATTCCTCTCCAAACCACAAGGGCATCTCCTCATCTATGTTCATAGCAGCCTTATTTGTAATAGCTAGAAACTGGAAACAACCCAGATGTCCCTCAAATGAGGAATGGGTAAAAAAACTGTGGTACATCTACACAGTGGAATACTACTCAGCCAACAGAAAAAATGAAATCATGCAATTTGCAGCCAAATGGATGGAACTAGAGAAGCTCATCCTGAGTGAGCTAACCCAGACTCAGAAGGATGCACATGACATCTGTTCACTTATAATCGGATTTTATCCATATAGTACAGGATAACTATGCTACAGCCAATGCAGAAAAAGGAACAGGAGCATAGACTTTGTTACCTGTCCATGAGACACTTTGCCCTAGTTGGTGCTGCCTTGTAGGTCCACAGTGTATGAGGAGGCTCTTGGCCCTCATATGACTTCTGAACTGGGGTGGGGGACTGATATGTAGGGCTACTCCACTCTAGAGGAGTAGGTTGGAAGGGATAGGGGGTAGAGTGTGGGAGGTCAGGATTTGGAGGAGTGGAAAGAGGACACTGTGATGGAGATGTAACCTGAAGTAATAAATAAACATAAAAAAGAATTATATTCACAATGTTCAGTTCATTTGTATTTGGCAACCTTGGAGAAAATATTCCACTATCTATTCTATCTTGGTGAGTCCAAAGTTCTGTACCTAAATGACTTTTTATCATAAGTTGCATTTATCCTCCTAAAAACATCTTTCTAGACCCTAAAACATTTTATTATATCCTAAACAATGTAAGCCTCCTATGTCTTTAATCTTAATAAGGAAAATGGGAAGACTATACCTGTCTAGTCTTCAAACCCATCAGGTACCCTAAAAGGATAAATATTACCTGAGTAACCAGCTAGTACAGAGCCAGCAGCTTCCAAAACCATAGAAATGACAGAGGTATTTGGTTGCCTGGACAGCCCCCCAATATTTGTCTGAGTCATTGGACCATCATCTTTGGTCTTCTGGCCCAGAAAAAGTGACAGACTTTTCTGTGAAACAGGAATTATGAAGGACTGCGTACCTTGTCTTGGCAAAGGTTGGCAGTCGACTTCCCTGCATCCAGTTTGTCTAGATTGGACAGGATATTGGGAGCAGCTGAAGCAAGAGCAGTTTCTTGCTCAGTGTCTAGCTTGCCACATTTAAAGTCAACTCCATATGGAAGTTCTTCAATGTTCATCATCTTCTTTGAAGTAGATTGGGGGTTCTTCCAGAAGCAGATGTGTCTCTCTCTCTCTCTCTCAGAAAAGCCTTTTATTATTAAAACATCTTAAATGCCATATTCTGAAAGTCTCTGAAGTGTATGAAGACCACTTACCTATTTCAGTATATCTAAATTAACAAACATTGCTGGTTTCTAGCTTTTTGCTTTCTGCTTAACTTTGAAAACATAAACAAGATACTAAATAAAGCTTATTTCTGTAATTAACTAAACTAGTACCAAACAAGACAAGTAAGATTATTTATAGGTAGCTAACTACTAACTTACATTTTTAATTATCCTAAACAGTTTATAACAGTAGCTTTCATAAGACTTGAACTTTCATTACATTTTTAAATGAGTTGCATGTGTGCAATACATTAAGCACGAATTAAACAAAATGACCTTTATTTCTATCAAAATACAACAATGTGAAATTATTTGAAACTTGTTGCTTTCTTAGAAGGACATACCATAATTCACCTTTCATCCTGTCAACCTATATTCTTCTTTTTTTCTTTTCATCCCTTCTCTCTCCTCCTAACACTAGATAGGAGAGAAAGAAGGATAGAAAAAAAAGAGGAAAAGAGATCCCCGATTCTAATCTTCTTTACTTTGTATCCTCCTTGAACATGACCAATAACAGCTTGTAAACAAATCCCTCAAGTGACAACAAACGTTCATAACCCACCAAACAACCAAAACCACTGACTCCAACTTGTAACAGAACATTTTTATTTATAAACACTTATATTTATTAGTACTTGCATTTCCTATATAATCAGATATATTTATCACTCTCAGATCTCTAATGTGGTTGAAGAGTAGATTCTCATAGTTAAATTTTGAGTTGTTTAGGAATTAAGAGGGTGTTCTGGATCTAAGAAGATGTTTTTAAAATTGTGATGCAAGTTAACATGGAAGCTGAGTTGGATATAGAACTTTAAACTCATAGAGATGGTTGGATAGTAGAATATTAAAGTCAGTTGCCAAATATGTATAGACTGGACATTGGGAATGTATGCTAATCATTATAATTCTCATAATTGTGGCCTAATTATTTCTGTTGTCTTGTATTTGTTGTTATAAGAGAAAGAGCCATTTGTTGGACTGAAAGGGGGAGCTGTTGGGGGAAAAAGATATAACTTTAAACTTAAAAAAAAGGGAAGTGGATGAGGGGGTTAAAGGGGAAGAGGATGGGAGGGTGGGACCAGAAGGGGGAGTAGGGAGGGGATTGCAATTGAGATGTAAGTTGAAGAAATAAAAAAAGAAGAGAACATCTTGACTTTTTTGTTATGTAATTCATCTACTGGCATTAAAAACCAGCAACCAAAAAAAAAAAAAAAAGAAAAAAGAAAAAGAAAAAAAAGAAACACCTATAAATACCTAAATCCTGTAACCTAAAACCTATAATCTAAAACCTATAATTTATCTAAGAACACCCTAAAACCTAAGAACCATAATACCTATCTAAGAACACCTAACTAACACTATTGTAACTTCCTTAAAAGGATATTAATCTTCTTAGCATAGGTCTGTGCAGGGTGATTGGTTTTATAGCGCCAAGGTATCTATAAATACCTGTCTGGCATCAGGGTCTGATATGACTATGTTTACTGCTGAAACCAACTCTGCAATAAGTCTGTGAAGGCTTCTCCAGAGCCTTATATTATCTTAGTAATTGAGGTGGATCTTTACCTAGGCTCTTCATCCTTATCACAAAGCTCTTAAAGCCACCAAGTGACATTGTCCTATAATGATATCATCAGCTCAATTTTGTTCCTGTAGGTCAGAATACTGTCCTTCAGCCAAGCAATTGATCTTTAACAGTATTTATTCCCCTTGGTCTAATTTCTTGTTCTATATTCATGGATTCCTCTCTCTACCACATTGACCATTGTAACTGCTGACCAGCTTCTAGAATAGTTGTCACCAATCCCTTTCAGTCTTGGGGAATAATTCTATTTTGGGTAGCCCAGTTACTTAATATTTGTTTAACAAAAGGGGAATGCATACTGTAGGAAATAATAGCTTCTTTAAAATACCTCATATCTATTATTTCTATTGGATACATTGTTATCTAATCATATTCATGATCAACACCATTAGCAGGAATGTTCTGCACAATTATTGGGAAAACCAGTGGTGACTTTGCAATCCTGGGCACTCCTTTGATAGCACACTTTCTCTCCAAATGGGCTGTTTCTCTTTAACCCTTTTGCCCTGTATGGCCTCCTCATCTTTCAGACTCCTCACAACACCCAGGGGCTGTGGGGACATGGCATTGAAAATGTGGAAGCAAGGTGGGCCCATGAATTATCTTCTATCATCTATGTTCCCTTTTTATCCTGTAGGAAGCTCCCACTCTCAGTCACCAGGTCTGAATCCTTTAGAGCTCCTCTCTCCAGGACTTTTTACTTTCCAAGTGCTTCAACATCTACAACAAATTCTCTAGTTGCACAGCAAATTCTACAATTCTTTCAAGAAAGATAGAATAGAATGACCCTTCTGGTTTTCCTATTTCATTCTTTTTTTTTTTTTTGTTTCTCAGTCCCCTCCATATCCACTTGCAATTTTTCAAATTGTTCAGCCTTTCTCTCAACTTTCTTGAAATCGAATACAGGAAGAAGATGAAGAAGAAATACAAAATCCCCCCCCCCGAGAGAAAAATGGGAGAGAACACAGTGGCACTAGCCACAATAAACTTGTTACTGATGTCCTGAAACAGACTATTTATTCCTTTGTACCCTGACATCTCCTCTGTGGCATTAGAAACCAAGTTTCCCATTATGCCTATTCATATCTGGGCACACTTGTTGGTGTATTTAAAAAAATCTATTCTATTTGGGTTCTTGTATCTTTACTTCCTTTCTAAACCTTATCTACCCCTTCAAACTCTCAATACTAGGTAGGAGAGAAAGAAGGTTAGAGGGTAAAGGAGGCATAGAAATATATAGGCTACTTCCTGCTGGTTAGGGATGAAGTTCTTTGGGGCAAGTCCACTCTTCCTTGTCAAGATATCCAACAGTTAAGCAAACCAGCAAACCAGCAGTAAGAAACACAGCAGCAGGACAAAACACTAGCAGTGCTGCATAGCAGCAGAGAGAGCAGCAGCCAACCCCGGCCTTCTCAAAGCTCTCCCATTTGTACCACCTCAACAGATCTCAGAATTAAACTATCTGCAGCTGGCACAAATCACACCATTGCCAGAGCATGAGACACATTATAATTAGGAGCCCCATATCTAACATCTGGGATTAAAAAAAACATATTCACATAACACAATTGGATTTTTAAAGAAACCAAAATTCTCACTACAAATTACATACCATGTTTGTCTTTCTGGGTCTGGGTCACCTCACTCAGAATGGTATTTTATTTAGTTCAATCCATTTGCCTGCAAATTTCATGATTTCTTTGTTTTTAATAGCTGAGTGTATTCCATTGTGCAAATGTTTCACATTTTCTTTATCCATTTTTCAGTTGAGGGACATCTAGGTTGTTTCCAGTTTCTGGCTATTACAAAAAAAAGCTGCTATGAGCATAGTTGAGCAAGTATCCTTGTGGTATGGTAAGAGCATCTTTTGAGCATACATGCCCAGGAGTGGTATAACTGGGTCCTGAGGTAGAATTATTCTCAATCTTCTGAGAAACCACCAAATTGATTTCTACAGTGCTTATACAAGTTTGCACTCCCACAAGCAATGAAGGAATATTGCTCTTGTTCCACATCCTTGGCAGCATGTGCAATCACTTGAGTTTTTGATCTTAGCCATTCTGACGGGTGTAAAATGGAATCTCAGTAATTTTGATTTGCATTTCCCTGATGACTAGGGATGTTAAACATTTCTTTAAGTGCTTTTCAGCTATTAGAGATTCCTCTGTTGAGAATTCTGTTTAGCTCTGTACCCCACTAAAAAACTTTTTGTTTATTATTATTTATTTATTTATTCATTCATTAATTCATTGTGTATACAGTATTCTGCCTGCCCTCCAGAAAAGAACACCAGATCTCAATGTAGATGGTTATGAACCACCATGTAGTTGTTGGGAATTTAACTCAGGACTTTTGGAAGAAAAGACAGTGCTCTTAACCTCTGAGCCATCTCTCCAGCCCTGTACCCCATTTTTAAGTCAAGTTATTTGCTTTGTTGGTGTCTAATTTCTTGAGTTCTTTTTGTGTTTTGCATATTAATCCTGTTTTGGATGTAGGGTTGGTCAAGATCATTTCCCATTCTGTAGGCTGTGTTTTGTCCTATTGATGATGTCCTTTGCCTTACAAAAGCTTTTCAATTTCATGAGGTACCATTTATTAATTATCGATCTTAGTTCAGAAGTTGTCCTCTGTGCTAATGCATTTAAGGCTATTTCCCATTTTGTGTCCTATTAGATTTAGTGTATCTGTTTTTATGTTGAAGTCTTTGATATACTTGGATTGGACTTTTGTGTAGGATGATAGATATGGATCTATTTGAAGAAGACTTCATGAAGACGTCCATTTAGAATAACACCATTTGTTAAAGATGCTTTCTCATTTCCATTGTATGGTTTTGGCTTCTTTGTCAAAAATCAAGTGTCCATAGGTGTGTGGATTTACTTTTGGGTCTTTCTTTTGATTCTATTGATCAACTTGTCTCTTTTTATGCCAATATCATGTTTTTAAAATTTATTTATTTTTATTACTGTTGCTCTGTAGTACAGCTTCAAATCAAGGATGGTGATACCTTCAGAGATTCTTTTATTGTACAGGATTGTTTTAGCTATCCTGGGTGTTTTGTTTTTCCATATGAAATTGAGTATTGCTCTTTCCAGGTCTGTAAAGAATTGTGTTGGAATTTTGATGGGGATTACATTGAGTCTGTAGATTGCTTTTGGTAAGATGTCCTTCTGATTGTTGGGCAGATTTAGGGCCAGGGCCTCTTAAAGTGAATTCTCATCTTTGGCCAGAAACAGACGTGTCTTTTGTTTTGTCCTTTCTTCAGGCCAGGACTCAGGGAGGGGAGCTCTTACAGCCCCACAAGCAAACACCCTTGCTTTGAAACTGTATGTGAGGGTGTGGCCAAAACTCCAGCTGCCAATCCCTTCTGGTAAATGCTTTGTATTAAGAGGTCTAGATGTTCATGTGGAAATGGTTTATATCTCTGCCCCAGTTTTAACTCATATAAGTGGTTTTAGGGTCTTAACTCTTGAGTGAGGAGTATTACAGTAGTATTCGGGACCACTGAAGAGGGATGTCAGGATTCTGCTAAGGCCCATTAAAGAAAAGCTATTTATTCCTGGTAAAAAAAAACTATGTCCAGTCTCAGTGTAGAAATGGTATTCTGATCTGTCCCCAAAGTTAAAACATCAAGTACCATTGTCTCTTTTTTCAAGAGTTAATTTTTCTGGACCTGTCATTCACCTAGCTTAGAGACCACCCTCAGAAAGACTGATTTAACAAAACCCTTGCTAAGGAGAGAGGAGAAATCATTATGCTTTTCTTTTCCACAGAAAACATATCTGCTATACTATGATTACAGTGACATTGTTACATTGTGGAGCCTTCTCTTTTTTTATTTCTTTTAAATTTTTTTTTTTGTATTTTCAAACATGGTTTCTCAGTATAGTCCTGGTTGCCTTGGAATTCACTATGTAGACCAAGCTGGCCTTGGAGTTACAGAGATCTGCCTGTCTCTGCTTCTTGAGTTCTGGGATTAAAGGTTTGATTCACTACAATCTGGCTTTTCTCTTTCTTTAAACAAAGATTTATTTTATTTTTCTATATGTGTGTATGTAGATATGTGTGGCTGCCCACAGAGGCCAGAAGAGGATATCAGATCTCTGGGAGTTACAGGTGGCTGTGAGGTGCTCAGCATGGGAGCTGTGAGCTGAACTGAGGTTATCTGCAAGATTAATAGACACTCTTAACTGCTGAGCCATCTCTCCAGCCTCTTGCTTTTCTGTATTCAGAAAAGAAGACCCTTTTCTCCCTTTTCATCTTACAAATGACATGGCTTTCTCTCTTCATCTTCTACATCTTCCTCCTCCAGACAACTACCAGGACTCACAGCTTGTCTGCCTTTATGCTTTTCTCTTAAACTAAAAAAAAAAAAAAAAAAAAAACCCAAAGAACAACAACAAAAAACAAACAAACAAAAAAACCCTGTTCTAATGAGTGCCTTTGAGTCCTTTTATAAATTATTTTATTAGTGAGACTAGAAACCCAAAAAAGGAAACCCTATTTCCATGATAACATTTCTACCATCTGGGTTCTGAGGAAGGTTGTTAGTGTTGGCATCAATTTCCTCTTTTCACTGAGCCATCTTACAGCACCAAAGGTCATTCTTTAGACATGTGTGCAGACCCAAAGGAAGGATCAGTGGTTTTGGCAGTTTGAAGCAGATAAAGCTGTCTACAAATCTCTCCAAAACAGTCAGTCATTGTAAGGAGGCAGTACACCCACAGCATGACTAGCATGTGTGTCACTTCTCCTCTTGCATGAGCAGTTTCTGGAGTCAGAGAGTGGGTCACTGGCAGCTGATATCTCAAGAAAAGAAACATTACTCTTTGCTTTTATACTTTTGGAGGGAGGAGGAGAACCATTCAGGCCTCTTATAAAATAAACAGATGTATTAATTTCATTGTGGTTACTGTGGTGATTTGAATGAGAAATGCCCCCATAGGCTCAGGCATTTGAACACTTGGTCCCCAGTTGGCGGAACTGTTTTGGGGAGGTTTAGGAAGTGCAGCCTTGCTGGAGGAAGTCTGCCACAATGGGTGGGCTTTGAGAGTATACAGCCTCCTTCTGCTTCTAATTCACCCACTCTGCTTTGTGGATGTAGTAAAAGACGTGAGTGTTCAGCTTCCTGTTCTATGCTGCCTCCTGGCACTTGTTATGCTTTCCTGCATAGCAGGAAATGAACTCAACCTTCTGGATCTAAGTGCCAAAATTAACACCTCCCTCATGCTGCTTTTGGAAGCAATGTTTTATCATTGTACATAAAATAACCAAAACAGTTATAAATACATTATTGCTAATAAACATGTGAGTTGGGGAGTAGGTATTAGGACCAAACTCCCTTGACTAAATTTTTGTTAGGCTTCAGAAGCCTGGGAATTTTGAGTAGACCCTGAACTGCAGGTCAACTTGCCCCAGGATCTGTCATGTACTACCTCCCAGGGCTTGGAAGCTCTAACTGTTACCAGGAGGCCAAGTTCATGCTTGGGTATGGCTGGTTCCCAGAGCAACAGAGAGAACAACAGAAACCATAGGTTGCCAACAGTTATAAGTTTGGAAATCCCCACCTTGTTTCCTAGGTTACCTATGCTAACCAGTCAAAGTATTGTTGCTTGATGATGCTTGATTCTGTCTTGCTGAAATGTATTTAACCTGAACTGAAATTCTGTTCGGGGTCTCCTCCCCCTTCTTGTATGGAAAGTCTGTGAAGGTGACTCTAGTATGCTGGTTAAATAAAATCCTCTTGTGTTTTGCAATGTTCTCAAGTTCCTGATGATTCAAGAATCCGTTCCTTGACCCTAACATAGGACAATGAAACCCTTCCATCATACTTGTTACCTAAGTCGCAAAGGAGAAGCCTGATTCTGGGGAGCAATGAACTAGATTAAATGAGAAACTTGAAACTTAACTTTTTAAAATTATTCAACAATTATTTATTGGTAACTATATTCACTTATAACAAATATAAATACTTACTTAACTACTAACCCTACGAATGACTACAACCCCTATTACCTAACCACTAAACCTATTGATAACTATTACAACTATTTTCATAACCTTTTAGAAGGATACAGTCTCTGGGGCAGGTCCTCAGTCACCAGGAAACCAGTCTCTCGGGTAGACCCTTTAATGCACCTAGCAGTCTTTATTCTGGAATATCTCAAATGTAGATTCATCAGGGTAAATTGGCTATGGCAGTCTCACCTTAAATAAGGCTTGAGGCTTTCTTCTCTCTGGGAGACCTCAGCTGTCTGTAGGCCAACTTATTTCCTTCATATCAGCAACTCTGCCACTCTGCCTCAGTCTTTAAAGCTGGCCACAGTTCTGTTCAGGCCTCTGTTCGGACAGGTCAAACCCTTCTAGGCAAAAGCTGAGCCACGGGGTTTAGTCCTTGGCCTTTTGCTGTCTTGCTGAGGCTTTCTCTGCTCACCAGCTTCTTTCTGCCTCAGGGAGATCTGGTCATCAGTCCACCAGCACTTTCTTCATCAGAGGATACAAACTACTTGTGGTCTGCTCTAGCATGAGGAGTCACTAGCATCGGAGCTCTCTAGCATGAGGTTCTCTCGAGCTCCATCCACTTGTCCTTAAATAGGATCGCTCCTTGTTCCACCTGGCTTCAGCTTAATCTGGTCTCTATCCACTTAGCAGCTGAAAACAATGCCAGGTCATAAATCTTGTTTTTAGTCCATAGAGTGTCTCCTTGTTTCACCTGGCTTCCTACTTGTTTTTAGTCCATAAGCTGATAAGCTAATTGCCCACATCCAAGTTGATCTTCATGCCCCAGATTAAGAGACTGTATCAGAAACCCCTAGATATTTAATCAGTCTAATTTATATTAATCTAACTACTTACAGGAACTGGTACAGAAACAGCTGGTAAATTGGGGAAAGGAGCCTTACTTCCAGAGTAGCTGAGCTGGAAAACAGGCCTGTGGGCTCTTCAAGGTACTGGTAGCAACCTTGAGATTTGTAAATGGGAAGAAAACAAGGGCAAAGGTGAATGTGGTTTTCTTAGCCTGGAGTCAGAAGATCAAGGCATTCAATAGTTCTGCTTAGGAACAGTCTCTATTTGTCTCATGCTTGCATGTGTTCATGGAATCCAAGCTGAACTGGGAGGGAGAGCAATTCAGAAACAAAGCAAAACTCATCAAATACAGACAATGGAAATGGTAGCATCCCAGCACCACCATCAGCATTTTCCTGCCCTTGGAGGGACCTCCACCCAGGGAAAGCTGGACACTGGGCTACACTGCAGAAAAGAATTTCAAGGAAAGTTTAATGAAGTCAAGTTAGTTAGCTTATTAAGTATTTAGGAGGCTGGAGAGAGATGACCCAGCAGTTAGAGCACCGTGCTTGCAGAAGATCTAGGCTTACTTCCAGGCACTAGCATTGAATGGCTCACAAAGCACCAGATGATCTGATGGCCCCTATGACATCTTCAGGTGCCTGCACACATGTGGCACACATACAGACTAGCAGGCATTCATACACACTAATAAATAAAAATGAAATAAAGAATTTAAAAGTATTCAAACAAATTTATAAAATAAAAGGCTAGTATAGATACTCAATTCTTATGTGTGGGCTCAGAGAGAGGGAGAGAGAGAGAGAGAGAGAGAGAGAGAGAGAGAGAGA
>CAJQZJ010031933.1:8476961-8490214 GCA_907164525.1 Lophiomys imhausi | reverse complement strand
GAGAGAGAGAGAGAGAGAGAGAGAGAGAGAGAGAGAGAAATAGTGTCATGTTTAGATATCTTTACAATGGGTATATGCTCATATATAAACCTATGGCTTTTTACGTTACCTTGCTCAAAGAATATATTTTACAGGAAGACGTGATAAAACAAATCTTACACTTAGGTAAAATTTAAAAGCTAAGTAAAAATGTATGAGCTGGTTTTATCATTATTATTTCTTTTTCTTAAACCATTTGCTTTTGTAAATAAAATATTGACTTAGTGGGTTTAGGGTTGAAAGAGGAGTGACAGTAAGTTGAAAGTTATGATTACAAACATTCTGGTCTGCAAGAAGCATATAGTTCATCATTCATTTTCTGCTTTTTAATTCTCTAATGATTTATTTTATTTTATGTTCATTAGTGTGTTGCCTGCATGTATATCTGTAAGAGGGTGTCAAATCTTCTGGAACTTAAATTACAGACAGTTGTGAGCTGCCATGTGTGTGCTGGGAATGGAACCTGAGTCATTTGGAAGAGCAGCCAGGTCTCTTAACCACTGAGCCATGTCTCCAGACCCTGCTTTTTAAATTTAATATTTTTCTCGATTTATTTTTATTTATTTATTGTGTGTGCATGCACTTTGGAGTGCATGAGGAACTCAGAGGACAACACAAAGGAGTTGATTCTCTCCATCACATGGGTCCTGGGAGTCAAATTCAGGTTGTCAGACTTGGTAAAAATTGCCTTTGCTTTCAGAGACATCCTGTCAGTCTCCAATAAGCAATGTATTAATTACTTTTCTGTTGCTGTGATAAAAGATCATTAATAGTTTTTCTATGCTGATGAAATAAGCCAAATCAAGTGGAGCTAAAAGTACAAAGGCAGGTTTATTGGGTGCAGATCTTAGACGAGTTTACTAGTTCCAAGGAGTGTGAACAGGGAAATTGCAATGCAGCAGGGGGGATGGGAAGGCAGAGAGAGAAAGAGAGAGAGAGAGCAAGTACAAGGGGGAGATAAATGGAAAAAGAGAGAGAGAGAGCACAAAATGTCCGGACTATATAGAGCCTCTGGGGGATGGGAAGTACAGGCCCTAGGCTGAAAATTCAAGGTAGAGGTCGGATATATCCTGTAACAGGTAGGGACTACTGAGGGATGCTGGGAGAATCTGTATACCAGGTCCACTTTGAAATGTTAAATAGACACCTTAGCCATTTGTCCAGGGTCTGAAACTCAACATCCCAGCCTTTTATTGATAATAAATGAAATCATGTATGTGTGTATATGTACACACACACACAATCAGAGGCTAAAATTAAATGTATTTATAAATAATATTGAAATTGAAGGGATGGTATACACAGGAACAGATGTAATAATACTTTCACCAAAATGTTGGCCTCCAAATTGGCTTCTTCAGGAGATAGATATTCAATTTCAAGGGGTTTGAACTTTATCCAAGGTAAAACAAAGTGTGAGATGACTTAAATGTACAAGGAGAGAAGGTCAAATAGGAAAATTAAGGCCATATGTGGCTGATATAGCCATGAATTCATGGGGGAAGAGTCCTATTGAAGCAATAGGAAGCATAAGTTAGCATTCCTCCAACTTCAGGGACAAGCTATAAAATAGATGTTCCTGATGAAAATGTTATCAAGAACAGCCACAAACTGTCCAGGTGGTCCATAAATAGGACACAACAGAGGTTGGCTCTTCAAATTTATATGGAGGATCCTTTGCTGACAGAACATCAATAGTCCTACTCCTAGAGTGGTTGACTGATAGACCTGTTTGGGTAGAACAATGGCCTATGACAAAAGAAAAATTACAGGCACTAGAACAGCTAGTCCAAGAGCAGCTCAAAGCTTAGCATATAGAGGAGTCCACCAGCCCTTGGAATTCTTCATATTTGCCATAAAAAAGAAATCTGAAAAATGGAGGATGTTAACAGATCTGAGAGCAATCAATAAAATCATTCAGCCACTGGGCTCTTTACAACCTGGAATCCCATTGCCTTCATTGTTACCTTAGGTATGGTCTATTATGGTAATTGATTTAAAAGACTACTTTTTAACTATACCTTTACAAGAAAACGATAAAGACTTGCTTTCAATGTACCCACTTCATACCAACTAAGAGATACCAATGGAGAGTATTGGCACAAAAAATATTAAACAGCTCTACGTTGTGCCAATATTTTGTACAGCAGCCATTAGAAATAATTCTAAACAGTTTCCTCAATCCATAACCTATCATCATATGGATGATATCTTGGTGGCTGATTCAAATGAAGATATCTTAGAAAAATTATTGATGAAGTAAAGAGAATTTTTCTTTGCTGGGGATTACAAATTGGTCCTGAAAAAATACAAAGAGGAGGTTCTATCAGTTATCTAGGATATAAGATAATTTTACTGAAAATTAAATCACAGAAAAAACAAATCTGGTGAGACCAATTACAAACTCTTAATGATTTTCAATAATTGTTGGGTGATATTAATTGGCTGAGGTCCACCATTGGATTAACTACCCAAGAACTAAGTAAGCTATTTAAAACCTTACAAGATGATAAAGCCTTAAATAGTCCAGGAAAATTATCAGCTGAGGCTGACAGAGAATTGGTTCTGGTAGAAAAGAAATTACAGGATGCACTTGTGGATCATTTGGATTTAAAAATCAGGACTCTATTTTAGTAATTTTTCTTTCTACTCATTATCCCACAGGAATTTTATGCAGAGAGAAGATTATATCTTAGAATGGATATTTTTATCACACAAACATAGTAAAAAATTAGACCCATGTAGAAAAGATTTCTGAAATGATTCTGAAAGGAAATATGAGACTTTGTCAATGAGCAGAAATAGACTGAGCAGAAATTGTAGCACCTTTTACTAATGCTGAGATTGCCTTATTATGGGCACAAGATGAACACTGGCAAAGAACTTGCAGAAATTTTAAAAAAATTTATTACTTCAAGTTACATCTCCATCACAGTGCCCTCATTCCACCCCAGAATTTTTTTGGAGAAATTAACAACAAATATCTCAAAAGCAAGTAACTTTAGTTTATAAGAAGAACTAATTGGATTCTCCATCATACAGTAAAAGGAACACCAATTTCTGGAGCCCTTACACTTTATACTGATACAAATATAATAGGAAAGGCAGGTTATAAGTCAGAAAAAATAAATAAAGTGACTGAGAGCCTTTATAGTTCAGTTAAATAATCACAGCTATAGGCCATTCTTATGGTGTAATTAAAATTTCCAGAATCTCTTGATATAGTTACTGACTCTCAATATGCAGAAAGAGGTGGCTTACGTGTAGAAACTTTTAAACTTATTCCATATGATTCAGAATTAACTTCACTATTATTCAACTATAACAAGTAATCAGAAATAGAAATCATCCATTGTATATAACACATATCAGATCCCACATGGGTCTACCAGGCCCTCTAGCACAAGATAATGGTGAAATTGATCACTATTAATAAAAAACTTGCTAGAAACCTCAGAATTTTATAAGAAACACCATGTTAGCAGCAAAGGTTTGAAGAAAGGTTTTTCTATTGCTTACCAACAAGCCAAGGAAATTATAAGGAAAAGTCCTACCTGTTCTTTGTATAACCAAACTCCTTTAACTACAGGAAGTAGCCCAAAAGGTACCCAAAGAAATGAAATTTGGCAAATGGATGTGTTTCATTTTGTGGAGTTTGGAAAAGTTAAAATGTGTACCATTCTATAGACACATAATCAAGATTTGAATGGGTTTTTGCCTTGAGTTCTGAAAAAGGCTGATTCTGTAATTGCACATTTATTAGAGGTGATGCTATATTAAAGATGCTTTTACAGATCAAAGTTGATGATACTCCCACATATGTATCCAGTAAAGTACAACATTTTTTTAGACATTATGGAATAGAACATGTTATTGTAGGGAGTTAGGTTAATATAAATTAGATTGAGTAAATATTTAGGTTTCTGATACAGTCTCTTAATCCAGGGCATGAAGATCAACTTCTCTGGGAGCAATTAGCTTATCAGCTTATGGATGAAGTCATGTGAAACAAGGGAAGTATCTATGGACTGAAAAACAAGGTTGAAGCCAGGTGAAACAAGGAAAGACTTTATGACCTGGCATTGTTTTCAGCTGCTAAGTGGGCAGAGCCCAAATTAAGCTGAAGCAGGTGGAACAAGGAGCAATCCTATTTAAGGACAAGTGGACGAGCCCGGAGAGTGTGTGCTAGGGGCTTCTAGAGAGCCGATGCTAGCGAGCTCTGATGCTAGTGAGTCCTCACGCTAAAAAGGACAATGAGTAGTTTGTATCCCCTGCTGAAGAAAGTGTTGGTGACTGATGGCCAGATCTCCCTGAGGCAGAAAGAAGCTGGTGAGCAGAGAAAGCCTCAGCAAGACAGCAAAAGGCCAAGGACTAAACCCCGTGGCTCAGCTTTTGCCTAGAGGGGTTTGACCTGTCCGAACAGAGGCCTGAACAGAACTGTGGCCAGCTTTAAAGACTGAGGCAGAGTGGCAGAGTTGCTGATACGAAGGAAATAAGTTGGCCTACAGACAGCTGAGGTCTCCCAGAGAGAAGAAAGCCTCAAGCCTTATTTAAGGTGAGACTGCCATAGCCAATTTACCCTGATGAATCTACATTTGAGATATTCCAGAATAAAGACTGCTAGATGAATTAAAGGGTCTACCTGAGAGACTGGTTTCCTGGCGACTGAGAACCTGCCCCAGAGACTGTATGCTTCTAAAAGGTTATGAAAATAGTTGTAATAGTTATCAATAGGTTTAGTGGTTAGGTCTTAGGGGTTGTTGGCACTTATAGGGGTTGTAGGAATTTATAGGAATAGTAGTTAAATGTATTTGTTATAAGTGAATATAGTTATTAATAAATAAGTGTTTATAATTAAAAAGTATGGATTCATGTTATAAATATGTCTTAAAATCCTACAGGTCAAGTAATTGTGGAAAAATATAATCATACCTTCAAGAAAATTCTCATAGAACAGAAGGGTTATATGGGATCGCCTAGAGATAGAGTAAATAATTCCTTATTAACTTTAAATTTTTAAAATATCAATGAGGCAAATGGCACATATGCTGAAATACACTGGATTTTTAAAAGGACTGCTGAATTAGATCAGCCTATCAGTGTGGTAACTTCAAAACAGAAGGCAGGAAATGTGTTGCATTTGTCTTTGTTTCAATAGAAGAAAAGCTGTGTATTTCTTCAGAATTAATAAAGATTACATTTTACTAGGGAAGACCTCCTGAAAACCTGCAGACATGAAGGATGAAACCAAGAACAACAAAACAAGTAACATAAATGCTGATCCCTCTGCATGGGGTACCTCTGAGACTGGCTGAGACATAAAAGTGTCTCTGTGTAGCCTTCAGAGTCCACAGGACTTATGCCATCTTTTTATATGTCATGGATGGAAACTTACACTACAGTTTGTTTATGCAGTCCAAACCGACCTCTAAAAAGACAGATGTATTTCCTGAAAAGAAAAAATGAAGGGATCTAGGAATGATAGGATAAAAGGGTAGATTTTGAATCTATTTTTTAACTAAAGAGCAATTACTTGCCTCAAATGTTTTACATAGGTATGGAAGAGCAACTACTTGCCTCAAATATTTTAATTGGTATGGATCTTTGTATATTGACATTATATATATATTAATAATATGTATGTATATATGTTTCAACTCTTGTTTAAGGTATTGTATCAATGCAACTAATTTAAAAATGTAATATGATATCCTAGTACTTTTGAAAGCTACTATTACAAACTGTTTAGGATAATTAAGAAATACAAGTTCTTAGTCAGTCAACCAAACTTATGGTCATGTCAGGTACTATTTTAGTTAATCACAGAAATAAAGTTTATATAACCTCCTGTATATGTTTTCAAAGTTAATCAGATAGTAAAGAGCTAGAAACAAGCAATGTTTGATTATTCAGATATACTATAGATATATAGATGGTCTTCAAAACTCTAGAGATCTACAGAATATGGAATTTAAAGTTGTTTTATTAATAAAACACTTTTTTTTGACAGTGAGACATGTCAGCTCCTGGAAGCACTCTTATTCTACTTCAAAGAAGATGGTGGACATCAAAGAGCCTCCATATAGAGTTTGCTTCAAATGTAGCAAGGTAGCCACTAGGAAAGAAACTGCCCTTGCTTCAACTCTTGACAGAAAGCTATCCAAGGTGTGGACACACAGGACACAGAAGAAGCCGGATGCCAAAATTTGCAAGGACAAGGTAGGTAAATCCTTCATAATTCCTAATTCACAGAAAAGTCAGTCTTATACTGGGCCAGAAAACGGAAGATGGATGCTCCAATTCAGCACCGGAACTTTGGATGACTGTCCAGGTAGCCAACTGTCTCTGTCATTCCTAGAGTTTTGGAAGCAGCTTGCTCTGCACTTCCTGTTTACTCAGGTGATGTTTTCCTTCTCAGGTCTCTGATGGGATAGACCATATAGTTATAGTCTCATATTAAGTTTAAGTTGTAAGGGAGCTAAGAAAATGGTTTAGGTCTAAGAAGATATTTTTAAATTGATAAATCCAAGTTATGATAGAAAATGATTTAAGTACAGAACTCTTGACATACCAAGATAGGATAGATAATAGAGTAATATATGCAAGGTTGTCAAATACAAATGGGCTGGACATTGTGAATGTAATTCTTACCTGACAGTTTTCACAGTTGTTCTTATTGTATATAGTTTACTGTTATAAGAGAAAGAGTCTTTTATTGGACTAAAATGGGGAGAGGTTGGAGTGATGATTTGTGCACTATGTATTCAAATGCTGATTTCTGTACCCAGAGATCTGGTTGCAGCAGAAGTTTGAAATTGTCACTATTATGAAGCATCTCTTGTCTTTGTATGTTGTAAACACTGTTCTGCATCATTTTATGGTTGGAGATAAATAGCTGGGCTGGGGAGTTAAGTTGGGACGTCTGATCCTAGTGAAGGAATCCCAGGTGGGGATCAGAGACAAGGTGGAAGTCACCATCAGGACACAGATGAAGAAGGAGCAGCCAGGGGGAGACCAAGATGACAGGAAATGGGCCATGTGACAGGAAGCAGGCCAGGCCAATGTTAGAATAGCTGATTATCTTCCCAGCTAGTGTGCCTGAAGCTTTTTTTTTTGTTTTTTTTTGTTATTTAAATACTTTATTTTTTTTTCTTCAAGTTACATCTCAGTAACAAACCCCTCCCTATTCCCCCTTCCTAACCCGCCCTTCCACCCTCTTCCCCGCAGAAGTTTCCCCTTTCAGTCCAACAGATGGTTCCTTCTCTTATAACAAACAGTATTATACAAAACAATATATATAAATATGCCACAATTATGAGAGTAAATTGGCCCAGTATACCTTCCCAATGTCCAGTTTATACATATTTGGCCCCTGACTTTAACATTCTACTATCTAACCAACTCCATGAGTTTAAAGGTCTATATGTGACTCAACATTCATACTATCTTGCAACACACTTTTAAGAGTATCTTCTTAGATCTATAACACCCTCTTGATTCCTAAACAGTTCAAAATTTAACTATGAGACTCTAGCTGTCTATTCTTCAACCACCTCAGAGACCTGAGAGGGATAAATATATTTGCTTATATAGGAAGTGCAGGGCCTGCAGCTTCCAAAAGTAAGAAAGAACATACCAATGACTGCTTGGACAGTTCCCATTTTCTCTCCATATATTCCAGCATCAATCTTCAGCCTTTGGGTCCTGTTTCTCTGACAGACATTTGTTGTAGAGCAGGGATTATGAAGGACTTACCTACCCTGTCTTGGCAGAGTTAGGCTGTTGACTTCCCTGCTACCAAGTTTTGTCCTTTTTGGACAGCAGTCTGTCTGCAGTTGGTGCAAGGGGTTTTTTCATGCCAAGAGAAAGGCTTGCCACTAATTCAACCATCTTACAGTGGAGGTTCTTTGATGCTTATCTTCTACTTGGAGTAGAATAGGGGGTGCTGTCAGGCGCTGATATGTGTCGATATCAAAAAAAATCTTGATTTAAGATAACATCTTTGAATGCCATATTCTGCAGATCTGTAGGGGTTTTTGAAGATGCCCTATCCATCTCTTGTATTTAGATAAGCAAATGTTGCTTGTCTCTTAGCAACTTGATTACTGGGTAGTTTAGAGAATATCTGTGATAGACTGTCATAGTAGCTAACAAAGTGACATGTTTGCATGACTAGGAGTTTGTTTTACTTAACTATCCTAGACCGGTTTAGACGGTTGGTATCAAGAGGTCAGAGCTTCACATTTTATTTTTACGTATCTCTAGGTATGATACCATTAGGAAGCGTTACCTTTAAATTTGTATCAATATACAAAGATCTATTCAATTGTGGTTAAATATACTCTTAATTATGTATCAATATACATCAATATACCAAGATCAATGCCTATGTAGCCCAATATAATCTTAATATTACGTCCATATGCAAGGGTCAATACCATTGTGGCCAACTATAATCTTAATTTTGTATCAATATACAAAGATCAATACCGATGTAATCCAATACAATCTTATTTTTGCACAATAAACAATGGTCAATACCACTTTAGCCAAATAAACTACTAATTTTGTATCAATATACAAAGGTATAAGGGCATATTCAATAATCTGTCCCTTCTTCTTGGACCTTCCTGTGCTATGTCTATATCTCATTTTTCTCAAGCCCATGCACTCCTACATAGGAGAGGAAGAAGGATACAGAAAAGGAAAAGTAGGAATTCCCTGGGGCTAACCTCCAAAACCCATTAAGACAGGACCATTTATCAGCTTGTAGTCTCTTCCCCTACATAACAGTGTTTTCAGTTATCCTTCAAATAACCAAAAAGATGGGCGGAGAAACACCCTCCCCACCCTCTGGGCATGGGACGTCGCTCTCTTAAAGTGACTTCCTGCTGATTTGGGTCGTAGTAGACCTGTTTGGGGCCCGAACCCAAATGGGAAAAATGATTAAAAATGTTAGTACACTCCTTTTATGTTCAGTCCTTCTGTTCTCAGCTGTTTAGATGACCTAAGGGGTTTGTAGGCAAAAGCTGATCTTGCAGGCTTCACTGAGGTTCCTGCCGGGGCATTGTGTAGAGCTGAGCAGTCCCAGTGACATTGGATTGCTGTGGTGGTTGCAGGCCCCCAATGGAGACAGCTATTGAGGAAGTCTGCCAGGCAGAATCAACTGGGTCACTCGTCCTCCTTGGTGCCTGATTCTGCTCTCTGCTGAGGATTCCGCTGTCCAGCCGTCCCCGGGCTCCCCTAATGGACGCTTCGATTCTCCTGGAACGATAAGAACAGAGCCCTGCCCCAATCCCAACCCTAGGACAATTGCCCTCTTTTTTTGGGGGGGGGATGGGGGGGCTAGGTAGTACTTCTCCTGAAGCTAATTTGGCCTTCTGACAACATACAAAGCGTTATCTTCCAATCCGGGTCAAAGAAGAAATCATTCTGTCACCTTGGAGCTAAACCAGCTCTGGTGTATATATTCTGAGATCCCAAAGGACAATCTGCCTGCATCGAGAAGGCCTTTTGTAAGTAGCCTCCAAACCTAGGTCCCTCCAAATCCCATGTGTGTGTCTCTGAACTTTAATTATTGGGATCAGGGACCTGTGTTTCCCATCTGAAGGGATCAAAGATGTGTTCCACCACTCCTGGATCGAAGTCTTTATTTAGAGTTTGCCCTGCATCAGGCTGACCCTGAGCTCTGGGATCTGCCCTTTTCTGTCTCCAGTGTGCTGGGAGCTGGGACCAAGGGTGTACTCTTCTTGAATGGTGGGACCAAGAGTATGCACCCTCACCACCCCGCTCCGTATGACTCCAGAATACATAAGACCACCAACTCTACGGTGCTTCCCCCCGCCCCCGTCTCCGCTGAACTCAAAGGCATGGGCCAATACCACAATTCTCTTGTATTTTACCTTAGCTCCACATCTTCTCTACACCTGGAGGTCTGCAAATCCAGGCCGAATGGCTGTATCCTCTGTTCCATTCACAGTGTTTCAGCCCTGCCCCCTGCCGTTTTTTTTTCTTTTCTTTTTTTTTTTTTTTTTTTTTTATTTTATAAATTTATTTGTTTGTTGCTTCAGGTTACATCCTTATCATATTGTCCTCTTTTCCCGCTTCTCAGCCCCACCCTCCCATGCTCTACCCCCTGACCCTTCCGTCTTGTTCCTCTGGGGTGGAGTGTCCCTGCCTAACATTCTGTCACCACAGATCAGGAGTCATATGAGGGCCAAGAGCCTCTTCATTCACCGGGGGCCTACAAGGGAGTACTGCCAGTGAATGGTGTCTCATTGCTACTGGGGGGAATACTAAAAAAAAGACCAACAAACACACAAACCCACAAAAACAAAGAGTATCAACAAAAAAGAGAGGAAAAAGAGAAGGGAAAAGGAAAAAGAAAAAAGAAAAAAAGAAGGGAAAAGAAAAAGATTAAAAAAAATTATGTCCTTGTTCCTTTTGATGTGTTGGTTGTCGTACAGATATCCTGTATGATATAGTTAAAATCCTACTATAAGTGAATAGATGCCATGTGCATCCTTCTGAGACTGGGTTAGCTCACTCAGGATGAGCTCCTCTAGATCCATCCATTTGGTTGCAAATTGCATGATTTCATTTTTTCTGATAGCTGAGTAATATTCCATTGTATAGATGTACCACAATTTTTAAATCCATTCTTCAGTTGAGGGACATCTGGGTTGTTTCCAATTTCTAGCTATTACAAATAAGGCTGCTATGAACATAGATGAGGAGACTTCCCTATGTCTCCGTGAGAGGTCCTTTGGGTGTATACCCAGAAGTGGTATGGCTGGGTCCTGAGTCAAGGTTATTCCTAGATTTCTAAGATATCGCCAGATAGACCTCCATAGTGGTTGCACAAGCCTGCACTCCCACCAGCAATGGAGTAGGGTTCCCCTTTCTCCACACCCTCGCCAGCATGCGCTATCATTTGAGCTCTTTATCTTAGCCATTCTAACAGGTGTTAGGTGGAATCTCAGGGTCGTCTTGAGTTGCATTTCTCTGATGATTAAGGATGTTGAACATTTCTTCAGGTGTCTCTCAGCCCTTAGGGATTACTCCTTTGTGAATTCTCTATTTAGCTCCATCTCCCATTTTTTGATGGATTATTTGGTTTCTTGGCATTTAGTTTCTTGAGTTCTTTGTAGATTTTAGATAATAGCCCTCTATCAGATGTGGGGTTGGTGAAGATTTTCTCCCAGTCTGTTGGTTGCCATTTTGTTCGAATGACAGTGTCCTTTGCTTTACAGAAGCTTTTCAGTTTCATGAGGCCCCATTTATTGATTGTTGATCTCAGATCCTGAGCTGTTGGTGTTCTGTTCAGGAAGTTGTCACCTGTGCCAATGAGTTCGAGGGTTTCTCCTACTTTTTCTTCTAGTATCTTTAGTGTGGCTGTCCTTATGTTAAAGTCTTTGATCCACTTGGAATTAAGTTTTGTACAAGGTGATAGGTATGGGTCTAATATCATTCTTTTGCAAGTGGACATCCAGTTGGACCAGCACCATTTGTTGAAGATGCTGTCCTTCTTCCATTGTGCATTTTTGGCTTCTTTGTCAAAGATTAGTTGGCCATAGGTGTGTGGATCCATGTTTGGGTCTTCAATTCGATTCCATTGATCCACTGGTCTGTTTCTATACCAGTACCATGCTGTTTTTATTACTGTTGCTCTGTAGTACAGCTTGAAATCTGGGATGGTGATACCTCCAGATGTTTTTTCATTGGACAGGATTGATTTAGCTATTCTGGGCTTTTTGTTGATCCATATGAAGTTGAGAATAGCTTTTTCCTGGTCTATAAAGAATTGTGTTGGTATTTTGATAGGAATTGCATTAAATCTATATATTGCTTTTGGTAGGATAGCCATTTTTATTATGTTGATTTTACCTATCCATGAGCATGAGAGATCTTTCCATCTTCTAAAGGCCTCTTTCATTTCTTTCTTCAGGGGCTTGAAGTTCTTGTTATATAGGTCCTTTACATGCTTGGTTAGAGTTACCCCCAGGTATTTTATGTTGTTTGTGGCTATTGTGAAGGGGGTTGTTTCCCTTATTTCTTTCTCGGTATATTTGTTTGTTGTATAAAGAAGGGCTTCTGATTTTTTTGAGTTAATTTTGTATCCAGCCACCTTGCTGAAGTTGTTTATCAGCTGTAAGAGTTCTTTGGTGGAGTTTTTGGGGTCTCTTATGTATACTAACATATCATCTGCGAATAGGGATAATTTGACTTCTTCATTTCCAATTTTTATCCCTTTGTACTATATTGAAGAGATATGGTGAAAGTGGACATCCTTGTCTTGTCCCTGAGTTTAGAGGAAATGCTTCAAGCTTCTCTCCATTTAATTTGATGTTGGCTGCTGGCTTGCTGTATATTGCCTTTATTATTTCTAGGTATGGTCCTTGTATGCCCTTTCGCTCCAGAACTTTTAGCATGAAGGGGTGTTGGATTTTGTCAAATGCTTTTTCTTCATCTAGCGAGATTATCATGTGGTTTTTTTCTTTCATCTTGTTTATGTGGTGAATTACATTGATAGACTTTCGTATATTGAACCATCCCTGCATTCCAGGGATGAAACCTACTTGATCATGGTGTATGATACCTTTGATGTGTTCCTGAATTCGGTTTGCTAGTATTTTATTAAGTATTTTTGCATCTATGTTCGTGAGGGAGATTGGTCTGAAGTTCTCTTTCTTTGTTGGGTCTTTGTGTAGTTTAGGAATCAGAATGACAGTGGCCTCATAGAATGAGTTTGGCAGTGATCTTTCTGTTTCTATGTGGTGGAAGAGTTTGAAAAGTAATGGTGTTAGTTCCTCTTTGAAGGTCCGGTAGAATTCCGTACTAAAGCCATCTGGCCCTGGGCTTTTTTTGGTTGGGAGATTATTAATGACTGTTTCTATTTTCTTAGGTGTTATTGGGCTGTTTAAGCTGTTAATCTGATTTTGATTTAGTTTTGGTAGGTGGAATTTATCGAGGAAATTGTCCATTTTGCTTAGGTTTTCAAATTTAGTGGAATATAGATTTTTAAAGTAATGCCTGAATATTTTCTGGATCTCCTCAATGTCTGTTGTTATTTCTCCCTTTTCATTTCTGATTTTGTTGATTTGTGTTCTTTCCCTTTGCCTTTTAGTTAATTTGGCTAGGGGTCTGTCTATTTTGTTGATTTTCTCAAAGAACCAACTCTTGGTTTCATTGATTCTTTGTATAGTTCTTTTTGA
>CAJQZJ010031933.1:8449797-8476561 GCA_907164525.1 Lophiomys imhausi | reverse complement strand
CTTTTTTTTTTTTTTTTTTTTAGTTAATAAATTTATTTGTTTGTTGCTTCAGGTTACATCCTTATCATATTGTCCTCTTTTCCCGCTTCTCAGCCCCACCCTCCCATGCTCTACCCCCTGACCCTTCCGTCTTGTTCCTCTGGGGTGGAGTGTCCCTGCCTAACATTCTGTCACCACAGATCAGGAGTCATATGAGGGCCAAGAGCCTCTTCATTCACCGGGGGCCTACAAGGGAGTACTGCCAGTGAATGGTGTCTCATTGCTACTGGGGGAATACTAAAAAAAAGACCAACAAACACACAAACCCACAAAAACAAAGAGTATCAACAAAAAAGAGAGGAAAAAGAGAAGGGAAAAGGAAAAAGAAAAAAGAAAAAAAGAAGGGAAAAGAAAAAGATTAAAAAAAATTATGTCCTTGTTCCTTTTGATGTGTTGGTTGTCGTACAGATATCCTGTATGATATAGTTAAAATCCTACTATAAGTGAATAGATGCCATGTGCATCCTTCTGAGACTGGGTTAGCTCACTCAGGATGAGCTCCTCTAGATCCATCCATTTGGTTGCAAATTGCATGATTTCATTTTTTCTGATAGCTGAGTAATATTCCATTGTATAGATGTACCACAATTTTTAAATCCATTCTTCAGTTGAGGGACATCTGGGTTGTTTCCAATTTCTAGCTATTACAAATAAGGCTGCTATGAACATAGATGAGGAGACTTCCCTATGTCTCCGTGAGAGGTCCTTTGGGTGTATACCCAGAAGTGGTATGGCTGGGTCCTGAGTCAAGGTTATTCCTAGATTTCTAAGATATCGCCAGATAGACCTCCATAGTGGTTGCACAAGCCTGCACTCCCACCAGCAATGGAGTAGGGTTCCCCTTTCTCCACACCCTCGCCAGCATGCGCTATCATTTGAGCTCTTTATCTTAGCCATTCTAACAGGTGTTAGGTGGAATCTCAGGGTCGTCTTGAGTTGCATTTCTCTGATGATTAAGGATGTTGAACATTTCTTCAGGTGTCTCTCAGCCCTTAGGGATTACTCCTTTGTGAATTCTCTATTTAGCTCCATCTCCCATTTTTTGATGGATTATTTGGTTTCTTGGCATTTAGTTTCTTGAGTTCTTTGTAGATTTTAGATAATAGCCCTCTATCAGATGTGGGGTTGGTGAAGATTTTCTCCCAGTCTGTTGGTTGCCATTTTGTTCGAATGACAGTGTCCTTTGCTTTACAGAAGCTTTTCAGTTTCATGAGGCCCCATTTATTGATTGTTGATCTCAGATCCTGAGCTGTTGGTGTTCTGTTCAGGAAGTTGTCACCTGTGCCAATGAGTTCGAGGGTTTCTCCTACTTTTTCTTCTAGTATCTTTAGTGTGGCTGTCCTTATGTTAAAGTCTTTGATCCACTTGGAATTAAGTTTTGTACAAGGTGATAGGTATGGGTCTAATATCATTCTTTTGCAAGTGGACATCCAGTTGGACCAGCACCATTTGTTGAAGATGCTGTCCTTCTTCCATTGTGCATTTTTGGCTTCTTTGTCAAAGATTAGTTGGCCATAGGTGTGTGGATCCATGTTTGGGTCTTCAATTCGATTCCATTGATCCACTGGTCTGTTTCTATACCAGTACCATGCTGTTTTTATTACTGTTGCTCTGTAGTACAGCTTGAAATCTGGGATGGTGATACCTCCAGATGTTTTTTCATTGGACAGGATTGATTTAGCTATTCTGGGCTTTTTGTTGATCCATATGAAGTTGAGAATAGCTTTTTCCTGGTCTATAAAGAATTGTGTTGGTATTTTGATAGGAATTGCATTAAATCTATATATTGCTTTTGGTAGGATAGCCATTTTTATTATGTTGATTTTACCTATCCATGAGCATGAGAGATCTTTCCATCTTCTAAAGGCCTCTTTCATT
Source organism: Lophiomys imhausi (assembly GCA_907164525.1). NCBI lineage: Eukaryota > Metazoa > Chordata > Mammalia > Rodentia > Muridae > Lophiomys > Lophiomys imhausi. Next base: position 8,474,644 of record CAJQZJ010031933.1, on the reverse strand, counting down.
TCTTTCTTCAGGGGCTTGAAGTTCTTGTTATATAGGTCCTTTACATGCTTGGTTAGAGTTACCCCCAGGTATTTTATGTTGTTTGTGGCTATTGTGAAGGGGGTTGTTTCCCTTATTTCTTTCTCGGTATATTTGTTTGTTGTATAAAGAAGGGCTTCTGATTTTTTTGAGTTAATTTTGTATCCAGCCACCTTGCTGAAGTTGTTTATCAGCTGTAAGAGTTCTTTGGTGGAGTTTTTGGGGTCTCTTATGTATACTAACATATCATCTGCGAATAGGGATAATTTGACTTCTTCATTTCCAATTTTTATCCCTTTGTACTATATTGAAGAGATATGGTGAAAGTGGACATCCTTGTCTTGTCCCTGAGTTTAGAGGAAATGCTTCAAGCTTCTCTCCATTTAATTTGATGTTGGCTGCTGGCTTGCTGTATATTGCCTTTATTATTTCTAGGTATGGTCCTTGTATGCCCTTTCGCTCCAGAACTTTTAGCATGAAGGGGTGTTGGATTTTGTCAAATGCTTTTTCTTCATCTAGCGAGATTATCATGTGGTTTTTTTCTTTCATCTTGTTTATGTGGTGAATTACATTGATAGACTTTCGTATATTGAACCATCCCTGCATTCCAGGGATGAAGCCTACTTGATCATGGTGTATGATACTTTTGATGTGTTCTTGAATTCGGTTTGCTAGTATTTTATTAAGTATTTTTGCATCTATGTTCATGAGGGAGATTGGTCTGAAGTTCTCTTTCTTTGTTGGGTCTTTGTGTGGTTTAGGAATCAGAATGACAGTGGCCTCATAGAATGAGTTTGGCAGTGATCTTTCTGTTTCTATGTGGTGGAAGAGTTTGAAAAGTAATGGTGTTAGTTCCTCTTTGAAGGTCCGGTAGAATTCCGTACTAAAGCCATCTGGCCCTGGGCTTTTTTTGGTTGGGAGATTATTAATGACTGTTTCTATTTTCTTAGGTGTTATTGGGCTGTTTAAGCTGTTAATCTGATTTTGATTTAGTTTTGGTAGGTGGAATTTATCGAGGAAATTGTCCATTTTGCTTAGGTTTTCAAATTTAGTGGAATATAGATTTTTAAAGTAATGCCTGAATATTTTCTGGATCTCCTCAATGTCTGTTGTTATTTCTCCCTTTTCATTTCTGATTTTGTTGATTTGTGTTCTTTCCCTTTGCCTTTTAGTTAATTTGGCTAGGGGTCTGTCTATTTTGTTGATTTTCTCAAAGAACCAACTCTTGGTTTCATTGATTCTTTGTATAGTTCTTTTTGATTCTAAGTTGTTGATTTCAGCTCTAAGCTTGATGATTTCCTGTCTTCTGCTCTTCTTGGGAGTGTTTGTTTCTTTTTTTTCCAATTCACCCAGCTTAGCTGTTAGTTCACTAATATGAGCTGTCACAATTTTCTTTTTGAAAGCACTTAGTGCTATGAACTTTCCTCGTAGCACAGCTTTCAATATATCCCATAGGTTTGGGTATGTTGTGTCTTCATTTTCGTTGGATTTTAAGAAGTCTTTGATTTCCTTCTTTATTTCTTCCCTGACCCAGTGGTCATCCAGTAAGGAGCTGTTCAATTTCCATGTGTGTGTAGGCTTTCTGTTGATTCTTTTGCTGTTGAAGACCAGCTTTATTCCGTGGTGGTCTGATAAGATACAAGGTGTTATTTCAATTTTCTTGTATCTATTGAGGCTACCCTTGTAACCAATTATGTGGTCAATTTTGGAGAAGGTTCCGTGGGGTGCTGAGAAAAAGGTGTATTCCTTTGTGTTTGGGTGAAACGTTCTGTAGATATCTGTTAGGTCCATTTGGTTCATGATCTCTGTTAGACTCAATATTTCTCTGTTTGTCTTCTGTCTTGATGATCTGTCCTTTGCTGTGAGTGGGGTGTTGAAGTCTCCCACTACTAATGTGTTGTGATCGACGTGCGCTTTAAGTTTTAGAAGAGTTTGTTTTACAAAAGTAGGTGCCTTTGTGTTTGGGGCATAGATGTTCAGTATTGAAATTTCCTCTTGATGAATATTCCCTTTAATGAGTATATAGTGCCCTTCTTTGTCTTTCTTCATTAACTTCAGTTGGAAGTCTGTTTTGTTTGATATTAGGATGGCTACTCCAGCTTGCTTCCTGGGTCCATTTGCTTGGAAAACTTTTTCCCATCCCTTTACTCTGAGGCAGTGTCTATCTTTTGTAGTTAGATGTGTCTCTTGTATACAGCATAAGGAAGGGTCTTGCTTGCGGATCCACTCTGTAAACCTTTGTCTTTTTATTGGGGAGTTGAGTCCATTGATGTTGATGGATATTAGTGAACTGGGGTTGTTATTTCCCATTAGTTTGGTATAGGTGGTGGTCCTGTGCCTCTTTTGGTTTAGTTGCTGAGGGGTTTTCTATTCCCTTTGTTTTCTTGGGTGGAGTTTTCTTCTCTGGGTTGGGATTTTCCTTCTAGGATTTTCTGTAGGGCTGGGTTTGTGGGTAGATATTGTTTAAATTTGATTTTGTCATGGAATATCTTGTTTTCTCCATCTATGTTGATAGAGATTTTTGCTGGGTAAAGTAGTCTGGCTGGGCACCTATGATCTCTCAGGACTTGTAGTATATCTGACCAGGCCCTTCTAGCTTTTAACGTTTCTGGGGAGAAGTCAGGTGTAATTCTGATGGGTCTGCCATTGTATGTGACTTGACCTTTTTCTCTTACAGCCTTTAATATTCTTTCTTTGTTCTGTACATTTGGGGTTTCAATTATTATGTGGCGAGAGGAGTTTCTTTTCTGGTCTAATCTGTTTGGTGTTCTGTAAGCCTCTTGGATTTTTATTGGCATCTCTTTTTTCAGGTTTGGGAAGTTTTCCTCTATGATTTTGTTGAAGATATTTCCTGGACCTTGGAGTCGGGAGTTCTCTCTTTCCTCTATACCTATAATTCTTAGGTTCCATCTTTTCATTGAGTCCCTGATTTCTTGGATGTTGTGGGTGAGAGATTTTTTAGCCTTCTCATTTTCTTTGGATGTTGTACTGATTTCTTCCACTGAATCTTCCATGCCTGAGATCCTGTCTTCCATCTCTTGCATCCTATTGTTGATACTCACATCCGTAGTTCCTGTTCTCTTCCGTTGGTTCTCCACTTCCTCTTTTAACTCTGACTGTGTTTTCTTTATTGTTTCTATTTCTATTTTCATGTCTTGTATGATTTTGTTCGTTTTGTACATTTCCTTCTCCAGCTTGCTTGTTTTTGTATGAAAATCTTTCATGGCTTTTTCCTTTTCCTGTTCAAGCTCTGTCACCTTGGCTTGGAGCTCTTTAATGGTGTTGTTCCTTGTTTTGATTTGTAGAATTGTGGCTTCTTTGAATTCCTTCATAGATTTAAGTTCTTCTTGCAGGGACTCTATCACTTTCCATATTGCAGAATTGTCAATGTTTTCATGTGTTTCTGTTGGTGTGTGGTCATCCGAATTGGATGAGCTAGGATGATTCTGCTTTGTTGGAGTCATAATTCCTTGATTTCTATTTTTTTTGACCTTTCGCCATTGGATGCATTTAGCTGCCTGTTTTCTGTGCTTGGAACCACAGTGTATGATTTGGTGCAGGGCACGAGTTACTTGGCTATCTGTCGTTGCTTACAGGGGGATTTCACGGTCACTGTGGTTTTAATCGCCTGAGGCACTGTGAGCTGGTGCATTCTATTCCCAGGATGTGAGTAATGGACCAGGATTGTTTCACTGCTCCCAATTCAGACTTCCCTATGTTGCACTCTGTATCAGCCTGTAATGGTTCTGATAGTATGGGCCTGTTTGCCCAGGCACAGATTCTGTGGGCTTTGTTTGTCGTCACGGAGGCTGACAGGGTCTGGCTCCACACCTAATATGTCTGGATTTTCCAGGATACAGCTATGGACCCGATTTCTGGTTTCTCTCTAGGCTTCTCGCCACAGGGCTGGACTCTGTGCCTGATTCCCTTCCTGTCTGCGCCGCCATGGGTCCCGTGGGTACCCCAAGCCCCGGATCCTCCGGCTGCCTGAGTGGACCTCTCGTCCCAGCAGCTCAGCTGTGGGTGCATGGATCCCTGGCCCCGCCCACGACTGTCTCTCTCCCCAGATGACCTGCCGTGGGTTCGCGTGGATTTGGCCTTGCCAGCCATGCTCCCTCCCCAGCTGTGCTACCGTGAGTGTGCGAGATTCAGCCCCTCCCTCCCGCCTTTGTGTTCCCAGCTTCCTGCGCTCTCTCAGAACCTCCCGCCCTCCGCTTCACGAGCGGCTGCGGACTACCCGTTGAGCCCCCTGTTTGTTCCTTGCTAAGCCTTCCACTATCTCGCAAAGTTTTTTAAGTGGGTATAAGTTCAACCTGATGTGTGGGGAGCCCAATAGGTCAGCGATCTATGGCCAAGTGGACCCTGATTCTGTCTGCTATAAGTTGGGATCGATCTTACCAGGCGCCTCTCCAAATGGGAGTTCCCGAATCCCGGGTTTGGTGGCTTCCTTGTCTGTGAGAGATGGGGAGAGAGCCTTGCCCTGGGACTTTTAACAGTCCCTTGGGAGCTGTGAGTGTTCCCGGGGGGGGGGTCTAGCCCCTCCGGTTTTTGCACAGTGCCCAATGACTCTGTTTTTTATGGCTCTTTTTTCCCCCGCGTTCAAAATGCGTCAGTGTAGGTCGCTGCCATCTTGGCCCGCCCGCCTGAAGCTTTTAATAAATATAATAAGTCTCCATTTCATTATTTGGGAGCTAGGGTGGGCATAGAAAACTATATTTTTACATGGATCCAAGTTGATTCCTGAAGCTTATAAGAATCTTTTTAAATTTACAAAAAAAAAGAAATTTTAAATATGTCAGCATCACTATTACTTGTAATCTGTACTGAAACCTATATAATAGAGAAGGCAATAAACTCACGCCTTTGTGTCATCATAGAAGTTTGGGAAATAGGAAATTTTGGGTTAAAAGCATGAACACTCTTTCAGGTGAGCTCAGGAAAGACAGAAACCTTCTGTGGACCAGGAGCAAAAGATTTCTTGATCTTGATTTTAAGTATGACTACAAACCATGAAAGAGGGGCTTCTTTCCTCTATCCAGAAGACTGGATGTATATAAACTTAGCACAATGAGAAGCATTTTAAAGTCTATACTTAGAGGACAACCAAACGAAATGTAAACTCTTGAGCTTGTGATAATAGTGGGTTGTATAGTGGAAGGCTTTATCAGAGTTAGACTAATAATTTATCAGAACTCCATTGCTTAATGTTAAAGCTCTGAACTTTGAAGTCTTAATCCAACAGTAGCATAGCAAGGGAAAGAAATCTGAGGCATTTTTCAGATTTCATTCCCTTTATTTACCTTAAATCACTTTCTTATCACCATTTAAACTTTCACATTCTCCAACTTTTATAACTTGCATTTTCCAACCTTAAAACACCTTCTTAGATATTGAAACACGTTCTTATATCCTCAGACCTACACTCTCTTCCTATCTAATTATTCACCATAAGACACAGGTGGTTATTACTGGAAGCAGTCACTGTAAAGCGAGTTCCTTTAGATAAAGGAATAGTAAAAGGTTACTTAGAAACCCGTTTTCTGAGTTTGGTAAAAAGGTAGTCTGTGTCTAGACTTAGTCATGTCATCATTAGGAGATTGAGGCGTGTGGCCTGATTTTTACACATGAAGTGCACTGAGAAGGCATCTGAAACTTTGGTCCTTGCTGTTAAACTGATAAACCTTTCATTAGTCTAGCCTTCAAATCCATCATAGATATGAGAAGGATAGATTTCACCTGAGTAAGCAGTAAATGCTGACCAAGCAGCTCCCAAGGCTACAAAAGTGACAGAGACTTACCAGCTACCTGGGCAATCAAGTCATATAAGGGTCCTATGTGCCCAGTGGGGCATCTTTCTTTGGTCACTATGCTCAGAAGATTTGTCAGACTTTCCTGTGAAGCAGGAATTTTGAAGGACCTTGTCCAGGTAAAATGAAGCAGTCACCTTCCCATTGTCCTGTCTGTACAGAGCTTGGGCAGTGTTCTGTCAGCAGTCAAGGCAAAGGGCAGTCTACAGCCCAGTAGACAGCTTTCATGCACTTATAACAAGGCTCAAGTGGAGGTTCTTCTGTGCCCATCATCTTCTTTAGAGGACATTAAGGGTGCTTCCAGGAGCTGATGTCTCTCTATCACAAAAAGCTTTTTTTTATACTTTATTTTTTATTTCTTCATGTTACATCTCAATCGCAATCCCCTCATTACTCCCCCCTCCAGTTCCACCCTCCCACCCTCAACTCCCTATCCTCTTCTCCCCCTTTTTTTAAGTTTAAGGTATATCTTATTTTCCCCAAAGCTCCCCCTTTCAGTCCAACAAATGGCTCTTTCTCTTATAATAATAGATACAATACAAAACAACAGAGGTAATTAGGCGACAGTTATGAGGGTTATATGGCTTAGTATACATTCCCAATGTCCAGTCCATATGTATTTGGCACCTGACTTTAACATTCTACTATCTAACCATCTCCATGAGTTTAAAGTTCTATATATAACTCAACATTCATATTAACTTGCATCACAATTTTAAAAGCCTCTTCTTAGATCTATAACATTCTCTTGACTCCTAAACAACTCAAAATTTAATTATAAGACTCTAGCTATCTATTCTTCAAACACCTCAAAGACCTGAGAGGGATAAATATATCTGATTTTATAGGAAGTACAGGGCCTGCAGCTTCCCAAACTAAGAAATGACATACCAGTGGCTGCCTGGACAGTTTCCATTTTCTCTCCATACATTACAGCATCGATCTTCAGTCATTTGGCCCCGTTTCTCTGACAGACATTGATTGTAGAACAGGGGTTATGAAGGACTTACCTACCCTGTCTTGGCAGAGCTAGGCTGTCGACTTACCTGCTTCCAGGTTTTGTCCTTTTTGGACAGCATTCTGTCTACAGTTGGAGCAAGGGGCTTTTCCTACCAAGAGATAGGCTTGCGACTAATTCAATCATCTCCCACTGGAGATTCTTCAATGCTCATCTTCTACTTGGAGTAGAATAGGGGGTGCTGTCAGGAGTTGATATGTCTCGATATAAAAAAAAATCTAAAGTTAAGAAAACATCCTTGAGTGCCACATTCTGCAGATCTCTTGAGGTTTTTGAAGAGGCCCTATCTATCTCTAATATTAGGATAAGCAGATGTTGCTTGTCTCTTAGTAGCTTTATTTCTGATTAGCTTAGAAAATAACTATAATAGACTGTCATAGTACCTAACACAATGACCAGCTTGCATGACTATTAGTTTGCATTTCTTAACTATCCTAAACAGTTTATGACAATTAGTAGCAAAAGGCAAAAACTTCACATTTCATTTTTTTCTTTACCCCCTAACCCTTCCATCCCATTTCTCTGGAGTAGGGTGTCCCTATATAACAGTCCCTCACCTCAGTTCAGAGGTTGTATGAGGCCCAAGAGCCTCCTCATTCATTGGGGGTCTACGAGGCAGTAGCACTAGTGAAAAGTATCTCATTGCCAGAGAGAGAGAACGAAAAAACAAACACACAAATAAGCAGACAAACAGATAAAAAAGAATAAAAATAGAAAAAAAAGTCTATGTCCATGTTCCTTTTGGTGTGTTGGTTGTAGTATCGATATCCTCTACTATATAGCTAAAATCCTACTATAAGTGAATAGATACCATATGCATCCTTCTGAGTCTGGGTTAGCTCACTCAGGATGAGCTTTTCTAGTTCCATCCATTTGGCTGCAAATTGCATAATTTCATTGTTCCTGATAGCGGAATAATATTCCATTGTGTAGCTGTACCACAGTTTTTTAACCCATTCTTCGGTTGAGGGACATCTGGGTTGTTTCCAGTTTCTAGCTATTACAAATAAGGCTGCTATAAACATAAATTAGGAAACTTCCTTATGATTCCGTGAGGAGACATTTGGGTGTATACCCAGAAGTGGTATGGCTGGGTCCTGAGGCAGAGCTAGTCCAAGTTTTCTAAGATATGGCCAGACTGACCTCCATAGTAGTTGCACAAGCCTGCACACCCACCAGCAATGGAGTAGCGTTCCCCTTTCTACATGTCCTCGCCAGCATGTGCTGTCATTTGAGCTTTTGATCTTAGCCATTCTGACAGGTGTGAGATGGAATCTCAGAATTGTCTTGAGTTGCATTTCTCTGATGATTAAAGATGTTGAGCATTTCTTCAAGTGTCTCTCAGCCATTAGGGATTCCTCCTTTGTGAATTCTCTATTTAACTCTGTCCCCCATTTTTTGATTGGATTATTTGGTTTCTTGGCATTTTATTTCTTGAGTTCTTTGTAGATTTGGATACTAACCCCCTGCCAGATGTGGGGTTGGTGAAGATTTTCTCCCAGTCTGTAGCCTGCCGTTTTGTTCAAATGACAGTGTCTTTTGCCTTACAGAAGCTTTTCAGTTTCATGAGGTCCCATTTATTGATTGTTGATCTCAGTTCCTGAGCTGTTGGTGTTCTGTTCAGTAAGTTGTTGCCTGTGCCAATTAGTTCGAGGGTTTCTCCCACTTTTTCTTCTAGTAGATTTAGTGTGACCAGCCTTATGTTAAGGTCTTTATCCACTTGGACTTAAGTTTTGTACAAGGTGATAAGTATGGGTCTAATTTCATTCTTTTACAAGTGGACATCCAGTTGGACCAGCACCATTTGTTGAAGATGCTGTCCTTCTTCCATTGTGCCGTTTTGGCTTCGTTGTCAAAAATTAGGTGGCCATAAGTGTGTGGGTCTATTACTGGATCTTCAATTCGATTCCATTGATCTACTGGTCTGTTTCTATACCAATACCATGCTGTTTTCACAACTATTGCTCTGAAGTACAGCTTGAAATCTGGGATGGTGATACCTCCAGATGTTTTTTATTGTACAGGATTGATTTGGCTCTTCTGGGCTTTTTGTTGTTCCATATGAAATCGAGAATAGCTCTTTCCAAGTCTATAAAAAATAGTGTTGGTATTTTTATAGGAATTGAATTGAATCTATATATTGTTTTTGGTAGGATGGCCATTTTTATTATGTTGATCCTACCTATCCATGAGCATGGGAGATCTTTCCATCTTCTAAAGGCCTCTTCCATTTCTTTCTTCAAGGGCTTGAAGTTCTTGTTGTACAGGTCCTTTACTTGCTTGGTTAGAGTTACCCCCGGGTATTTTATGTTGTTTGTGGCTATTATGAAGGGGGTTGTTTCCCTTATTTCTTTCTCAGCCGTTTGTTTGTTGTATAAAGAAGGGCTTCTGATTTTTTTGAACTAATTTTGTATCCAGCCACTTTGCTGAAGGTGTTTATCAGCTGTAAGAGTTCTCTGGTGGAATTTTTGGGGTCGCTTTTGTATACTATCATATCATCCGCAAATAGGGATAATTTGACTTCTTCATTTTCAATATTTATTGCCATGATCTCCTTTAGTTTTCTTATTGCCCTAGCAAGAACTTCAAGTACCATATTGAAGAGATATGGTGAAAGTGGACATCCTAGTCTTGTCCCTGAGTTTAGAGGAAATGCTTCAAGTTTCTCTCCATTTAATTTGATGTTGGCCACTGGCCTGCTGTATATTGCTTTTATTATTTCTAGGTACGGTCCTTGTATGCCTGTTCACTCCAGAACTTTTAGCATGAAGGGGTGTTGGATTTTGTCAAATGATTTTTCTGCATCTAGTGAGATTATCATGTGGTTTTTTTCTTTCCTCTTGTTTATATAGTGAATTACATTGATAGACTTTCGTATGTTGAACCATCCTTGCATTCCTGGGATGAAGCCTACTTGATCATGGTGCATGATACTTTTGATGTGTTCTTGAATTCGGTTTGCTAGTATTTTATTAAGTATTTTTGCATCTATGTTCATGAGGGAGATTGGTCTGAAGTTCTCTTTCTTTGTTGGGTCTTTGTGTGGTTTAGGAATCAGGGTGACTGTGGCCTCATAGAATTAGTTTGGGAATTTTCTTTCAGATTGTATTTTGTGAAAGAGTTTGAAAAGTATTGGTGTTAGCTCCTCTTTGAAGGTCTGGTAGAATTACATGCTAAAGCCATCTGGCCCTGGGATTTTTTTTGGTTCAGAGATTTTTAATGACTGTTTCTATTTCCTTAGGGGTTATAGGGCTGTTTAATCTGTTTATCTGATCTGATCTTGATTTAGCTTCAGTAGATGGAATCTATCAAGAAAATTGTCCATTTCACTTAAGTTTTCAAATTTGGTGGAGTATAGATTTTTAAAATATGATCCAAATATTCTCTGGATTTCCTCAAAGTCTGTTGTTAATTCTCCCTTTTCATTTCTGATTTTGTTGATTTGTGTTTTCTCCCTCTGTCTTTTAGTTTATTTGTCTAAGGGTCTGTCTATTTTGTTGATTTTCTCGAAGAACCAACTCTTGGTTTCATTGATTCTTTGTATAGTTCTTTTTGTTTCTAAGTTGTTGATTTTAGCCCTAAGTTTGATGATCTTTGATTTCCTTCTTTTTTTTTTCCCTGACCCAGTGGTCCTCTAGTAAAGAGATGTTCAATTTCCATGTGTGTGTAGACATTGTGTTGATTCTTTTGCTATTGAAGTCCAGCTTTATTCCATGGTGGTGTGATAAGATACAAGGGGTTATTTCAATTTTCTTGTATCTGTTGAGGCTATCTTTGTGTCCAACTCTATGGTCAATTTTGGAGATGGTTCCGTGAGGTGCTGAGAAGAATGTGTATTCGTTTGTGTTTGGGTGAAACGTTCTGTAGATATCTGTTAGGTCCATTTGATTCATGATCTCTGTTAGACTCATTATTTCTCTGTTTGGCTTCTGTCTTAATGATCTGTCCATAGTTGTGAGTGGGGTGTTGAAGTCTCCCTCTACTAACGTGTTTGGATCGATGTGCAATTTAAGTTTTAGAAGTGTTTCTTTTATAAATATAGGTGCCTTTGCATTTGGGGCATAGATTTTCAATATTGAGATGTCCTCTTGATGAATATTTCCTTTAACGAGTATATAATGCCCTTCTTTGTCTTTTTTTATTAACTTCAATTGGAAGTCTATTTTGTTTGATATTAGGGTGGCTACTCCAGCTTGTTTCCTGGGTCCATTTGCTTGGAAATCCTTTTCTCAGCCCTTTACTCTGAGGTATGTTTATCTTTAATAGTGAGATGTGTTTCTTGTATACAGCAAAAAGATGGGTCTTGTTTATGGATCCAGTCTGTAAGTCTGTGTCTTTTTATTGGTGAGTTGAGTCCATTGATGTTGATGGATATTAGTGACCAGGGGTTGTTATTTCCCATTATTTTGGTATAGCTGGTCGTCTTGTGTTTCTTTTTGTTTAGTTGCTGTGGAGGTTTCTATTTCCTTTATTTTCTTGGGTGTAGTTATCTTCTCTGGGTTAGAATTTTCCTTCTAGGATTTTCTGTAGGACTGGGTTTGTTGGTAGATATTGTTTAAATTTGATTTTGTCGTGGAATATCTTTTTTCCTCCATCTATGTTGATAGAGAGTTTTGCTGGGTATAGTAGTCTGGCTGGGCACCTATGTTCTCTCAGGGCTTGTAGGGCATCTCTCCAGGCCCTTCTAGCTTTTAAAGTTTCTGAGGAGAAGTCAGGTGTAATTCTGATGGGTCTGCCATTGTATGTGACTTGACCTTTTTCTCTTACAGCTTTTAATATCCTTTCTTTGTTCTCTACATTTGGAGTTTCAATTATTATGTGGCGAGAGGAGTTTCTTTTCTGATCTAATCTGTTTCGTGTTCTGTAAGCCTCTTGGATTTTTATTGGCATCTCTTTCTTTAGGTTTATGAAGTTTTCTTGTATGATTTTGTTGAAGATATTTCCTGGACCATGGAGTCGGGAGTCTTCTCTTTTCTCTATGCCTATAATTCTTAGGTTCCATCTTTTCATTGAGTCCTTGATTTCTTGGATGTTGTGGGTGAGAGATTTTTTAGCTTTCTCATTTTGTTTGGATGTTGTATTGATTTCTTCCATCGAATCTTCCATGCCTGAGATCCTGTCTTCCATCTCTTGCATCCTATTTTTGGTACTCAAATCCATTGTTCCTGTTCTCTTCCCTTGATTCTCCATTTCCATTTTAAACTCTAACTGTGTTTTCTTTATTGTTTCCATTTCCATTTTCATGTCTTGAGTGATTTTATTTGTTTTGTACATTTCCTGCTCCAATGGAAGTCTTCCATTGCGCTCTCTTTTTCTTTTTCAAGTTGAGTCACCTTGTTCTGAAGTTCTCTAATGGTTTTTTTCCCATTGCTTTTGTATGTGCAATTGTGGCTTCTTTGAATTCCTTCATGGATTTAAGTTCTTCTTGAAGGGACTCTATCACTTTCCATAATGTAGAATTGTCATCATTTTTATGTGTTTCAGCTGTGGTGAGGTGGTCCGTGCTGGATGAAATAGCATTGTTTTCTTTTGTTGGAGTCATTTCGCTCTGATTTTTTTTTTTTTGTATGGGGCCTCTGGCCATTTAGAAATTTTTAACTGTCTTCTGGAGTTGGGTCCAAAGGGGGCGCATTGGTGTAGGAGTCGAATTGCCTTACTCCAACCCTGTAAGGTGAGTCATTCAGCCCCACCTCCTAGGTGGAGACCTAATTAATCCAGGGGGTGGAGCTGTATACACGTAAGCTCTGGTTCCCCGCGGAAAGGGCCAGTAGTAGTAAAAAAGTCCGATCGACAACAATTGCAAATACCTCACAATTTGCCCAGGGTTGGCTCCTGTGGTGGGTAAATCTGCCTTCACCCCCAATAGCCTTGCCGCTCCCAAGGCCCGGGTCTGGAAACTGGCAACTGACGTCACAGTCGATTAAGCTTCCATATACTGCAATGGGTCACAATCTGCAGCCTGATGGCACTCTGCAGCCGAGCTGCGCGCACTTCCACGGGTCGCAACCCTTCACCAGATAGCCGGATCATCTGTGTGAGACCTGAGGGTGCCCAGCAGGCTGGAGAGTATCTCTGTGTGGGGTCTGAATCTGTCCTCTGTGTATTAGATTGGAACTTACCTGGCGTGTCTCTCCTGGTGGGGGAGGGGGATCACGATTGCCAGAATTAGCGGCTTCCATGCGTGTCTGTGAGTGGGAGGGAGCATCCTGCTCAGGGATCCCCAGTGATCCCAGGGTAGTTGGGTGAGACCCAGGGAGTTTGAGCCTCCCAGACCCGTTTGTACAGCATCCTGCAACACCCTCCGCCCTGTGTCTGTTTCCCCCAGATCAAAATGCATCTGCGTGGGCTGCCACCATCTTTGATCCTCCAGCTTTTTTTTTATTAAGTATTTTAAAAGCCATATTCTGCAGATTTCTGAAGTGTTTGAGGACTACCTATTTATCTAAAGTGTATCTGAATAGACAAACTTTACTTGTTTCTGGTTACTTATTTTCTCCTTAACTTTGAAAACATGTACAGGAGGCTAAATAAAGCTTATTAATGTAATTAATTGCATCAGTTTTTAGCATGACTACAAATCTATTTCTTAACACATTAGAGGATTCAATCACTTATAAGGTGACTGACTCACTACCAACTTGCATTTCTCAATTATCCTAACACTTAGTAGCTTATATAAGGTTAGGATTTTGCAGCTTTATCCATGTTTAGCCTGAGTCTTAAAAATAACAGAGAATAAAGCACCAACCAAAAAGCATGTATGTATTGGACCTACACCCCCTTCTCCACATTTGTATTGGATAGGCAGCTTGGTCCCTATGTGGATATCCTAGCAAGTGGAGTGGGGGCTGACTATGACATGGACTCAGTTACCTGTTTTTTGATAACTTTGCCCTAATTGGGCTGCCTTGTCTGGCCTCAGTAGAAGAGGAGGTGTTTAGTCCTAATGTGACTTGATGAACTGGGATGGGTTTGTAAGTGGTGGGAGGGCTCCCTTTTCTGAGGAGTTGGGGAAGAGAGTAAGAGAGAAAAGGGTGGGAGGTTGGGACTAGAGGAGAGGAGGAAGGGTGCTATGATTGGGCTGTTATATTTTATTAATAAAGAAGCATTAAAAAATTAACAAAATTAAATTATTAATAAAAAAGAAAAAATCCAATCTTTGAATTGAAACATTTTTAGTATCAAAATAAAACTTTTAATCATAAATACAGTCCATAGAGACTGGCAACTTTACTTATCCTGAACGTGGGTAGAATAAGGAAACTAAAATAGACATTACATGGGTGAAGAAGGAAAATGTTTATCCTAAACTGCCAAGACTGTCTGAGAGAAAGCAGGCTTTTGAGTTGGGGTGGAGCTTGTGAGCAGGGACTGAGGGAGCCTAGTGCCAGCATTGACCTTGATAGGTTCACAGGCACCTTGGTCATATGTTAATGGCAAGGCCACAAGTTCCTCCTGCCAGAGATAAGGAGGATAACTCTCATTTTAGCAAGCAGGACCTTTCTTCAAGCCCCGGTGGGAATTCGAGATTTTGCCTAAATGGCCAGGTTTGGGAAAAGGAGTTTCTTGGCGGATCAGGCATACTGTTATAGAATATTGCAGTTTTAAAAAATGGTTTAGTTTATCCAAACAGTGAAAACACAAAGAAGCCAGATAAACATTACTGTGACCCTCATTAGACAATAGGGTTTTATAGATCTTGATGATTACATATTCCTTATTCATCAAACATATATTGTTAGTTATCTCCATTTTCTTGCCCCTTGGTATTGAGCAATTAGCAAAGGTATGAAGGAAGTGGGTGGTTAGGTGGGACTTGGAGGAGGGGACGGGGATTGGAATGTCTAACCTGCTTATGTCTTTGATAATTGCTTTTCCCAAACCTGGGCATTTAGGGAAAATCTTTGTTCTCTACATTTGGAGTTTCTATTATTATGTGGCAAGAGGAGTTTCTTTTCTGATCTAATCTGTTTGGATTTTTACTGGCATCTCTTTCTTTAGGTTTGGGAAGTTTTCTTCTATGATTTTGTTGAAGATATTTCCTGGACCATGGAGTCTTCTCTTTCCTCTATGCCTATAATTCTTAGGTTCCATCTTTTCATTGAGTCCTTGATTTCTTGGATGTTGTGGGTGAGAGATTTTTTAGCTTTCTCATTTTTTTTGGATGTTGTATTGATTTCTTCTACCGAATCTTCCATGCCTGAGATCTTGTCTTCCATCTCTTGCATCCTATTTTTCATACTCACATCCGTAGTTCCTGTTCTCTTCTCTTGATTCTCCTTTTCCTCTTTTAACTGTGACTGTGTTTTCTTTATTGTTTCCATTTCTATTTTCATGTCTTGAATGGTAGTGTTCGTTTTGTACATTTCGTTCTCCAGTTTGCTTGTTTTTGTCTGGAGATCTTTCATTGCTTTATCCTTTTCCTCTTCAAGCTGGGTCACCTTGGCTTGGAGCTCTTTAATGATGTTATTAGTTGTTTTGACTTGTAAAATTGTGGCTTCTTTGAATTCCTTCATAGCTTTAAGTTCTTCTTGAAAGGACTTTATCACTTTCCATAATGTAGAATTGTCATCATTTTCATGTGTTTCAGTTGTGGTGAGGTGGTTCGGGCTGTACGGAATAGCATTGCTTTCTTTTGTTGGAGACATTTTGCTCTGTTTTTTTTTTTTTTTTGCCTGGGGCCTCTGGCCATGTGGAAATTTTTTTGCTGTCTTCTGGACTTGGGTCCAAAGGGGGCACTGTGGTGTAGGATTTGAGTTGCCCAACTCCACCCCTATAAGGTGAGTCATTCAGTCCCGCCTCCCAGGTGGAGACCTAATTAATTCAGGTGGCGGAGCTGTGTACAAGTAAGCTCTGGTTCCCTGCCGGAAGCACCCGTGCTAGTACATAAGTCCGATATACAACAGTTTTAAATATCTTGCAGTTTGCCCGGAGTTGGTTCCTGTAGCGGGTAAATCTGCAGTTCAGCTCCAGTAGCCTTGCCGCTTCCACGGCTTGGAAACTGGCCAGTGACATCACAGACTGTGATCTGTGGTCTGAAGGCACTTTGCAGCAGATCTCCGCTCACTTCCAAGGGTCGCAACCTTTCGCTAGATAATTGGATCCTCTGTGTGAGATCTGGGAGTGCCCAGCATGGTGGGGATTATCTCTGCGTGGTTTCTGAATCTGCCGGCTGGGTATTAGGTTGGAGCTTACTGGGGGTCTCTCCTTTTGGGGGATGGGTGATCCCGATTCCTGGGTCCAGAGGCTTCCTAGTGTGTCCAAGAGTTGGAAGGGGCGTCCTGCCCAGGGATCTTCCGTGGTCCCTGTGTAGCTGGGTGAGATTTTGAAGGGATCGTGCCCTTTGTACAGCGTCCTGGAACACTTGCCACCTTGTGACTGTTGACCCCGAAATCAAAATACGTCCGCGCTGGCTGCCGCCATCTTGGATCCCTAGACTTAAAATTCTTATCAAGCAGGTCTTAAACACGCTTGGTTAGTGTTACACCAAGGCATTTTGTATTGTTTGTGGCTATTGTGAAGGGAGTTGTTTCCCTAATTTCTTTCTCAGGCTGCTTATCATTTGTATAAAGGAGGGCAATTGATTTTTTGAGTTAATTTTGTATCCAGCCACTTTGTTGAAGGTGTTTATTAGCTGTAAGAGTTCTCTAGTAGAGTTCTAGGGATCACTGATATATATTGTCGTATCATCTGCAAATAGGGATAATTTGACTTCTTCCTTTCCAATTTATATCCCCTTGATCTCCTTTAGTTGTCTTATTGCTCAAGCTAGAACTTCAAGTACTGTGTTGAAGAGATATGGGGAGAGTGGACAGCCTTAGCTTGTCCCTGATTTTAGTGGATTTGCTTATGTTTCTCTCCATTTAATTTGATGTTGGCTATCAACTTTCTATATATTGCCTTTATTATTTTTAGGTACAGGCCTTGTATACCTGATCTTTCCAAGACTTTATCATGAATGGGTGTTGGATTTTGTCACAGGCTTTTTCAGCATCTAATGAGATGATCATATTGATTTTTTCTTTCAGTATGGTGGATTATATTGATGGACTTTCATATGTTGAACCCTCCTTGAATCCCTGGGATGAAGCCTACTTGATCATGGTAGATGATATTTTTGATGTGTTCTTTGATTTTGCTAGTATTTTATTGAGTATATTTGCATCAGTGTTCATGAGGGAGATTGGTTTGAAATTCTCTTTCTTAGTTGAGTCTTTGTGTGGTTTAGGTATGAAGGTGATTGTGGCTTCATAGCATGAACTTGGTAAAGTTCCTTCTGCTTCTATTTTGTGGAATAGTTTGAGGAGTATTGGTATTAGCTCTTATTTGAATGCCTGGTAGAATTCTGTGGTAAAACCATCTGGCCAAGGGCTTTTGTTTGGTTGGGAGAGTTTTGATAACTGTTTCTATTGCCTTAGGGGTTATGGGACTGTTTAATTTGTTTATATGATCCAGAGTTTATGTTGGTAAGTGGAATCTGTTAAGAAAACCATTCATTTCATTTAGATTTTGTGAAGTCCATGCTTTTGAATGATTCTTTGGATTTCCTCAGTGTCTGTTGTTATGTCTCTCTTTTCATTTCTAATTTTGTTAATTTGGATATTGTCTTTCTGCCCTTTAGTTAGTTTGACAAAGTGTTTATCTTGTTGATTTTCTCAAAGAACCAGTGTTACTGAATATTTTATTTATTTATTTATTTATTTAATTTTTTTTTGGTTTTTCGAGACAGGGTTTCTCTGAATATCTCTGGCTGTCCTGGACTCGCTTTGTAGACCAGGCTGGCCTCGAACTCACAAAGATCCGCCTGCCTCTGCCTCCCAAGTGCTGGGATTAAAGGCGTGCGCCACCACCGCCCGGCTGAATATTTTATTTATAAACACTTACATTTATTCTTATTTAAGAAACCCTATAAAATATCTAAATCCTGTAACCTAAAACCTGTAATCTAAAACCTGTCATCTATCTAAGAACCACCTACTACCTATTTAAAAACACTTAACTAACACTATTTTAACTTTCTTAAAAGGATATCAATATTCTTAGCATTTGTACATACAGGGTGATGTGGTTTACAGCAGTTCCATCAGGAAATATCTTTCAAACTTAAAGTTTGTTGGCCCTTACTTTGCCAGTTTGCAAGGCCAATTATTTCAACCATGAAATTATGGCCAGTTTGTAAAGTCAATCTGTTCCAAATGCCAAACGGAGGCTAACCCTTTCCACAGCTGAGACTTGCCTCCATGGTCTCCTTGGCACTGGCAAACCCCATGACCAAAAGTCTCTCCAAGTGGCTTCCAAACTTCGCTCACCTCCCTCACTGTTTTGGCCCCAAAACATAAACCTTCAAGGAACTCTCTCTCAACAGGTTTTATGCCATGCCTTTGCCTCAGGCTATTGCAGCCTAAATTCTCTAAATGGCATTCCATACTGTGCACTTCTGCAGTGTGACTTCTCAGTTGATGAGGGCAGGAGGAAGAGAGTGCCACATAGAGTTTTCTGGCTTATATATCACATTATCTCATGATCCTTGTTGGTCTCGAGGGCCCATGAGATTTCTCTTGATGTCCAGAAGTCCCATTGCTTCTCACGGCAACTGACATCATCTGCGTGGCTTGTGTGGTTTCTTAGCCATGCCCCTTCAACAGGGCATACCATCGGGACACAACTGAGCTTTGTCCATTTCAGAAAATCAGAGGGACACCAAGCTTTCCTTATGTGTTGCCACATGCTAATCTGAACTGCCTACAATTCACTAAAGGCCTAACTTCTACCACAAACCAGCTCTTGGTGTATCAGGCCTCATAATCTCTGGTGGGGCAAGGTTGGACTGTAAACCTTTATTAGTAATTAAAAATGAAGTTCTTAAAAATCTCAACGTGACCAGATATGAAGCAATTTAAAAAACATTAAATGTGTATCAAGAAAAACCAGGGCTTTGATTTTCTTAAAAAATAAACATGTTTGTCATTACAAAAAAGAGACATCTTTAGGTAAAAATAGTAAAAACCCCATGCTGCATAGAAAATGCAGATAGTTCTAGTGTGTCTGGTCAATGGGCACAAAGCAAGTAGTCTTCAACTCTAATCTTTGTTCATTTCTTATTGCTGGAATTTCATATTCATTTCCTATTTTTTGGATGACCAAACTGGATGATAGTTGAGATGGTAAGCCGGTATTTACTCAGCCTTGGAAGTGGACGAATTCTCAGCTAGTGGAGTGGCTGCTTTTGTCTCTTTGCTATCTGTGGTTTAGGGTTCTCTGGGGTTCTGCATTACTGAAGTTGTGGCAATACTAATGTCGAGGTGGCATCTGGCCTTGGGTCTCATATCCTTAATTTTCTTGTCCTTTTCATTGCCATCTTCTCAAGGCTGTCTTTGGCAAGGAGGGCCCCTGCAGAATCATGCTGTGTAACTCCAATACAAATTCTGTCTCACTGGTCTACCTTGCTCTCTTGCACCCTGGTTATCAGCACCCTCCATCACTTCTCTTTGCACAGGAGGGTTGGCATACTGTGGTTGACACCCTTATGGTCTCCATGTGTAGTAAGGTGGGAACCTTTACCTGCAATAGGGCCAACATATAACCTTAAAATTTTATCATCATATACAGTATATTTTAAATTAGGATTGAATTGTATATAGAATATGGTGTAGCAAATATGACTCTGAATTTTTATCATTGTCACTCAATAATCCATATCAATTTAAAATATTTTAGACTTGTTGCTTTTTTAGTCTAAAAGGAGATACAATGACTATGTGTAGATTTTTTAGTGTTCATTTTATTATTATTACTATTATTTTTTGTGAATTTAACATCATGGACCCTGTTCCCTCTCATCTCCCTCCTCCCCTCAGACCCATCCTCCCCTTTTGCAACCTCCCCCCGTATGAAAGATAATCTCATTGTAGAAGCTGTAGTGTGTCTCAGTGTGTCCCACAATATTCCCTTTTGTCCACACTTTTTTACTTGCAAATGTTCATTATAATGACTCCTTGGTCTAGTATCAGGCCTCTGGCTTCTGCTACATTGTCAATATTGGAACCTCACTGAGACTCCTCTCAGATATGCTATTATTGTCCTGTGTCATGGAGACCCTATAATTTTGGGTCTGTGGAATTGGCCTTTTCATGTACTTCAGAAGTTCAGCCATGGTGTTTAGGTTGGGGGGGGGGCAACTCAAAGCCCTAGTTCTGGGTCTGTAAACTCCACTTGCAGTGCCTGCTCTCCCAAGTGCTGCACCAGGTGAAGGGTTGGACCATCTCTCCTGCTTTCATGATCACATCAGGGCCAACTCTCCAGCTTGCTACCTGTGGTGAGGGAAAGAGAGTAAATTGATCTCTCCCTCTCAAATACCACAAAGCAGACAGAATGGTGGGCTGGTTCTCCCACACTCAGTCCCTCAAGCCTGGCAAACCCACAACCCCCACATCCAGGGTAAGCTGTGGTGTGCTTCCCAGGCAAGGTGCAGGGTCTGTTCTCCCAAGTGCTGCAGCATGTGAGAGGCAGGGACAGTTCTCTTGTTCTTGTAACCCCATCGGAACCAGATCTTCTGTCTTCCATTGGTGGTAAGGGCAAAAGGGAGGGGAGAGGATCTCTCCCTTGCCAACACCACCACAAAGCAGGCAAAAGCCAGGGATGACTCTCCCACACTCAGTCCCTCAGGGAAGGCTCATCCACACCCCCCACATCTAGGGCCAGCTGTAGTGTGCTACTCAAGCAAAGTTCAGTGCCTGTTCTCCTGAATGCTGCAGCATGTGAGGGGCAGTAACAGTTCTCCTGCTCTTGTGACCCTTTGGGTCAGATCTTCTGTCCACCATTGGTGGTGAGGGAAAAAGGGAGGGGAGGGGATCTCTTCTTTGCCAACACCACCACAAAGCAGACAAAAGGCAGGGTTGGCTCTCCCACATTTACTCCCTCAAGGCTGGCTTACCGATAACCCTCTCATCCAGGACCAGGCAGGGGTACCCTAGTCCCTGGATTGATTCCTGTCCTGGGAGCCGATATGATGCTTGCCTGGCACTGGACTGGTCATTGACAGGCCCCATGGCACCAAAGTGGTGTTGGTATCTGTCTTGCTACCCCTCACCCCGGAATGTTAGGTTACTATTCATTCAGATGTTCATAGGTCAAAACACTGAATGTAGATATAGCCTTTCTCCTCTCTGCCACCTACTGATGCACATGTGACATAGCAGCCACATCTGCAATGCCCCAAGGGTAGATATGTATAGATTTTTAATTTAAGACTTTTGTTATAAGTTTAAAGCAAATTTTGTTGTAGATTATATAGATTTTAATCCATATATAATGAGGAACTTACAAATGCCTAGATAAGAGTTTATAGCACAGTTCTAAAATAGCTTTCATTTTTATTTTAGAGAGCAGAATGAGAAGAAATCAGAGATAAAAGATTTTTTTTTGTAGAGTTGGGAAATAGAACCTTAATCATAGAGCAGAGTGAGTTTAGATATAAGATTTTGGGACTCATTTTTCTGTGGAAGTGAGATGTACAATATTGGCTACAGAGGGAGGAACAAGAGTGCAATTCCCCAAAAAATTGAATATGGGGAGTTCCAACCAATTGACTGTATGTATACCAGCAGGAATTTTCAGGATCACAGAGGATGCTAAAGTCTAGATTGCCCTCTGGTGGCCATTTAGACTAGTTACTGAGGCCAAGCCACAGGGCCAAAGTGAAATCAGTTGTTTGTTTCAGGCATAAGGTCTTGGACAAACCCTATTTGGATAAGTTTTGCAGCAGGAACTCAGGGGCATTAGGGAATCTATCTATACCTGTTTTCCCAGCCTGCTCGGGAGACCCCAAAGACTTAGCATACAGCATCTTCTGTGGTAGCCTGGGGTCATACAGTGTGTGTGTGTGTGTGTGTGTGTGTGTGTGTGTGTGTGTGTGTATAGCCTTGAGTCAGAGGTCTCTGGATTCCATGGCTCCCTGGAACACAGACTGTCTGTTTTCTGGAACAGGCTTGCCCTGGCATGGCCACAACTCTTGGCAGAGGATCTTAGGGGGGGGTCTTAGACCCAGAAGAAGTATTCTTGGCAATGGTTGGAGAAAGGATTACTCACTGAGTCCAAAGTTGATTGAGGCAGGTAGAGAGAAAGATTCAGGAAAGAAGTGATCCTCAAGTGACTGGGAAGGATCCTGGCCACCAGGGTGGGGACTCAACTCTTCCCAGGTTCTCAGCACCAAGATCATAAGTTTTCTCCAAAAATGAAATAAGCCAATTCAAGCCCAATTCTAAGTATAAAGATTGTTTATAGGGGCAGCTCTTGGGTGGGTTCATTGGTCCCAAGGAATGGAGCCAAGGAAATTGCATACAGACAGGGAGATGAAGGTCGGGGGTGGAGAGAGCAAAATGTGGATTATATAGGGAAGAGCCTCTGGGTGCAGGAGAAGTACCGGGGCTGAAGAGTTAAGGGTTGAGGGTGGGGTATGCCAGCAATACTCTATAACAGGGAGGGACTGAGGGATCCTGGGAGAACCTGGAGGCCAGGTACACTTTGATATGTTAAATAGATACCTCAACTGCTTGTCCTGGGTCTGAAACCCAACAATCATGACCAATGCAACTTGTAGAAGGAAGGGTTTGTTTGGATTTGTGGTTCCAGAGGTACTAGTGTCTATCATGCAGCAAGCTAAGGCTGATGGCTGGAACTGGATGCTGAGAGCTCGCACCTTGGATTGCAAGCATGAAGCTGGGGGAGCAAATTGCAAAAAAAGGAGAGGCCTTAAGTTTTCCAAGCCCACTCCCAGTGACACACTCCCTCCAGCAAGACTGCACCTTCTGACCTTCCATAAAGTATTCAAATGACTGAGACTGTGGGGGACATTCTCATTCAAATCAGCACAGCAAATAAAATAGACAAGTAACAGTGAAAAGCAGAGGAAGATCTATTCAGTGTGGTCACACCAGGAGGAACAAAGGTGTCAAATGAACTCTGCTTCCCCACCCACATTCCATCTTCAGGTCCTGACAGGAGGCTTAGGCTTAAAAGAAGACAAGAGGTTTGGGTAGCTAAGCAGTCCTGGTCAAGTTCAGGCCCTGCCCATCAATAATTCATCATTGTCTTTTTACTTCTCCCAAAACATTGGTCTTTACTACTGGTGACTGGGAGTTATCCAGGAACTTGTCCAAAGTTTTCCCTTTAGAAGAGACTGTGGCATGGTACTTCTTGTCAGGTTGTCTCTCATTTTTAAAGCTCTTTGTTAAAATACTGTTTAAATGGGCTGCTAATCCCATTTGAGTTTGAGTTGAGAGGGAACAGCTGTATAGTTAGTTAGATAATAGCAGTCTTGGAGGACACAGGGAATGGACACACCCCTCATAATCAACAGTCTGTAAGACCAGAGATGGAACTGTAGGACTGTAATTACTGTTCAGAGGAATGAGACCTGAGTCATATCACTGGTCCTGGGTGGAGACATGACATTTAGAACTTCCTGGAAAGTCATTATAGATGACTATTGAAGCCTGGTTTCAGGAAACTTCAACACTATAAGATTCTTGTAAAACAGGAAGCATTGTAATAAAGACCAGATGCAAGTGTTGCCTCAGCTGGAAGAGTGCCCCATGGCATACCAGGGGGCAAGTTGCTTGTTCTTTAGACTTTAGATAGTATAAAGTCTGCCAAAAATGTAGAATGTCACAATGGTCCCTTTGTCCTTTGTCCATCTTACCATAAGGGTGTGTGCTTTGCTTTACTCTGCAGTGGACTCTGTGTGTCTTCAGCCACTTCCATGAAGTTTGCAATATGGAGAACCTGGGGGAAGGAGAGAGTGAAGTCCCAATGACATCTTTTGTGTTTCTGCCTGGATACTGGATTTTCTTTATCTTGTGTTAAGGCATAAACACCCTTTAATAATTTGAAAATTTTCTTAAATCAAAGGTAGTTAACTCAAAAGCAGCCCATATTGCATTAACTGCTCTGTGCCCCTGCTCACTGATTAGCTTGTCTTGTCAGATTATAAAGTCATTCCTCCACCAATAGGAAGAGGCACATTCAGGATAAAAGACAGAGGCTGTCTTATTTACTTTTCTATTGCCATGGCAAAAACAGCATGGCCAAGACATTCAGAGAGGAAAACTGTAGAGAGCTGCGATGTGCCGCGCCTTAAAGATGGCGCCGGTTTCCGCCTTCCACCAGCCCGACGGTGAGCGCTCTCAGTGGTAAACAAGTCCATATTTGGCAAAGACCGCTGATCTGGCTTGCTTCCGCATATGTGGGCCTCTAAGATAACACCACGTGGCTTTACTTGATTGGCTGTTCATATAGTATTTAGCCTGTGGGTTGGGTCTGCCCGGGCATTCGGAAGACTGTTTTCAAGGGACCTGAATAAACTGCTGGAGAAGAGCTTTTGTGAGTTGCGTCATCCTTGCTGGTCGAGGGGGACACGACAAGTGGTGGCCCGTACGGGGACCCAAAAAAGACTCAGAACTCCTGCAGTCAGGGGCAGCGCTGGTAAGTTCCTGGGATAAATTAGGACAATAAAGTTTCACGGAGATAGTGAACACAAGGTAAAGTTTCGCGGAGATAGTGAACAAAAGGTAAAGTTTCGCGGAGATAGTGAACATACGGTAAAGTTTCGCGGGGAAGCTGCGAACCGAAAGGAAATTTTTAAACATGGGATTGTCTGAGTCACATCCAACTTTTCTGGCTCTTCAGGAGCTACTTTTAGCTAGGAATTTGAAAATTAAGAAGTCTACCCTAGAGAGATTTTTGAATGAATGCGACTCCGTGGCTCCGTGGTTTGCGGTGTCCGGGAATCTTACGGTATCCTGCTGGGACAAATTAGGCAGGGACTTGGATTTTGCTTGGGAGCAAGGGACTCTGAAGCATGGAGTAAGACCAATTTGGAAGATGGTGAGGAGTTGCTTATTGCTGTTAGGGAGGTCATCATCAGCCTTGAGAGGACTTATTGTCCATCCTGGGGTTATAGATCCAGATTATACAGGAGTGGTTAAGATCATGGTAGCCTCCCCCC
>CAJQZJ010031933.1:8413491-8449787 GCA_907164525.1 Lophiomys imhausi | reverse complement strand
GAGAAGAGCTTTTGTGAGTTGCGTCATCCTTGCTGGTCGAGGGGGACGCGACAGAAATCCTTTAAAGGGAGCTTACAGTTTCAGAAGGTCCATGACCATGATGGTGTGGAGCATATCAGCAGGGAGACATGTTCTGGGAGTAGTGAGAACTCAAATCTTATCCACTATCAGGTGGCAGAGAAAGACTCAGAATGTAGAGAGCTTTTGAATCCTCATAGCCCACCTCCAGTGACATACCTCCTCCAGAAAGGACACATCTCCCCAAGCAGTTCCTCCATTTGGCAACAAGTATTCAAATATATGAGACTATGGGGGCCATTCTCATTAGAACCATATCAGAGGCCATCTTGGCCATGCATGCTTGCTGGCTGGGTTTGGGTTATGTCACACACTTTAAACAAAAAAAGTTGTTCATTGACAGGAAAAAAAGTCTATGTTCATGTTCCCTTTGGTGGGTTGGTTGTAGTATAGTTATCCTGTACTATATGGCTAAAATCTGACTATAAGTGAATAGGTGCCATGTGCATCCTTCTGAGTCTGGGTTAGCTCACTCAGGATGAACTGGGGCGGGGGACTGTTATGTAGGAATACTTCACTCCAGAGGAGTGGGATAGAAGGGATAGGAGGTAGAGGGTAGGAGGGTGGGACTGGGAGGGATGGAAAGACACTGTGATGGAGGTGTAACCTGAAATAATAAATAAATATTAAAAAAAAACAAAAGAAGTTGCTTTGTTGAGTATAACAGAAAATTTTTATTTAAAACACTTATATTTATTAGCATTTAACAAGCTCCTATAAAATACCTAAATCCTTTAACCTAAAACCTATAATCTAAAACCTATAATAATCTATTTAAAAGCACCCTAAAACCTATCTATGAACACCTAACTATGGCTATTTTAACTTTCTTAAAAGGATATTAATATTCTTAGTGTAGGTGTGTGCAAGGTGACTTGGTTTAGGCAGTCCCATCAGGTAGTCTCTTTCAATCTTAAAATGAAAGGCCAATTTATTTCAGCCACCAAATTGTGGCGGGTTTATAAAGTTAGTCTGTTCCAACCACCAAACTGCGGCCAGCCTCATGGCCCAAAGCTTCTCCAAGCGGCTTCCAAATCACCTCCACTTTGTTGCCAGTCTTAATAGGCTGAATTATGGCAATGGATCTTTCTCGGGCTAACTTGCAATGAAAAGTATTTCTCTCTTGGACTCTGCCTTTCAGCTTGTGACCATTGAGGCCTAATGGCTAGAATATGCTCTGTACTTCTCCAGCGTGACTTCTCAGTCGATGAGGGCAGGAGCATGAGAGCGATGCCTGCAGCTTTCTGGCTTGTAGATGGCATTATCTCTCAATCCTTGGCAGTCTCGAGGGCCCACAAGACTTCTCGAGATATCCACCAGTCCCGTTGTTTTTCATGGCAACTGACTTCATCTATGAGACTTGTGTGGTTTCTTAGCAATGCCCTTCAACAGGGCATATTGTCTGTCCTCAACTGGGCTTTGTCTATTTCAGGAGGTTATAGGGAGGTCAAACTCCTTACGTGCTGCCAGATGCTAATCTGAACTACCTACTAATGCACTAAAAAGGTCTAACTTCTACCACAGCTGAATTACTTCCACTTTGTCTGTTCTTTATGAGACTACAAGCCCATTCTTTCTCCAAATTTGAATTGAGGACACAGACCTCCCTGTTTCTTTACAGTTACAAATTCCCTCTAGTGTATACTTCTTTACCATGCTGCACAGTCTCACTCACTTCCCTGCTTTGGTGATTGTGTGCCTCAGACCATTTGCTCTAGCTCCATCTGAATTTGGTCATGTGCTAAACCTATACTAACTTAACTCTCATACATTTTTTTTCTTTCTTTTGCTGGTTTTTTGAGACAGGGTTTCTCTGTGTAAGCCCTAGCTATTCTGGAACTTTCTCTGTAGGTCAGGCTGGTCTCAAACTCACAGAGATCCATCTGCCTCTGTCTCTTGAGTGCTGGAATTAAATTTGTATGCCACTATCACTTGGCTTTGGTACCTTTTCAAAAGGGAGATGGCTACACTAGTGTTCTTTCCTGAGACTCTTCGCCATGTGATAGACTTGGTGCATTTTGGGTACTAGATTGAAGGGTGTCTTAGTTTCTTTTGCTTTCAATATTTCTGGACCTGAATGGTCCAATTGCTCTGGGGGAATATTTGGAATCAATTGCAACAGAACAGCAATCCAGTTGGGGCTCATTCTCTGTCTTAAACCTGGTTGCTAGAGAGGATACCTGCCAATGATCTAATAATTCAACTCAAAATAAAGCAGGGCAGGGAAAGTTTGACAAAGGTGGAGCCAAACACAGCCTGAGAGACATTCCTATCCAGCATGACTGTCACAACCATCGGAGGAAAATATTATGTGTCAGGGTGCATGCTTTCAAATCCTGGGTGACTGTGGATGGAGGGTTCCAAAATAGGTCGATTCAAGCCAGTTGATTCCATATGCTGGGAACAGCAAAACCTTTCTCACCTACTGTATCCCAGTGAGTGTGAGTTCCACGAAAGATCTCTCCTGACTTTATTCAAACACTATTTTTATGTTATTTATCAGCTGGTTTGCTACTGAGTGGTCTTGAGGCCAGCAGTATGTAGGATAGCTTCTGATAGCACCCAGTGACTCTGTAGCACTCACCCTTGTCCTTGGTTATCCTGGGATGGTTTGAGAGAAGCACTCTAGGATTTCCTCAGACAATGAAGTGACAGGGTTCCCAGTATCCAAATGACACTTCACAACCATCTGTAAGTCCATTTCCAGGGGATCCAATGCAGTCTTCTGGCTTCCATGGGCACTAAGGATGCATGTGATACACAGGCATACATGCAAGCAAAACTCCATTTACATGAAATAATTTTTAAAAAATAGAAGGGGTTGATGTGACCCAACCCTTCCATCAAGATTTATATGATGTTAGTGGTTTATGAGTTAGAAAGAGAGACATTTCTTTGGTGGTGTAGCCACTGGTTAAGTGTACAATCTCCTGTGAAGAAATTTTTTTCCCATGCGTCTATAAGCAACCCTAATTAAATTCACATCACACAGAAACACACACACACACATACATGATGAAAGTAGAGCGGGGGGTGGAGGGCTGGAGAGATGGCTCAGCGGTTAAGAGCACTGCCTAGTGCTCTTCCAAAGGTCCTGAGTTCAATTCCCAGCAACCACATGGTGGCTCACAACAATCCACAATGTGATCTGGTGCCTTCTTCTGGAATGCAGGTGTACATGCAGATAGAGCACTCATATGCATAAAATAAATAAAATAAATCTTAAAAAAAAGTAGAGCAGGGGTCAGTTGGGGTGAGAAAGGCATCAGTAGGAGTGGGAGGGGGATGAAAGTGTAACAAAGGTGTGAATAGGATAAAATTACATTGTGTATATATATACAATTATATATATAAAGATATAATATACAATAAAGCCACCACTGTGTATAATTAATATATGCTCACAAAATCATTTTTTGAAAGGGACAGGGCTGGTGATCTCTAGAGCTGGCCAAGCTCAGGGCCCAAAAAACAAGTTGTAAAGACAAAAATGACTGAAGAAACAAGACAAACAAAACAAAACAAACAAAAAAAACAAGAGGTTTTCCTGCCTTGGAGGTATTGTAGTGTGGCTGCTGTGTCACATATGGCAGAGAGGAGAGAGGCCATGCCTATTCTCAGTGTTCTGACCTCTGAACACCTGAATCATTAGTAGCCTAACATTCCTTGAAAAAAGTGAGCCTGAGATGACCACCAGTATGGCTCCAGGGGGCCTGGGCAGGGAGCTAGCCTGAGATGATCCCCAGTCTGGCACCTTGCAGGCCTGGATGTGGCGAGTGAGCCAGAGATGAGATGAACCCACTTGGGGCCCTTGGATCCCATGGGCCCCGGGGGGAACTTAGGTAAGCCTGGGTGAGGGGTGAGCCCAAGACAACCACCAGATGAGTGTCATTGGGCCCAGACAGGGAGCTAGCCTGAGATGATCACCAGTCCAGCATTTTGTAGGCCTGAGGGGCAGAACACATCCAAGATGACCCCTGCCTGGTGCATTGGTGGGGTACAGCACTCTTGAGACTACACTTGAGATGACCACAGACACTGAGAAACCACAGTTGCCACTAAGAAGAGCAAGTATGGTGGAGAAATAGAAGGGAAAGAGAAACAGAAGGATGTGGACAAAACAAAGGGAGACAGAACTGGAGACTCAAGGATAATGAGGAACAGCCTGATGGGAGTAGCTGGTGATGCCACCTGGGACTATGGTGGGGTCCTGGCTTGTCCTGCCAAGTGGGAGGGGGGCACATTGTGGGAGACCTGGCCCTGAGGCTTGAGAGCAAGAGATCTGATCTTACCCATAGCCAGCGGCAGTACTCAAGAGAGTTCAGTTATGACGCCATTAATCATTATGTATTCCACTCCTCGGGTGTGTAGACATGCGTGTCTGTTGCTAAAAAAACCCCAAGATATTCCAGTCATTTGATTTTATCAATGAAAAGTCAGAGGCTGGGGGTGAAAACCAGCTAGCTCAGAGAACAAAGAAAGCAAACAAACAAACAAACAAACACACAAACAAACAAACAAACAAAAAAACCCCCAAAAACTGACTTTCTTATTCCACCAATGTCCCAGAGAGGTAAAACTGTAATAGGTTAGAATTAGTAAGGATTCTTCAAAGGCAGGAAGATCAACCTGACACCTGTGGGCACTTAAACAGGACTAAAAACAGGATTTATGGCTAGCAATTGTTTTCAGCTGCTAATAGCCTTACGAGATGGGCGGAGTCCAGATTGGACTGAGGCCCAGTGGAAGTGTGGAAAAAGTCATGGGAATTTCCAAGTTCTCTCTTGAGAATCTGAGAATGCACAGGACATTTCAGAAAACCATTAGATGACCCCCTATATAAACTTGGGGGCTTCACATGACTCTCTCTTGTCCCATGACAGAGAAGAGGAACAAACACACTGGAGATTAAGCAATGTAGGCCTTATACCCCAAGGCCACTAGAAAAAGGCCCAAGCAAAGATAAGAACTTTAAGATGAGGAGACTTACAGTGATCTGTAGCAGAATCAAGACGGCATAAGGCTTGCTAAGGAATGAGTGAAGCCTGAATCGAGCTTGAGCAGAGGAGATACTTAAAACTAGTGGATGCCAGGGAGTTGGTATTACAGACTTTGTGAATAATGCACAGGCTGGTGAGACTGGAACTGATCGGACAAACTTGCAAAGCTAAGTCTGGAGGGAGCTGAACCAAGCTGAAGATAATTCTGCCATAACTGCCAGAGCTGCACTTCTAACCAAGATGCCTGAATGGACCTGCATTAGAGAATTTTAATATCCTTTCAAGAAAATTAAAGTGGGGTTGATTAAATATTCTTAGATATTGTGTAGAGGTATTAAGCTTTTGATATTAGACATTAAGTTATAGGATATAGGTATTTTATAGTTATTTGTTAAGTACTAATAAATAAAAGTGTTTTAAATAAAAATATTCTGTTTCATAAAGTCTTCCTACTTAGCTCACATACCAGAAGTGAAAAGCGTGGCAGCTCACCCAGCTGACTTTCTTATTCAGCTGAAAACCCTAGAGGAAAAAGCCCAGAGCTAAAAAGCTCCTTTTTCTTCATGCTGTCTTCAATACCCTTTGGTTCCTTTCTCTATGTTGTCCCTCTTTTCCATTTAATCCCTGGCAGCTGGTTTCTTGTTCTGCCTCTTGACCTAGGCTTAACTTTATTTAATCCTGTGTACAGAAAGCTTTTGGATTCAAGGTGTGTGCTAGGGCAGATCCACACCACAAGTACTTGCTTACAGTAAACATAAAGCTCTAGGATCAAAGGTTGAGCTATCCTACAATTAGAAAGAGGTTTTTACAGTTCAAATTCTCAGGGTTCACATTGGGATAAAATATTCTGAGACATGTGGTGCATCTTCTTAGGAAAAAAACCTCTCACACAACATGTGACATTGTTCCTTTAGAGCCTGCATAGATAGTCACAGAGGTACATAAATGGGACTGGAGACAAGGCTCAATGGTTAAGAGCACTCGGCACTCCTGCAGAAGATCCGAGTTTGGTTCCCAGCACCCACACATCAGACAGCTCAGAACTGATCACAACTCCAGCTTCAGGGATCTGACACAGACAGGCAGGCAGGCAGGCTCTCTCTCTCTCTCTCTCTCTCTCTCTCTCTCACACACACACACACACACACACACACACACACACCACAGAGGGGAAGGAGGGAACTAAGCAAGTGGTCAACTGCTTAAGAACGTTGGCTGTTCTTCCAGAGGGCATGGGTTCAAACCCCAGCACCACATGGCAGTTCACAACTGCCAATTCCAGAGGCTCTGATGCCCTTTTCTGGTCTCTTTGGACAATAGGTATGCATGTGGTTCACAGACACATGCTGTCAAAACACTCATACACAAAACAGACAATCAACCCCCTCAAAACAAAACCCAACAATGAAAAATGAGGTAAGAATTTAAAATAAATCAGAAGGGTTAAAATGTGGCTAGGGACTGGAGAATTGGCTTAGTGGCACAGAGCACTTGTTGCTCTTGTAGAGGACCCTGGTTTCATTTCCAGAACTTACAAGCTTTCTGACTTCCTTAGGCACCAGGTACAAGTGTGGTACACATGCATACTATTGTGGGGTATTCACCAGAGAAGACTGATCAGGCATGGGTTTAAGCCAATAGAAAACTTTAGTTAGCCAGCCAGCAGCTACATTGGGTGTTATGGATCCCAGTGTAGCCCCAAGCCTTCCTCAGGGTGAACTTTCAAGCACAACACCATGTTCTGGGTTGTCATACTTCAATTAACAAGAATAGTTAGCCAGAGGCGGAACTACAGAAGCCAAAAAGCAAGGCAAGCCATTTAGAGACTCCCAGAAATATGGACTTTGATGGATTAGGCCTTTGTTTTTGTTTTGGTAGGTGGTGCTGACTATATGCTGAGTTTTAGGGCCTGAATGTCACTTACATTATGGAGTTAGTTGTGCTAAGGTCTGGTGTTGGGGAAGGTCTAATAACAATGCTTCTGATAGGCTGATTTCAATGCTGAGATCTGGATACTGCCCCTTCTGAGGCATTCTCTTGATTGGTCAATAAAAATCGCTGATGGCCAATTAGCTGGGCAGAAAGAGTATAGGAAGATGGGACGTACTGAGATTAAAACAGGAACCCTGCGTTTTACATAAAGGATTAGCTCATTTCACCAGAAGACATGGAAGCAGATAGATGTGTTTGAGAACACTGGAAGGTACTCACAGGCACATTGCAGTTTGGGATTAGGTGATGTGGGTTAGAGTAGCTAATTGGGAGTCTGTCCAGCTAAGGGTTAAGTGTTGAAACATTAAAAGGTCTTGGTGTATTTAATTATTGGGGAAAGGACCATGGCAGTTTATAGGCCATCAGTCCAAGCAATCCAGGGTTGTTGGACTCCCAGACTCCTGTTGAACTCCAGCAAATCTCCCGCCAAGCCGCCAGTAATTCTACTGGCCTAATATAACAACTTATATTACTTAACAGAGTTTAAGTTACAGGTGGTTTAGGCCACCCTTGGTCTGGGGCTCTTTCCCCAGGATAAATCAGGCTGTCTGTTAAGGTGAGCCAGGCCCATTGGCTGATATCCTGCCAGGCTGATAGCCTGCTACTCTGCCAAGCCACCGGCTACTCGGCTGGCCTAATCTTACAGTTTCTACTTATTAATAAATATTATTGATAATTAAATTGCAGTTTCAGTTTTGGGTCCTGTTACATTCCCCATTGGTCTCAGAAAATGAGTCAGTCTGTGGACTCATTCTTCTCTAAAGAGGTCTAGTTTTGCTACACCATTAATTTTACTAAACTGATACACAATTGTTCATATAGTTTAAGATACAGGGTTCCACAAATATTCTATCAGCATGAGAATTAAAGACCCATCCAGTGCTGCTAGCAGAGTAATTAGCCAGGGGGACCAAGAGAACAGACTGGTACCAAATATCTGATTAACATATATACTCTCTCTCTTAAATCCATGGCAAGTTTTTTTTCCTTTAAGAATTTTTTGTTTATTTTACATTTCAATCCCCACCCCCTCACTCCCCTTCTCCCAGTCCCACCCTCCCACTCACTTCTCCGGTACCCACCCCCCAGTACCAATCCACTCTGGCACATCAAACTGAATCAGGACCTTCTCTTCCACAGAGGCAAGATACTGCAGCTCTGCTAGGAAAATGAGCTCCAGAGGGAGGCAACATCATCTAAGTCCAGAATAGACCATGTTTCAATTGTTAGGGGATTCACTTGAGGATCAAGCAGCCTGTCAGTTTCAAATATGTAATGTAACCAGACCTTGTAAGGGAGGCAACATCGCTAAGTCCAGGATAGACCACCTTTCAATAGTTAGGGGAGCCTCTTGAGGACAAAGCAGCCAGCTTCATATATGTATGTAGCCAGTCCTTGAAAGTTCTTTGCTTGGTGGTTCATTCTCTTTGAACTCTCTTGTGTCAAAGTTAATTCGCTGTGTGGGTCTTCTTGTGGTGTTCTTGATCCCTCCAGTTTCCTCAAACCTTCCCCTAGCATTTCCTCAAGACTCCTTGATTTTTTCCTAATGTTTTGCTGTGGGTTTCTGCATCTGTTTCCATTATCTGCTAGATAAGGCCTCTTGAATGGCAGTAATGTTGGGTTCTTGTCCAGATCCCTCTCTCCATCCACATCTGACATCTATTTAATCTCCCCTACTTAGAGGGATTCAAGCATCATACCTTGAGGCCTCCTTGATACATAGTTTCTTTGGGTCTGTGGATTATAGCTTGGTGATCCTGTACATATTGGCTAATATCCGCTTATGAGTAAGTAAATACCATGTGTGTCCTTTTGGGTCTGTGTTAGCTCACTCAGGATTATCTTTTCTGATTCCATCCATTTCTGATTGATAGCAGAGTAGTATTCCATTGTGTAAATGTACCACAATTTCTCTATCCATTTCTTGGCTGAGGGACATCTGGGTTGTTTCCAATTTCTGGCTATTACAAATAAAGTTGGTATGAACATAGTTGAGGAAATGTCCTTGTGATTTGGTGATGCATATTTGGGGTATATGCATGGCAAGTTTTAAAAAATTACTCCTGATCAATTAGCATAAAACAACAGGTTTTCCAAGACTTAGTTTCCCTTATCTCATGAGATGTAAGTGTATGTCTCTCCAATTATGTATGACCACTTCTGTAAGGGACTACAACTGTTGTTTTAATACCTCTAGGTTCTGATCCACTTGTCTGTTTAGTTTGGTAAGTAGCAGAAGAGGCATATTAAGTCAAACCATTTGTACATGCCCACCAAGTAGTCTCAGGGGCTTGGTAATATCGCTATTATCCAGATAAATTAACCCATAAGGCAGAATAGCAGGCATCAGAATAAAGAGAAATGCCTAGGTTAAAGGTTTTGGATATAGACAAGCTTTATTCCCTTGTAAATCCTCTAATGTCAGATATGTCCCCATTACAGTATGTCTTGTTAGTTACAGTATGTCTTGTTAGTTACAGTATGTCTGGTTAGTTCTTATCCTATGTAGCATGGGGGCTAGGTGTCTAAGGATAACCAGCAATCCTGGCCAGTTTCTGCCTGGCAATGATTAAATCTATCCCCAAGGTCCCTTCCTGTCCCATAGAGACTGATTCTCCAGGTTCTTCTTATTTCCCAAAGGCCAGAATATTTTTCAAGAAATTCCCAGATTTTTTAATTTTATGGCTATTGGGTTACATTTTACTATTGTGCATTTCTTGGGAGGAACTTTCTTTGTATATATTCATCTGTGTGTAGTTTTAGAAAGCCTCTGTTTTACAATCTCAATGTTTGCAATGGAAACTCCCCTGTTCCTGTGAACTAGGGGTCCCAACTAGAGGGCATACATAGAATATTAACTCTGTATTTCTATCTCAAAAGACAAGTTCCCACATTCATTTCTTCAGTATAACCAGACACTTAAAAAGGCATCAGTAAGCAAAGGTCAAGATGGAGTATGGGATGCTGGTCTGTAGCCATATTAGCTATCACCTCTCCTGTATCTGTCTCCTTCATTTCCCAGGTCCAGGCCTGAGGATGGTGGGGGCTGCACCATTACCCTGCATTCATATCAAACACAAATGTCAGGAGGAGGTAGTGGGGCAGGGAATGGAAAGGCCTGGGGTCTCAGGGTCCATAATCTGGGAGACAGGCCATTTGGCAACATCCATAGCTTCCATTTTCTTGACCTAGGTATGGTGGACCCATGATATAATATCAGCTACCTTCACAGCTATAGGAGCAGAGGGAATCACTATGTAGGGTCCTTTTGAAATTGGTTCCAGTGCCCTTTGGCTACCTGTTCAACTCAGACAGTATCACCATGCTCAAGCTGAAACTGATGGTGGACTCAGAGATTAGAAGGGTCTCTCAGGTATCTGATAAATACCCTTTAGGGAGAACTGGAGGACCTGCCTCAACTCAAGAAAGGAATGGTTAGAGAGCTCTGTCAGCTCTGATCTCTGATTGGGAGATCAATAGCTGGCCTCTGATCTGGAAGGCTAGTGGTGGGGGGAGGTTGGTCTTCCTAACATAATCTCATAGCTGGTAAATCCCTTCTTATGCAGAGTGCAGTGATGCAAAGCAAAACAGAGCAAAGCAGAGCAAAGGAGAGCAAAGCAAAGCAAAGCATCCTTTGCTAGGTTCTAATGAGAGTTGTATTGGAGTTTCTTTTATTGTTGTTGTTTTGTGATGGTGACTTTGTAATCCCAGGCAACTCCTCTGGAGGTGCACTTGGCTCAGATTTAACCCTTTTGACCAATATAACCTCCTGTTCTTCTTCCTGGCCCCTTGCTGGTACCCAGGGGCTGTGGGAACTTGATACCAAAAATGTGTGGAGCTGGGTGGGGCAGCAATCCTGCCCTCTAGCCCAGTGGGCTTTCCTCTTCCATCTTTTGAGAAGCTCCCACTCTCAGTCATCCGTTTGCTCTCCTCTCTCTGGTGCATTTTGCTTTCTAAGTGCTTAAAGCTCTTCTCGCAAACTCTAGTTGCAGAGCCATTCTCCCAATGTTCTTTGAAACGGAATACAGGAAGGAGATGAGGGGAAAGGGGCGTAGGTCTCTTTGACTACTTCTTGCTGACTAGGGTCATAGGGTTCTTTGGGGCAATATCAATTCTCAGTTGTCAGGATATCCAGCAGTCCAGCACACCAGCAACAGCAAACACAGCAGCAGAATGAATCAGTACCAACACAGGAAAAGCAGCAGCAGGGAGAGCAGCAGCCTCTTTCTTCTTCAGAGCACTCCTTCTTCCTCTCTTTCTCTGAGCTCCTCCATCCTCTCTTTCTAGGCTCTGGCATTGATACCCTCACCAGAATCCTCAGAACTAAACTCTCTGCAGCTGGCTAAACCATGCCCCTAGTAGAGCATGAGACACTCATAGTTAACAGCTCTGGACGACTGAAGCAGCCCCATATCTCACACCTGGAATGAAAACACTCAGGTAACATAACTGGGTTTTAAAGAAAAAAACTCTCACCACGGATCAGCATGTAGTGTCTCATTAAACAGCAGTGGGGAATTTTAACATCTCTGGGGCAACCTGTTCCTTGTAAGTTGACTGATGTAACCTTCCTCTGGGTCTGTCCATTTAAAAGCAAAGATGGCTTGACTCACTTCTGCCCATGGGAGGTTGAAGAATGTGTCTTTCAGGTCCAATACACTGTATATCTGTTTCTTTGGAAGAATCATACTCATGAGAATCAGAGGTCCCAGGCTTCTTCACTGGCAGGAGAGGTGTACTCCAGGTGACTGGCAGGGTACCAGGATAGGCAATATGGATTGTAATTTCCCCTTTCTTTCTAGGGTCATTGAGAATTGTTTAATGTGGATGGAGGTTAGTTGAGCAATTATAGGAGCTTGGTGTTAGGCCTGTCCTGGGGGGTTGGTTTTTGTGTATATCCCTGGGAATTTTTGTTGTCAATCTGAGAGATAGTTTGACTGTATCTTTTGATTGAAGGCAGAAATTTCAGCCAGGAGATTTTCTTCTGACAGAGGGCAAGACACCATAGTTTTCCTGGGTATCTGTAAGTCTGGGTCTTATTATCAGAAGAGGTCACAGTAACTTAAAAAACTTCTTGTGTCAATCAGTTCTATGTTGTTAAACACCTTTTCAGCTACCTTCAGCAACTGGGACCTACTTATACCTGTAAACTATTCTAACCTTTATAACTTTTTTTTTTTTAGTATCTGGGGCTGACTGGATGACAAAGGAAATATTTTTAGCAATCATCTCTAATCCTTCTGAAAAGGACCTAGTATAAAAATCCATCCTTTGTCAGTATTGGACAGAAGGGAAAAGCCATTGTTTAGGCTGCATTCTCTGACAATGATTATCCTCTCCCAGCCCCTGGAGAGAAAAAAAGTAGAGGTTTTTCTACTTTTTTCAGAGAATGGTCAGTTGAGAGTTTTCCAATTTTATAAATCATTGGTTGAAAAAGTGACATAAATCATGAAAGAGAAAGGAATGGAACTTTCTCTTTTCCTGTGGGCTCAGCCCAGGGGGACTTTTCTCTTCCTCCAGGGCTGCTTAGAGTAGGCAGGGAAAGCAGCAGAGGGAATGAGAGGTTTGGGGAACTATTTTCCCCTACCTGTGTGTATTCTGCTCATATGTCAGGAGTCCTGGATGAGAGAGATAGCCCCTGCCCACACAAGGACCAAATCTGTTCAAGAGCAGAAGTCAAGAAAACAAGCAAGCTCTCCTCCTTCTGGAGTAGGACAGGTGGAGGTTTGTTTTTCTTTTTGGGTGGTGGGGTTTCTCTGGGAAACCTACGAGGGACAAAAATATTTGGGTTCCCAACAGAAGAGGGCACAGGTTTTAAGTCAGGGGTTTCTCACACCAGGGAAAGCCACTATTCAATACAGAGAAACATAACTTACAGAAACACATAGAAAGACTCAGACCCCCCCCACACAGAGAGAGAGAGAGAGAGAGCGAGAGCGAGAGAGAGAGAGAGAGAGAGAGAGAGAGAGAGTAAAGACCACCAGGGGTGGCCTGAATATGTTCTTCCACTTGGACAGGGGAATGCAGGGATGGTTCCTGGACACTGGATTGGTGGCCGTATCTAACTTCTCTTGTGTGTCCAAATAGAAGGTGCCTTAACCAGACTTATCCCAGGAGGTGACAGACTAGTGACTTTCTAACTGGGGTGGAGGTGTCAGACTTCTTCAAAGCATTAGGTAGCAACTGACCAAGGGGAACCATGAGGACCTGGAATGTCTCAAGTTGCACCCCCCCCCAGAATTCTCCTGACAAACATACTCTTCCTTGCTTTAAAGGGGCTTTGAGACCCTTGGTGTTTTGAGGTCTGCTCTCTGGGGTCATGGTGGCACTTCCAGAAATGTGTGGTCACTAGAGAAGACTGCTCAGACATAGTTTAATGTGGAGAGCTGTGTACATATAAGAAGAGTTGACTTGGGCGAGCTTTTCCCCAGCTTGGTGACAACTGACTTATCTGGCTGGCTTCACATTCTCTTTACAGTGACAGTATGTTTTAACAACATGTCTCCTTGAGACCTTTGCTGTGAGTGCCTTTTACTTGCCAAGTTCCTTATTTCTTTTGTATCTTAGGTTATTGAGTTTTATAGTAACAGGAGGAAGGATATTAAAAAGTAACTTGACTGTGCTGCCTGTACACAAATAATCAGACTGCTCTGCCATTTTGACTTCTTTGCATGAAAACTGAATCAAACTTCCTTGTACTAAAAATAACCTGTTTTGCTGGACTCATAAAAGGCTGCTGCTAAATAAAGTCTGGGCTGCAGTATTAACTGCCAGTCCTCCCAACCCTATCTTTTATTTTTTAATTTTTCTCAACCCTTACACCCTGGTTTGACATCCCACAGTCTTACCGACAGTCTCTGGCAGTTTAAGTCAATAGAAATTCTTGTTGGCTTTTAGTGGGACACTTTACCTTAACTGAGCTGCCATGTCGGTCCCCAGAGCAAGAGGAAGCTCTTAGCACTCATATGACTGATGAACTAAAGGGAATTGATATGTGGGGGCTCCCACACTGGAGGAGGATAGATGGGAGACAGAGTAGAGAGTGAGAGGGTGAGGCTGGAAGGGGAGGAGGTAAGGGGCTGTGATCAAGATAAAACTTGAATGAATGAATAAATGTTAAAAAAGAGAAAGTCTAATTAGCCAATAGGTGGCTACACTAGGTGTTCAGGGTCCCAGTGCAGCACTAAGTCTTTCTCAAGATGAGCTTTTGAGCACAAAACCATGTTCTGGGTTGACACACTTCAGTTAACAAGAACAGTTAGCCAGAAGCAGAACTACAGGAGCCAAAAAAAACAAAACAAAACAAAAAAAAGAGGTTAGTACATGTAAATATTTTCCCAGAACTGTGAACTTTGATGGATTAGGTCTTTGTTTTCCTTCTGGCAAGTGGTGTTGTCTGTATGCTGAGTTTTATGGTCTGAATGGTGCTCCCATCATGGATTCAATTATTCAATTGTGTTTAGGTCTAGAGGGCTACTATGGACTGTGGTCCAGTAAACATATACATAAGCAAAACATATAAAATCATAAAATAAGTCTAAATTAAAAATGGCCAGGCATGATGGTACATGCCTTTAATTTCAGCTCTTTTGGGCTGACAGAGGTGGATCTCTGAGAGTTCAAGACCACCTCGCCAACATAGTGAGTTCCAGACCAGCCAACGCTACATAGTTAGACTTTGTCTCCAAAAACACCTTCAAACAAACAAAGAAACAAACAAAAAATAAAATACAAATAATGAAGTGCAGGATAAGCCTGTTTTGTGTTCTAGAAAATTAGAAAGTTCCAGCTATATGCATGGCAGGTGAAGGTCATTTGATTGTGGGGTGTCTTGTCTTTTACCAGGTCTGAACTGACCAAGAGCCTGAGGTCCTCCAGAGCTGTCTTCTCAGTGGTAGCTTCCTGTCTTCACACCCTGGGATCTCTGCTGGAATCAGTTACCTTTGCATTCTGAAAGCTGTGCAGGTTCTCTCACGCTGTGGACACCCCCCTGATCTTACTCCGTTCCAGGTGGGGAATCTTCTACTTTATCAGGAGTGTGGGAAGCAATTGCAACACTGAAATAGACTCAGTGCTGAAATGAATACAGTATGGAGTAGACACAGTACTGAGTATATGCAGTACTGAGTAGATGCAGTACTGAGTATATGCAGTACTGAGTAGATGAGTATATGCAGTACTGAGTGGATGTAGTATTGAGTAGATATAGTACTGAGTAGATACAGTACTGAGTAGATACATTGCTAAGTAGATACAGTACCGAGTAGGTACAGTACTGAGTAGATACAGTACTGAGTAGATACAGTACTAAGTAGATTCAGTATTGAGTAGATACAGTACTGAGTAGGTACAGTACTGAGATGGATACAGGCAGAAGACTTCATTTGTACTTTCAAGAACTCCTGAGACTTAACTCTGCAGCTGGAGGGATGCAGCTCTGGGCATAATACATAATAATCTATAGCAAGGGAACATCAAATAGATAACTCCAGAATTGATCCCCGTGCTGCTCTGGGGCTCAGAGCTGTTTAAGTCTGGGTTTATACTCAGGTGATGATGAGATCTGTCCCTGGCCCCTGCTGTGGGACTGTCTCTGCCTGTGCACTTCCTAGCTTGAGCCTAGCTTCTTCCTGCACATATCTCTGTTTGTCAGTGTCTGGCGCTCCTGTTTTCCACAACTGAGGCTCCTATCTTGTGCACATTCCTGGATTCAGACCCTGGGGTAGCTCAGTTTTGGCTCTTCACTCAAGATGGCATCTAGCCATGGCCTTCTGAGTCTGACTGACAATGTGGGGTTTCCCTCCATCACTGACCTGAGAACTTGAGGAATCACTGTCTCACTGATACCTCCAACTGGATTTTAGGCTTGTGACAGCTGGAGGCCTCTCCTGAGGGCAAGACTCCTGACCATCATCTGCCTTGCCTTTTGGAAGTGGTTTCTGTTTCCTCTCCCCCTGCCATTGGGCTGCCCTTGGTGCATTGGTTGTAGTATAGTTATCCTGTACTATATGGCTAAATTCCAACTATAAGTGAATAGATGCCATGTGCATCCTTCTGAGTCTGGGTTAGCTCACTCAGGATGAGCTTCTCTAGTTCCATCCATTTGGCTGAAAATTGCATAATTTCATTGGTTTTATAGCTGAGTAGTATTCCATTGTGTAGATGTACCATAGTTTTTTTAATCCATTCTTTGGTTGAGGGACATCTGGGTTGTTTCCAGTTTCTAGCTATTACAAATAAGGCTGCTATGAACATAAATGAGGAAATTTACTTGTGATTCAGTGAGGAGTCATTTGGATGTATAGCCAGAAGTGGTATGGCTGGGTCCTGAGGCAGAGCTATTCCAAATTTTCTACGATATCGCCAGACTGACCTCCATAGTGGTTGCACAAGTCTGCACTCCCACCAGCAATGGAGGAGAGTCCTCCTTTCTCCACACCCTCACCATCATTTGTCATTTGTGCTTTTGATCTTAGCCATTCTGACAGGTGTGAGATGGAATCTTAGAGTTGTCTTGAGTTGCATTTTTCTGATGGTTAAGGATGCTGAGCATTTCTTCAAGTGTCTCTTAGCCATTAGGAATTCCTCCTTTGTGAATTCTCTGTTTAGCTCTGTTCCCCATTGTTTATTGGATTATTTGGTTTCTTGGCATTTAATTTCTTGAGTTCTTTGTAAATTTTGGATATTAGCCCTCTGTCAGATGTGGGGTTGGTGAAGATTTTTTTCCCAATCTGTAGGCAGCCATTTTGTTTGAATGACTCTGTCTTTTGCCTTACAGAAGCTTTTCAGTTTCACGAGGTCCCATTTATTGATTGTTGGTCTTAGGTCCTGAGCTGTTCTGTTCAGGAAGTTGTCAGCTGTGCCAATGAGTTCAGTAGATTTAGTGTGTCTGGCCTTATGTTAAGGTCTTTGATCCACTTGGACTTAAGTTTTGTGCAAGGTGATAAGTATGGATCTAATTTCATTCTTTTACATGTGGATATCCAGTTGGACCAGCACCATTTTGAAGATGTTCTTTTTCCATTGTGTGGTTTTGGCTTCTTTGTCAAAAATTAAGTGACCATAGGTATGTAGGTTCATTTCTGGGTCTTCAATTCAATTCCATTGATCCACTGGTCTGTTTCTATACCAGTACCATGCTGTTTTTATTACTATTGCTCTGTAGTACAGTTTGAAATCTGGGATGGTGATACCTCTAGGTGTTTTTTATTGTACAGGATTGATTTAGCTATTCTGGGTTTTTTGTTGTTCTATATGAAATTGAGAATAGTTTTTCCAGGTCTATAAAGAATTATGTTGGTATTTTGATAGGAACTGCATTGAATCTGTATATTGCTTTTGGTAGGAAGGCCATTTTTATTATGTTGATCCTACCTATCCATGAGCATGGGAGATCTTTCCATCTTCTGATGGCCTCTTCAATTTCTTTCTTCAAGGACTTGAAGTTCTTGTTGTACAGGGCTTTCACTTGCTTGGTTAGAGTTACCCCCAGGTATTTTATATTGTTTGTGGCTATCGTGAAGGGAGTTGTATCCCTGATTTCTTTCTCAGCCGATTTATTTGAAATATAAAGAAGGACTTCTGATTTTTTAAAATTAATTTTGTATCCAGCCACCTTGCTGAAGGTGTTTATCAGCTGTAAGAGTTCTCTGGTGGAATTTTTTGGGGTCGCTTCTGTATACTATCATATTGTCTTCAAATAGGGATAATTTGACTTCTTGGTTTCCAATTTGTATCCCCTTGATCTCCTTTAGCTGTCTTATTGCTCTAGCAAGAACTTCAAGTACTATATTGAAGAGATATAGCGAAAGTGGACATCCTTGTCTTGTCCCTGAATTTAGAGGAAATGCTTCAAGTTTCTCTCCATTTCATTTGATGTTGGCTACTGGCTTACTGTATATTGCCTTTATTATTTCTAGGTATGGTCCTTGTATGCCCATTCTCTCCAGAACTTTTAGCATGAAGAGGTGTTGGATTTTGTCAAATGCTTTTTCTGCATCTACCGTGATTATCGTGTGTTTTTTTTCTTTCATCTTGTTTATATGGTGAATTACGTTGATGGATTTTCATATGTTGAACCATCCCTGCATTCCTGGGATGAAGCCTACTTGATCATGGTGTATGATACTTTTGATGTGTCCTTGGATTCGGTTTGCCAGTATTTTATTAAGTATTTTTGCATCTATGATCATGAGGGAGATTGGTCTGAAGTTCTCTTTCTTTGTTGGATCTTTGTGTGGTTTAGGAATCAAGGTGACTGTGGCCTCATATAATGTGTTTGGCAGTGTTCTTTCTGATTCGATTTGGTGGAAGAGTTTGAAGAGTATTGGTATTAGATCTTCTTTGAAGGTCTGGTAGAATTCTG
Organism: Lophiomys imhausi; assembly: GCA_907164525.1. Classification (NCBI taxonomy): domain Eukaryota; kingdom Metazoa; phylum Chordata; class Mammalia; order Rodentia; family Muridae; genus Lophiomys; species Lophiomys imhausi. The sequence goes on along the minus strand of CAJQZJ010031933.1, from coordinate 8,431,352 downwards.
TGCTGAAACCATTGGACCCTTGGCTTTTTTTGGTTGGGAGATTATTAATGACTGTTTCTATTTCCTTAGGGGTTATAGGGCTGTTTAATCTGTTAACCTGATCTTGATTTAGCTTTGGTAGGTGGAATCTATCAAGAAAATTGTCCATTTCATTTAAGTTTTCAAATTTGGTGGAGTATAGATTTTTAAAGTAGTACCTAAAGATTCTCTGGATTTCCTCAATGTCTGTTGTTATTTCTCCCCTTTCATTTCTGATTTTGTTGATTTGGGTTTTTTCCCTCTGCCTTTTAGTTAATTTGGCTAAGGGTTTGTCTATTTTGTTGATTTTTTTCAAAGAACCAACTCTTGCGTTCATTGATTCTTTGTATAGTTCTTTTTGTTTCTAAGTTGTTGATTTCAGCCCTAAGTTTGATGATTTTCTGCCTTCTGCTTCTCTTGGGAGTGTTTGCTTCTTTTCTTTTTCCAATTCTCCCAGTTTAGCTGTTAATTCGCTAATATGGGCTGTCACAATATTATTTTTGAAGGCACTTAGTTCTATGAACTTTCCTCGTAAAACAGCTTTCATTTTGTCCCCTAGGTTTGGGTATGTTGTGCCTTCATTTTCATTGGATTTTAAGAAGTCTTTGATTTTTTTTATTTCTTCCCCAACCCAGTAGTCATCCAGTAAAGAGTTGTTCAACTTCCATGTGTGTGTAGGCTTTTTGTTGTTTCTGTTGTTGTTGAAATCCAGCTTTATTCCATTGTGGTCTGATAAGATACAATGGGTTATTTCAATTTTCTTGTATCTGTGGAGGCTAGCTTTGTGTCCAACTATATGGTAGATTCTGGAGAAGGTTCCTTATGGTGCTGAGAAAAGGTGCATTCTTTTGTGTTTGGGCAAAACTTTCTGTAGATATCTGTTAGGTCCATTTGGTTCATGAGCTCTGTTAGACTCATTATTTCTGTTTGGTTTCTGTCTTGATGATCTGTTCATTGTTGTGAGTGGGGTGTTGAAGTCTCCCACTACTAATGTGTGGGGATCGATGTGTGATTTAAGCTTTAGAAGAGTTTCTTTTTACAAATGTAGGTGCCTTTGTATTTGGGGTATAGATGTTCAATATTGAGATGTCCTCTTGATGAATATTTCCTTTAACAAGGAATGCTCTTCTCTATCTTTTTTGATTAACTTCAGTTGGAAGTCTATTTTGTTTGATATTAAGATGTCTACTGCAGCTTACTTCCTGGGTTCATTTGCTTGGAAAACCTTTTCCCAGCGCTTTACTCTGAGGTAGGATCTATCTTTGTAAGTGAGATGTGTTTCTTGTATGCAGCAAAATGTTGGGTCTTGTTTATGGATCCAACCTGTAAACCAGTGTCTTTTTATTGGGGAGTTGAGTCCATTGATGTTGATGGATATTAGTGTCCAAAGGTTGTTATTTCCTATTATTTTGGTGTAGGTGGCGGTTCTGTATTTCTTTTGGTTTAGTTGCAGTGGAGTTTTCTTTTTTTTATACTTTATTTTTTTATTTCTTCAAGTTACATCTCAGTCACAATCCCTTCCCCACTCCCCCCTCCTGTCCCACCCTTCCACCCTGTTACCCCCAACAGCTCCCCCTTTCAGTCCAACAAGTGGTTCCTTCTCTTATAACAGTAAATACTATACAAAACAACAGAAATAAATACGCCACAATTATGAGAGTTATATGGCTTAGTGTACATTCCCAATGTCCAGTCCATATGCATCTGGCCCCTGATTTTAACATTCTACTATCTAACCATCTCCATGAGTTTAAAGTTCTATATCTGACTCAGCTTTCATACTAACTTGCATCACAATTTTAAAAACATCTTCTTAGATCCAGAACACCCTCTTGATTCCTAAACAACTCAAAATTTAACTATGAGACTCTAGCTATCTAGTCTTCAACCACCTCAGAGACCTGAGAGGGATAAATATATCTGATTATGTAGGAAGTGCAGGGCCTGTATCTTCCAAAACTATGACATATCAGTGGCTGCCTGGACAGTTCCCGTTTTCTCTCCATACTTTACAGCATGAATCTTCAGCCTTTTGGTCCCGTTTCTCTGACAGACATTGATTGTAGAGCAGGAATTATCAAGGACTTACCTACCTTGTCTTGGCAGAGCTAGGCTGTTGACTTACCTGCTACCAATTTTTGTCCTTTTTGGACAGCAGTCTGTCTACAGTTGAAGCAAGGGGTTTTTCATGACATGAGATAGGCTTGCAACTAATTCAACCACCTCACACTGGAGATTCTTCGATGCTCATCTTCTACTTGGAGTAGAATAGGGGGTGCAGTCAGGACCTGACATGTCTCCATATCAAAAAAAATCTTAATTTATGAAAACATCTTTGAATGCCATATTCTGCTGATTTCTTGGGGTTTTTGAAGATGCCCTATCTATCTTTTGTATTTAGATAAGCAAATGTTGCTTGTCTCTTAACAACTTGATTTCTGAGTAGCTTAGAGAATATCTGTGATAGACTGTCATGGTAGCTAACAAAATGACACCCTTGCATGACTAGGAGTTTGCATTTATTAACTATCCTAAATGGTTTAAGACAGTTGGTATCAAGAGGCCAGAGCTTCACATTTCATTTTTAAGCACTACTAGGTACAATACCTTTAAGAAGCGTTACCTTTAATTTTGTATCAATATACAAAGATCAATGCCTATGTAGCCCAATACAATCTTAATATTGCATCAATATACAAGGGTCAATACCATTGTGGACTAAAAACTGCAAATTAATTAATTAATGTAGTTATTAGTAAGTATAAACTGTAATATTAGGCCGACGGAATAGCCGGCGGCTTGGCAGAGGAGCAGGCGGCTCGGCCTGAGTGCCTTTACCAGTTGCCTAACTTATCCTGGAGAAAGAGCCCCAGGACCAAGGGTGGCCTACACCACCTATAACCTAAACTCTGTTAATTAATATAAGTTGTTATATTAGGCTGGTAGAATTACCGGCGGCTTGGCGGGAGATTCGCCTGGGCTCAAGGGGAGTCTGGGAATCCAACAGCCTGGGACTCCTTGGACTGAGGGCCTATAAGCTGCCGTAGTCTTTTCCCCAATAATTAAACACACCAAGACCTTTTATTATTTTAACGCTTAACCCTTAGCTGGGCAGACTCTCAATTAGCTACTCTAAGTTAACCCCAAACCAACATGTGCCTGTGAGTACCTTCCAGACTTCTCCAGACAACTGTCTCCTTCTGTGTCTCCTGGCGGAAAGAGGAAAGAGTCTCTGTGTGTGCAGAATCCTGCTGATATGAGGAAGTCCCGCCTTCCTATACTCTTTCTGCCCAGCTATTTGGACATAAGCAACTTTTATTAACCAATCAAGAGAATGCCTCAGAAGGGGCGGTAACCAGATCTCAGCATTGAATTCAATGTATCAGAAACAATATTAGACCTTCTCTCAACAGTGGCCAAATATTATCTTAATTTTGTATCAATGTATGAAGATCAATACTGAAGTAGTCCAATACAATCTTAATTTTGCACAATATACAATGATCAATACCACTATAGCCAAATATAATACTAATTTTGTGTCAATATACAAAGGTATAAGGGCATATTCAATAATCTGTCCCTTCTTCTTGGTCCTTTCCATACTATGTCTATGTCCCATTTTTCCCAGGTCTGTGCACTCCTACATGGGAGAGAAAGAAGGATACAGAAAAGAAAAAGAAGGAAGTCCCTGGGTCTAACCTCCAAAACCCATTTAATAAGACCATTTAACAGCTTGTGTCTCTTCCCCTAAATAACAAAATTTTCTGTTATCCATCAAATAACCAAAAAGGGGTGGGGGGAGAAACACCCTCCCCAGCCTCTGGGTATGGGACATTGCTCTCTTAAAATGACTTCCTGCTGATTTGGGTAGTAGTAAACCTGTTTGGGGCCCAAACCATAATGGAAAAATGGTTTAAAATGTTAATACAATCCTTTTATGTTCAGTCCTTTTGTGCTCAGCTGTTTAGATGTCCTAAGAAGTTTGTAGACAGAAGCTGATCTTCAGGGCTTTACTGAAGTTCTGGCTGGGGCAGTCTGTGGAGCTGAACTATCTTAGCGATTTTGAGTTGTTGTGGTTGTAGACTTTTGATGGAAACAGCTATTGAGGAAGTCTGCAATGCTGGATCATCTGGGCCACTCGTCTTCTTTGGTGTCTGATCTGTTTTCTGTTGAGGTTTCCGTTGTCCAGTTGTCCCTGGATTCCTTGAATAGATGCTTTAAATCTCCTAGAAAGATAAGAACAGAGCCCTGCCCTAATCCTAACTCTGGGACAATTACCTTTTTTTTGGGGGGGGTCAGGTAATATTTCTCCTGAAGCAAATTTGGTTTTTTGACAATATATAAAGTATTATCTTTCAATCTGGATTAAAGAAGAAATTATTTTGTTATTTTGGAGCTAAACAAAGCTTTAGTGTATATATTTTGAGATCTCAAAGGACAATTTGTTTGTATTGAGTAGGCCTTTTGTAAGTAGCTTTTAAACTTAAGTCCTTCCATATCCTATGTGTCTGTCTCTGCATTCTAAGTATTGGGATCAAAGACCTGTGGTTTCCATCTGAAGGGATTAAAGATGTGCTCCACCACTCCTGGACTGAAGGTTTTCTCTATTTAGAGCATGTTTTGTATCAGGCTGATCTTGAGCTCTGAGATCTGTCTGTTTCTGTCTCTAGTGTGTTGGGATTAAGGGTGTACTCTTCTTGAATGATGGGATTAAGGGTGTGCACCATCCCCACCCTGTTCTGTGTAACTCTAGAATTTATAAGACAACTAACTCTATAGTGCTCCTCACGTCTCTGCTGAAGTTAAAGGCATGGGCTAACACCAGGCATTTCATGTATTTTAGATTAGCTCTAAGTTTTTTCGACTCTTGGAGGTTTATAAAACCAGGTTGAATGGCTGTAACCTTTAATTTATTTACAGTGTTTTAAACCTGTTACCTGATTTTTTTAACTAATAAATTTATTTATTTGTTGCTTCAGGTTACATCTCCATCATATTGTCCTCTTTCCCCCTCTTCCCAGCCCTGCCCTCCCATCCTCTACCCCCTAACCCTTCCCTCTTGTTCCTCTAGGATGGAGTGTCCCTACATAACAGTCCCTCACCACAGTTCAGGAGTCATATGAGGGCCAATATCCTCCTAATACACTGGGGGCCTACGAGGCAGTACCACCAGTGAAAGGTGTCTCCTTGCTAGGAAGGAAAAACTAAAAAGCAGACCAACAAACACACAAACCCACAAAAAAGATAACAACAACAAAAAAAGAAAGGAAAAAGAAAAAGGAAAAAGAAAAAAAAGTCTATGTCCATGTTCCCTTTGGTGTGTTGGCTGTAGTACAGAAATCCTGTACTATATAGCTAAAATCCTACTATAAGTGAATAGATGCCATGTGCATTCTTATGAGTCTGGGTTAGCTCACTCAGGATTAGCTTCTCTAGTTCCGTCCATTTGGTTGCAAATTGCATAATTTAATTGTTTCTGATAGCTGAGTAATATTCCATTGTATAGATGTACCACAGTTTTTAAATCCATTCTTCAGTTGAGGGGCATCTGGGTTGTTTCCAGTTTATAGCTATTACAAAAAGGCTGCTATGAACATAGATGAGAAGACTTCCCTATGATTCTGTGCAGAGTCATTTGGATGTATACCCAGAAGTGATATGGCTGGGTCCTGAGGCAAAACTATTCCAAGATTTCTAAGATATCGCCAGACTGACCTCCATAGTGGTTGTACAAGCCTGCACTCCCACCAGCAATGGAGTAGCGTTCCCCTTTCTCCACATCCTCACCAGCATGTGCTGTCATTTGAGCTCTTGATCTTAGCCATTCTGACAGGTGTGAGATGGAATCTGAGAGTCATCTTGAGTTGTATTTCTCTGATGATTAAGGATGTTGAGCATTTCTTCAGGTGTCTCTCGGCCATTAGGGATTCCTCCTTTGTGAATTCTCTATTTAGCTCCGTCCCCCATTTTTGATTGGATTATTTGGTTTCTTGGCATTTAATTTCTTGAGTTCTTTGTAGCCCTCTGCCAGATGTGGGGTTGGTGAAGATTTTCTCCCAGTCTGTTGGCTGCTGTTTTGTTCGAATGACAGTGTCCTTTGCCTTACAGAAGCTTTTCAGTTTCATGAGGTCCCATTTATTGATTGTTGATCTCAGGTCCTGAGCTGTTGGTGTTCTGTTCAGGAACTTGTCGCCTGTGCCAATGAGTTCCATGATTTCTCCCACTTTTTCTTCAAGTAGATTTAGTGTGACCGGCTTTATGTTAAGGTCTTTGATCCGCTTGGAATTAAGTTTTGTACAAGGTGATAAGTATGGGTCTAATTTCATTCTTTTACAAGTGTACATCCAGATGGACCAGCACCATTTGTTGAAGATGCTGTCCTTCCATTGTGCCGTTTTGGCTTCTTTGTCAAAAATTAGGTGGCCATAAGTGTGTGGGTCTATTTCTGGATATTCAATTCGATTCCATTGATCTACTGGTCTGTTTCTATACCAATACCATGGTGTTCTTACAACTATTGCTCTGTAGTACAGCTTGAAATCTGGGATGGTGATACCTCCAGATGTTTTTTTATTGTACAGGATTGATTTAGCTATTCTGGGCTTTTTGTTGTTCCATATGAAATCGAGAATAGCTCTTTCCAAGTCTATAAAAAATTGTGTTGGTATTTTGATAGGAATTGTATTGAATGTATATATTGCTTTTGGTAGGATGGCCATTTTTATTATGTTGATCCTACCTATCCATGAGCATGGGAGATCTTTCCATCTTCTAAAGGCCTCTTCCATTTCTTTCTTCTAGGGCTTGAAGTTCTTGATGTACAGGTCCTTTACCTGCTTGGTTAGAGTTACCTCCAGGTTTTTTATGTTGTTTGTGGCTATTGTGAAGGGGGTTGTTTCCCTTATTTCTTTCTCAGCCCCTTTGTGTGTTGTATAAAGAAGGGCTTCTGATTTGTTTGAGTTAATTTTGTATCCAGCCACTTTGCTGAAGGTGTTTATAAGCTGTAAGAGTTCTCTGGTGGAATTTTTGGGGTCGCTTATATGTACTATCATATCATCTGCAAATAGGGATAGTTTGACTTCTTCATTTCCAATATTTATCCCCTTGATATCTTTAAGTTGTCTTATTGCTGTAGCAAGAACTTCAAGTACTATATTGAAGAGATATGGTGAAAGTGGACATCCTTGCCGTGTCCTGTCTGAGTTTAGAGGAAATGCTTCAAGTTTCTCTCCATTTAATTTGATGTTGGCCACTGGCCTGCTGTATATTGCCTTTATTATTTCTAGGTACGGTCCTTGTATGCCCGTTCTCTCCAGAACTTTTAGTATGAAGGGGTGTTGGATTTTGTCAAATGCTTTTTCTGCATCTAGCGAGATTATCATGTGTTTTTTTTTCTTTCATCTTGTTTATATGGTGAATGACATTGATAGACTTTCGTATGTTGACTATCCCTGCATTCCTGGGATGAAGCCTACTTGATCATGGTGTATATGATACTTTTGACGTGTTCTTGAATTCGGTTTGCTAGTATTTCATTAAATATTTTTGCATCTATGTTCATGAGGGAGATTGGTCTGATGTTCTCTTTCTTTGTTGGATCTTTGTGTGGTTTAAAAATCAGGGTGACTGTTGCCTCATAGAATGAGTTTGGCAGTGCTCTTTCTGATTCTACTTGGTGGAAGAGTTTGAAGAGTATTGGTGTTAGCTCCTCTTTGAAGATAAGGTAGAATTCCGTGCTAAAGCCACCTGGCCCTGGGCTTTTTTTGGTTGGGAGATTTTTAATGACTGTTTTTTATTTTCTTACGGGTTATAGGGCTGTTTAATCTGTTAATCTGATCTTGATTTAGTTTTTGTAGGTGGAATCTATTGAGGAAAATTGTCCATTTCGCTTAAGTTTTCAAATTTGGTAGAATATAGATTTTTAAAGCAGTACCCAAATATTCTCTGGATCTCCTCAATGTCTGTTGTTATTTCTCCCTTTTCATTTCTGATTTTGTTGATTTGGGTTCTTTCCCTCAGCCTTTTAGTTAATTTGGCTAGGGGTCTGTCTATTTTGTTGATTTACTTGAAGAACCAACTCTTGGTTTCATTGATTCTTTGTATAGTTCTTTTTGTTTCTAAGTTGCTGATTTCAGTCCTAAGTTTTGATATCCTGCCTTCTGCTCCTCTTTGGAGCGTTTGCTTCTTTTTTTTTCCAATTCACCCAGTTTAGCTGTTAATTCGCTAATATGAGCTGTCACAATTTTCTTTTTTTTTTTTTTTGGTTTTTCGAGACAGGGTTTCTCTGTGTATCCTTGGCTGTCCTGGACTCACTTTGTAGACCAGGCTGGCCTCGAACTCACAAAGATCCGCCTGCCTCTGCCTCCCAAGTGCTGGGATTAAAGGCGTGCGCCACCACCGCCCGGCTCACAATTTTCTTTTTGAAGGCACTTAGTGCTATAAACTTTCCTCGTAGCCCAGCTTTCATTGTATCCCATAGGTTTGAGTATGTTGTGCCTTCGTTGTCGTTGGATTTTAAGAAGTCTTCGATTTCCTTCTTTATTTTTTCCCTGACCCAGTGGTCCTCTAGTAAAGAATTGTTCAATTTCCATGTGTGTGTAGGCTTTCTGTTGATTCTTTTGCTATTGAAGTCCAGCTTTATTCCATGGTGGTCTGATAAGATACAAGGGGTTATTTCAATTTTCTTGTATCTGTTGAGGCTATCTTTGTGTCAAACTATGTGGTCGATTTTGGAGAAGGTTCCGTGAGGTGCTGAGAAGAAGGTGTATTCGTTTGTGTTTGGGTGAAGCATTCTGTAGATATCTGTTAGGTTCATTTGGTTCATGATCTCTGTTAGACTCAATATTTCTTTGTTTGGTTTCAGTCTTGATGATCTGTCCATAGTTGTGAGTGGGGTGTTGAAGTCTCCCGCTACTAAAGTGTTGTGATAGATGTGCGATTTACGTTTTAGAAGCGTTTCTTTTACAAATGCAGGTGCCTTTGTATTTGGGGCATATATGTTCAATATTGAGATGTCCTCTTGATGAATATTCCCTTTAATGAGTATATAATGCCCTTCTATGTCTTTTTTCATTAACTTCAGTTGGAAGTCTGCTTTGTTTGATATTAGGATGGCTACTCCAGCTTGCTTCCTTGATCCATTTACTTGGAAAACCTTTTCCCAGCCCTTTAGTCTGTGATAGTGTCTATCTTTGATAGTGAGATGTGTTTCTGGTATGCACCAAAGAGACGTGTCTTGCTTACAGATCCAATCTGTAAGCCTATGTCTTTTTATTGGGGAGTTGAGTCCATTGATGTTCATGGATATTAGTGACCAAGGGTTGTTATTTCCCATTAGTTTGGTATAAGTGATTGTCCTGTGCCTCTTTTGGTTTAGTTGCTGTGAGATTTTCTGTTCCCTCTGTTTTCTTGGGTGTAGTTTTCTTCTCTGGGTTGGAATTTTCCTTCTAGGATCTTCTATAGGGCTGGGTTTGAGTGTAGATATTTTAAATTTGATTTTGTCATGGAATATCTTGTTTTCTCCATCTATGTTGATAGAGAGTTTTGCTGGGTATGGTAGTCTGGCTGGGCATCTATGTTCTCTCAGGGCTTGTAGGACATCTGTCCAGGCCCTTCTAGCTTTTAAAGTTTTTGAGGAGAAGTCAGGTGTAATTCTGATGGGTCTGCCATTGTATGTGACTTGGCGTTTTTCTCTTACAGCTTTTAATATTCTTTCTTTGTTCTGTACATTTTGTGTTTCAATTATTATGTGGCGAGAGGAGTTTCTTTTCTCATCTAATCTGTTTGGTGTTCTATAAGCCTCTTGGGTTTTTATTGGCATCTCTTTTTTTAGGTTTGGGAAGTTTTCTTCTATGATTTTGTTGAAGATATTTCATGGATGTTGGAGTCAGGAGTCTTCTCTTTCCTCTATGCCTATAATTCTTAGGTTCCGTCTTTTCATTGAGTCCTTGATTTCTTGGATGTTGTGGGTGAGAGATTTTTTAGCTTTCTCATTTTATTTGGATGTTGTACTGTTTTCTTCCATCGAATCTTCCATGCCTGAGATCCTGTCTTCCATCTCTTGCATCCTATTTTTGATACTCACATCCGTAGTTCCTGTTCTCTTCCCTTGATTTTCCATTTCCTCTTTTAACTCTGACTGTGTTTTCTTTATTGTTTCCATTCTCATGTCTTGAATGGTATTGTTCGTTTTGTACATTTCCTGCTCCAGTTTGCTCGTTTTTGAATGGAAATCTTTCTGCAGTGCAGTTTTCTGTTTCCTCTGTTTTCTTGGGTGTAGTTATCTTCTCTGGGTTGGAATTTCCCTTCTAGGATCTTCTGTATGGCTGGATTTGTGAGTAGATACTGTTTAAATTTGATTTTGTCATCGAATATCTTGTTTTGTCCACCTATTTTGATAGGCAGTTTTGCTGGGTATAGTAGTCTGGCTGGGCACCTGTGTTCTCTCAGGGCTTATAGGTACATCTGTCCAGGCCTTTCTGGCTTTTAAAGTTCCTGAGGAGGTTAGGTGTAATTCTGATGGGTCTGCCATTATGTGTTACTTGACCTTTTTCTCTTACAGCTTTTAATATTCTTTCTTTGTTCTGTACCTTTGGAGTTTCAATTATTTTGTGGCGAGAGGATTTTTTTTTCTGATCTAATCTGCTTGGTGTTCTGTAAGCCTCTTGGAATTTTATTGGCATCTCTTTTTTTAGGTTTGGGAAATTTTCTTCTATGATTTTGTTGAAGATGTTTTCTGGACCTTCGAGTCAGGACTCTTCTCTTTCCTTTATGCCTATAATTCTTAGGTTCCATCTTTTCATTGAGTCCTTTATTTCTTGGATGTTATGGGTGAGAACTCCTTTAGCTTTCTCATTTTCTTTGCTTGTTGTACTGATTTCTTCCATCATATCTTCCATGCCTGAAATCTTATCTTCCATCTCTTGTATCCTGTTTTTGATACTCATGTCTGTAGTTCCTGTTCTCTTCCCTTGATTCTCCACTTCCACCCTTATCTCTGACTGTGTTTTATTTATTACTTCCATTTCCAGTTTCATGTCTTGAAAGATTTTGTTCGTTTTATACATTTCCTGCTCCAATTTGCTTGTCTTTGTCTGGAAATCTTTCATATCTTTTAAGTCTTTCATTGCCTTGTCTCTTTCCTGTTCAAGTGGAGCCAGTTTGGCTTGGAGCTCTCTAATGGTCTTCTCTGTTATTTTTGCTTGTAAAATTGTGGACTCTTTGAATTCCTTCAGAGGTTGAAATTCTTCTTGAAAGGACTCTATTATTTTCCAGAATGTAGATTTGTCATCATTTTCATGTGTTTCAGCTGTGGTGGAGTGGTCAAGGCTTGCTGTACTAGCATAGCTGCATTTTGTTGGAATCATATTTCCCTGACTTTCGTTGGCTCTGTTTTTTTTTTTTTTTTTTTTTTTTTTGCTGACCTTTAGCCACTTGGCTGTTCTTAGCTGTTTGTTCCTGGTGCCTTTTGGGCTTGGTGCCAAGGGGGGTGCTTTGGTGTAGCAGTCATATTGCTTGGTGATCTGTAGCTTTCCACAGGCTGGATGGGGCCTTGTGTGGAGGTTCTCAGTGTGTCTCCCAGAGCTCACCCCTTCCTGTTTAGTCCCAAATGGGGACTTAGGTGAGGGGTTGTGGTGGCACGTGTTCCTGTAGGTTCCTGAGATGCAACTGGTCTTTGTATAGATGATAGTGCAGGTTGGCAGGCCGCAGACTGTTGTGTGGGGCTGTAGTTCCCCTGCAGCTTATGTGTCAAGACCATGTTTGTGGTCCTCCCCAGTTGCTCTCAGGGGGTTCTCAGGGTCAATGTGCATCTCATAGCCAGAAGCACTATGAGCTGGTGCAACCCACTCCCAGGTAATGAGGAATAACCTGGGATTTTTTCATTGCTCTCAAGTCAGAGCTCTCTGTGTTACAGACTGGGTATTCAGTATATAGTGGATCTGCTGGTACTGTCCTGGGTGTTCAGGCACAGATGCTGTGGACTCTGGAGGTCCCAAGTTTGGGGGTTGAGTCTGCCAGCTGGAGTCCTGAAAGGATCTGACTCTGATGGGGAGGGAGTACAGTTTCCTGGCCCAGATGGGCTTGGGCCTGTCTAGGAGGTCCTCTCAGCCCTAAGCACTAAGCCCTTAGGCTGAGTCACTCAGTAGTGTACCCCAGGCCAAAACCTCACTGCTCCAGGGGTGGAACTATATATGCTGAAGATCTGGTTTCCCACTGAAAGTGCCAGCACTAGCAAAAGTGTCTGATATTAAACCACAATCTGCCCAGGGCTTGGACCCTGTGGAGAACAAATCTGCCTTCCAACCCAGCCTCCTGCCTTTCTGCCACTCTCACTGCTCCACCTATGTCTGTCTAGAGCTGACTTTGGATACTGGCAATTGGAATCACTGTCTTCCAAGTTCTGGTACACTTCAGTGGAGCTTCAGCATAACCTGCTGCCGGAAGTGTATCCCGATGCTCTGTCCAGCTGCAGCATTCTTCCCAGTGACCACAAATCCAATGGCGGGGCCTGTATGTGTGTCCAACACCTCTCTGGGGACGCCCAAATATGCTTGTGCTTTCCAAAGTGCTGCGGTGGCCCTGCCGCTGCGCTGCTGCCCCCCCCTCTGCCACTCAGATAGCTCTGTGGTTCAGCTCAGAGTACATCCCACTCCCATGGCTCTGCTAACCCTTTGCTAAATAGCTGAAATGCCTGCATGGAATCTGAGAGTTCAGGAGACTGGTGAGTAATCCTGTCTGAGGTTTGGAGCTGCCCACTGGGTATTTGAGTGGCTCTTACCCTGTCCCTTTCCTGGTGATGATTCCTGATTCCCAGATTCAGTGGCATCCGTGGTTCCTGCTGGTCTGTTTTTCTGAGTGTCCAAGAGAGGGGGGAGGAGAGTCCTGCCCAGGGACTTTTAATGGTCCCTGGGTCGCTGGGTGAAACCAAGCAGGTTTGCACCACTTAGATTGTTGCTCAGTGTCTTATAACTCTGTGGTGTTATAGCTGTTTTCCCTGTGTTCAAAATGCATTCGTGTGGGCCGCTGCCATCTTGGATCTCCCCAAAAATATGTTTGGATAAGTTTCTGGACTTGAGACTTCCAGGCCAAGGAGACTGTGGAGGCAATTCTTGGTTGATTGAAAGGGCTGTCCTCAGTTGGTCATTGGATCAGACTGACTTTATAAACTGGCCTCAACTTTGTGTTGGAAATAAACTGACCTTATGAACTGACAAAAAAAGACCCAACAGACTTTAAGCTTGAAAGACCTGATGGGACTGCTGTAAATCAGGCCATCCTGCTTGGACCTACACTAAGAATACAAATATCCTTTTAAGAAATTTAAAATAGTGTTTGTTGGATGTTTTTTAGGTAGATATTAGAGCATTCTTAGATATATTGGGGTGTTTTTAGATAGATTATAGATGATTAAGGTTTAGGTTATAGGCTTTATGCATTTTATACTTGACTGATAAGTATTAATAAATATAAGTGTGGTAAATAAAAATATTCTGTTACGTTTTACCAACTTGATTTTTGATTACTTTAGAAAACATCTGTGATACACTCACTAGTACCTAACAAAATTACAAGTTTGAATTACTATCAGTTTGCATTTCTTATTTATCCTAAACAGTTTGTGATAGTTGCTTTCAAAAGGCCTAGAACTTCACATTGCATTTTTAAGAATTACATAGGTACAATACTTTAAAAAGAGTTAACCTTAATTTTGCATCAATATACAAAGATATAAGGGTAGATTCAATAATTTACACCTTTTTCTTTATCATTCCTTTATCATGTCTATATTTCATTTTTCTTTTCATTCTTTTCCCCCTACATAAGAGAGAATGAAGGATAGAAAAAAGGAAAACAGAGAAATTCCTGGGTCTAACCTCCTAAACCTTATTTAACAAGACCATTTAACAACTTGTAACCAATCCCCCTAAATGACAACAAAATATGTAACTGCAGTTAGGTTTTTAACCAGCATGTAACACAAGTGAGCTCCAGGCCAGTCTCGGTCCTCTGAAACCTGCTAAGGTGGGCCTCCACTGGCCACATTTGTCTCCTTATTCTTGTTCTTCCAAACTCAGAACAAAGTGGCCCACCAAACTCTATGTATAATATTCTATGGATTCTCTAGCCTCCATCTCCTCTCTTTCCCACACTTCTCACTCAAATGAGTTTTAAAGACTTTCAAACCATATGGTCAGGTTGATCACAAGGACTCATCATATTTTCTTTGAGTTCTAGCAAGATGGAGAGATACAGTGAACACTCAGTGACTTGTCTTGTGCTTGCTGAATAGATTACTTTCAAGAGCCAAGTGAGGAACCAAACCAGAAAAGTATGTTTGATTAGCACTTTTGTGCCTGTCAGGCAAGGACTTCCTGGAACCTGTTGCTTACCTTCCATAAGAACCTTCTCTACTCTCTTCTCAGCTCCCCCAGAGGCTCTAGCAGCTAAAAGGAAATCCAGATCAAACCGGAAAGAATGGCATAGTTTATCTTCAGTGTTTAGGCTGATGATCATTATGAATTATGTTTTATGTGGGGTGTGGGCATGGGTGACACAGGGGAGTCCTCGTTTGGCTTCTGCTCTTTCACTTTATGCAACAAATACAGGCTTGGGACATTGAGTGGAAGCCAGTGAGTAGCACAGGGATCTCTCTTTGTTTGTCACTGAATATCCCACCTACCCATGACACAGCCAGCATATCAACAGCATTCTCCCTCTCATTGGGCTGGGCTGATTGAGAGTGGAGACTAGAGAGAAAAGAGTTCCTTGGTATGTAGTCTGGGCAGGGCTTCTGACTCCTCCTGGCCTGTTCTGTAGTTCCTGGTCTGCCAAGTAGAAGCCTGCACTGGAAATGCAAATTGGGGAACAGTGGGAGGCTGCCTCACTATGAGATGTAGAGTGCCCCATCCTAATTAGAGACCACATCTGGAAGTACCTGTGGTAGCTGAACTCAGAGGTCATGCTCTTTTTCATGAAGAGCCAGGCGATAGCAGACTGTTTTGATGCCTCCCTTTGCCAACACCTTCAGAAGCTCAGTGTGTCAGAAATGCCTAGGACCAGGAGTTTTCCATGTAGAGTGAATCGTGTAGAAATTAATAGGTCAGTATACGTGAGTTGTTTAGTGGATGTGTATTCAAGATGCTCAGTGTCTGGATATGTTACCATGTTGGAGTCTGGAGAAGGAGGGCTGGGGACACAGGTTCCATCTCTAATGCTGGATAAACTTGGGGAGGTGCTGCATTCTTGTAATAACATTTGGGAACTGGAGGCAGATGATGTTCAAGGCTACTTTAAAGAGTATGTTCAGGCCAGCCTGGGATACATGACACTCTGTAGAGAGAGAGAGAGAGATAAAGGTTGTGGGAGACAAGAGAAAAGGGAGAGAGATGAGAGGAAGAAGAGGAAGGAGAAGAAAGGATAAAGTTTGGGGAAGGAGAAATGAGAGAGAGAAGGGAGAGGGAAGATAGAGGGAAGGAAGAGAAAAGGAAAAAGAGATGGAAGAGAGAGAGAGAGAGGAGAAAGATGAACGAAAATACCCCAAAACAAAACAGTCCAGTGAGGAGAGCTTGGGGGAAGGATATTAGCTTAAGAAGGAATCTAAGATGAAGAAGAAAGTGTGGACAGAGTTGGGGGACCACAGCAAAGGCAGGCTGGAGCATGACAGCTGGAGAAAGCATCCACAATCCTGGAATATGAAGTGTCAGTGAGATACTGCCTGTGTCCTTGGGGACACCTGTCTGAGGATGCCTAGTTTCTGTAGATACACCTGGGCAAATCAGAAGTCTGCCAGAGTTCTTCCCCCGCCCACAGGTGTTCAGGCCTGGGAATTGTCTCTCCTGAGAATAAGTCCTGCTGTGTGCCCGAGATCTGGGCTGTGCCTAACGACTTGCTGTGTAGAAACTGAACCATCCTGAGCCCTGCCATGGACCTCAGAGGTGAGATGAGGGGTGAGGAAGGGGGCTGGCTGTTGGTACCTCCCACTGATTGTTCACCATATGGTTGGGGCTTCATTTGTTTCTGGGGCCAGAGGCTGAGAGGTGGCAGGGCCAGGCCACTGGACTGTCAGGAACCCAGAGGGTCCCTGGATCTGTGTTTTGGTGCATGTGTACTGGTAAGGGGTGGGTAAGTGTGGCAGGGGGCTGAGTCAGAGTGGAAAGTCCTGATCTGACTAGGCAGGACTGTTGTGGAAGACACTGAATGCAAGTGACCTGTCTGTCCCTTTAATGGGCATCCTCTTCTCCACCTGCCCATGTTTTCCAGGCAACATAGGCAGGTGAGGTAACCCAGACCTAGAAAAACATACATACTCATAAGCGGATATTAACCATTAAGTTCAGGACAACCATGCTACAATCCACAGATCCAAAGAAGCTAAGTAACAAGGAGGGCTTAAGGGAGGATGCTTGAATCCCACTAAGTATGGGAGGTGTTGGTCAGTGGCTACAAACCTGACCTTCAGGAACTCAGAGGAATCCAGGGCACCTGAGGGGAGAAAGGGAGGAAGGGGGCCTGGGGAGGAGTATCCAGGTTGTTGAGTGGCCAGTAATCTTGAAGGGCTGGAGAGGAGGAGTGATGGGAGGGAGAGTGGGGTTGCCTTCCCAGCCCTCAGCTGCTCAAGGCAGGATAATTTTGTTAGAAGAGAATATTCTTGGTGTTATACAACCAAACACACACACACACACACAAAACAAAATTAATTCAGGAAGAAAACTTCTTTTTATAAAAAGTGTGTGCTATGTGTGAGCGAGTATGTGGGGGAGGACAAAGTCCACTTTGCTTTTTATTGTAGCACAAGTGGTAACTGTATCTCACCCCATTGTTGGGAGCTGGACTTTACAATCTGATGTCATTGGCTAATTTCTACTCAGCACAAAGGGCAAGGGCATGGTAGAATCAATAGGCATGCACACCAGAGTTTTACAAGCTGGGAGAGGTTATGGCCCTTGATGGAAAACCGCCGTAGACAGAAAATACTCATTTCTTTCTCTCCCTATTTTCTTCCTGTGGTAAAATACACAAAACAAAATTATCATTTTACCCATTTCCCCCATTAAAAAGAAGATAGAGTTTTCTTATTTATTTCTGTGTGATGTGTACACGTGGGCATGGACAAGGAGGTCAGAGGGCAACTCTGTGGAGGTTCCGGAGCTCAGACTCAGGGTGTCAAGCTTTGCAGAAAGACTCTACCCACTGAGCCATCTTATTGGCCAATCTTAGTAAAGCTCAGTGTCTTTACACACATTCACACTAAGTGGGACCTCACCATTGCCTATTTAGCAAGCTGAATTAGGGGTGGGGAGGAAGCTCAGTGCTGCACCTTACCCCCCAGGAAAGGGCACTGAGGCCTGAGGGCATCGGGCTCCAGTGTGGGTGCTGGAGGTCTCCCATAATATCATAGCAACGCCCAGGCTGCTTCAGTTTCTTAGATCAAAGGTTGGATGAGGTTGCAGCTCAATGAGAAAAGAAGTTGTGCTTTAAACTGTAGCCCACAGTTCTGGCCTTGGGGTGGGGACAGGGATGCCCCAGGAGTGCACTGAAGGTGCTGTGGGGGCGGGGAAGCAAAGATGATAGAATAAGTGACAAGGGCAGCAAAACCAAAGGCAAGTGTAAGGCTGGAGGCCCAAGGGAGCCAGTTTGTCCTCCACTTGGTCAGCCATGGTTGGTGAGTAAACTCTCAGAGGACAGAAGAGAAACTATGGTACATTTACACAATGGAATAGTACTCAGCTATTAAAAACAAGGACATCATGAAATTTGCAAGCAAATAGATGGAATTAGAAAAGATCATCCTGAGTGAGGTAACCCAGACCTAGAAAAACATACATACTCATAAGCGGATA
>CAJQZJ010031933.1:8399879-8413481 GCA_907164525.1 Lophiomys imhausi | reverse complement strand
ACAAGGAGGGCTTAAGGGAGGATGCTTGAATCCCACTAAGTATGGGAAATAAACAGACATTGAAAGTGGGTGGAGAGCGGGAACTTGGTGAGAGAAGGAGGGGGGGAGAGGGGAATGGGGTAGGGGTGGGAATCATGTCCAGGCCTGCTGGACATCAACTTGGGAAGCTCTAGAGAGAGAGAGTGGGGATTAGCAAAGAGACAAAGTCAATGTGAGATACAGAGACCTCAGAGAAGACTGAGGTGCAGTTTATTTTACCAGACCATAATTATACAGTTGCTCAAGAATGAAAACAAGGAACACACATGAGAAACAACCCTCTCCCACAGCACCTCAAGGCCACCTCGCCTGGTAGGACACCATGTACCACATGACATGTCAAGTAAGCAAACAAAGTGCAAACATACAAAAGGTCATTCTGTGGTCAAACATGGCTGTTCCACAGCTCACAGTTCATGGCTGCCCACATCTCCCCTTTCTTAATGTAAAAAGATGTGCCTGTCTTAGGTTGGCAATACAATTACTGTCTTTACCCATCATAGAAAACCACATCTCCTCGCATGCAGCTTTTTGTCTTAGGTTGGTACTAAGTACACAGTGAGTGCATAGTTACTGCCATCTTATACAGGGGAGGGGTGAATTTATAATTTAAGGCCATGCAGCTTGGCAGGGAGATCAAAAATATGCTGTGCAAAGCACTTTATCAGGCAAGAAAGAAGTAGACACCCCAGGAACACAAGGCCTGCCAGGAGAAACAACCCCAAGACACCATATGTGAAGTCACAATATTTGAAGAAGGAAATATTTGAGTAAAATGCTTAAGAATTACCTCAGCTCCCTGAGCAGGATTAAAATCCAATTTTGTCTCTTTTAAGGCTGTTATCTCTTGGGTAAGTTTACTAATATCTAGTACTTAACCAAATTTTCTGTAAATGAGCCTTAATATGAGCCCAAGAAGGATCACTGGAGTTACACTTTTTTTTTTGAGTCACATAAATCCATTGATAATTAGCATGACATTCCAAATTGACTCTAACCTTAAGACTCTGAATTTTATGTCCTAAATATAATACCATATCATGTAAGGCATTAATCCATTGTTCCATTTTTACATCAATGTGTTGTTGATCATCCAAGGGATAAGAAAAATTTTTTTGTTAACTGATCCACATAAGTAGCTGTTTATACTTCCTGTGACAGGGCTACCACAGCAGTAGCAGTAAGACTGATAAGAGCAATGATACCAAGTATAACCATACCCATTTCTCTAGTTTTACACTGTAATGCAGTATTAACATTCTGTAACACTTGTAACCTCTTTTCATTATTCCAAGGTTCAGTAACATTAACAGGCAACATTACAGAAGAAGGTCTATGAACAACTAATACTTTGAGTATTTTTAGAGAAATAAATAGGAAAATGCAGTGCAGACCCAGTGTAGTCAAACTCCTTGGTAATCACCAATGGTTCCGTGATGCTAGGCAGTCCCAACAAATTAGTATCATTTACATAAGTCCTCACTTCAGGATGATGTCATGAAGATGGGTGAAGAAGGGGAGGATCCGGGACATAAGCCCAATATAGGTCAGCCATCAGAGGGAACAGAAGCAATAACACCAGGTTCCATGTCAGAAGGATCCTCTGTGTCAGCAGGAACTGCCACATGCCGCACCAACCATTCAGGCAGCCATAGAGCAGCATCTTGGTCCTGTTGCTTTCAGTAACCTGTCAACAAAATCCTGAAAAGGTTTATCAGGGCCCTGCCTGATTTTTGAAATTTCCATATGTAAGTCTTCTTTCATAGGAATTGCTCCCCAAGCTCACTTTGTGGCAAGCAGTCATTTGTGCATAGACTCCAGGATGATATTGAATTTGTTGCTGCACATCCTCATATTTTCCCTCGCCAGCCAATGTATCATAATTAATAGTAGTGCTATTAGGTTGTGCATTGAGCTCTGCAGTTTTGTGACAATTTAGAAAATTCTGATTTCCACAGTAAATAATCACCTCCCAGTTAAACAAGCTCGAGCCAGCTGTTTGCAATCATTAGGAGGTAGAATTTCAGTAGCCAATCTGTCCAGCAGCCTAAGAGTATACGGTGCTGTCACTCCATACTGAGAAACAGCCAATTTGACCCCTTTAACTGCTGAAAGGAAATAATTTTATGCTGTGGGATTCTATTTCCCTGTTGATCAGTTACTTCAATCACTGGGCAAACTAGCACTGGTAAATCCACAGGCTCCCTTTGTTCCATTGCCTCTTGTATTCCTCTCTGAAGTGGGGACAAAGCATCCTCAAATTGAGTCGATGCAACTTTTACCTTTGCCTTAGCTACCTAAGTTTCAGTGGGAACTTTTTCTTTAAGCAAATTGCTTTTTAACCTAAGTTGTTCCTTTAACCCCCAAATCTGGGTGTCAGGTTCCTTTTGGGCAAGAAACACCTCTGGAAGAGAGGGCCAATCCTCATTATGATACTTAGCAGCCTCTTTCTCCAAATTCTCAGCATCTCTAGTATCTAAAGTATCTTGTAGAAAAAAATATGGCTAATTAAATTGTTTACCCAGTATTTATATTATATTTAATTGATCGGAGGTGTTAATGCTTAATCTGCCATTATAAATGAATACACACAGACACCACATGGATCTTAACAAGCCTAGGCCTGGGTTGTGCAATCCTAGCCCATCTAAGCTAGCTCATAGTTCTATTACCCAAATATGACCCCATATATACATACGTCCCTTTGGATTATTATTCTCCATGCTGAGCTGATGTTCCAGGCCATGTGGAAGTATCTTCTTTAATCTACTCCATGGCATGTCTTCCTTGTTTACTCCTGGCTTCTTCTCCCACCTTCTTCCCAAGATGCTATCTCTCAAAAAGCCAGGGCACCTTAGTCCTGCCTACCTCTGTCTTTGCCCAATCTCCAGGACTTAGCATTTATTGAACCAATCAGAGACAAAGTAAGTAACATACAGCAAGCAGGACCATCAACATTTAGAATGCTTAACACGACCCCATCAGTATCTTCTTCATCTATTAAAGAAATTAAAGAGAGAGTGGAGAGCAAGGGTGGTGGTGATTCTTTCTGTTAGTATTCTTGAGGGGAAAGCCTAGTAAATCCTGTAATTTCTGAGCTTTAGGCCTAGGATCTAAGACATCCCTAATTCCAGGTCCATTAGCAGTATAAAATTTTTCAGCCTATTTCCCACCTTATCCCACATTTGGAAATTTATAGTTTCCTCCTCAGGAAACCAAGGATAAAGCTTTTCTAAAAAAATCCAAAAATTTTGTAAGTTGTTGATGGCTCACCTTTGGTCCTTGAGCCTTTAGCATATTCTTCAAAATTTGTACAAAGAGGACACAGCTATTACCCTGTCCCATTATTACTTACCACTGTTCCCCTTAGTATTTGAGCACTCTTATCTTTCAGTGGTGTCTGTCATTGTATCCCTCATACCTGAGCCCCACGTTGGGTGTGTCCAGGCCCGCTGGACATCAACCTGGGAAGCTTGAGAGGAGGGAGTGGAGATTAACAAAGGGACAAAGCTAATGCAAAGCATAGAGACTTCAGAGAAGACTGGGGCACCATTTATTTTTACCTGACCATAATTATACAGTTCCTCAAGAATGAAAACAAGGAACACACAATGAGAAACAACCCTCTCACCCAGAGTCTAAAAGCCACCTCCCATGGCAGGCCACCATGCACCACAAGGACATGTCAACACAAAGTGCAAACATATAGGCCTTTTACATGAGAACAAAATTCATCCTGTGGTCAAACATGGCTATTCCACGGCTCACAGCTCATGGCTCCCCACAGAATCAGGTGTGGGGAGAGTGAAGATGGGGGTGAGAGGGCTTGAGAGAGAAGGGAAATTGGTGTTGGGGCATCTCTGGGACATTCTGGTGACCTGGGATGGGGGGCTCTAGGAGGGTATGGGGGTGACCCTAGCTGAGACTCTTAGCAGCAGGGGATACTGAAACTGGAGTGACTACATCTGGTAGCCAGGTAGGACTTCCAGTGGAGGGAGGAGGACACCAACCTGCCCCCCAAAGCCCATGACCCAAAATTGTCCTACCTACAAGATATGCAGGGATAAAAGATGAGACAGAGGTTGAGGGACTGGCCAATCAATCACTGGCCCACCTTGAGACTCACCTCATGGGAGAGACCCAACCCCGACACTATTAATACTCTGCTATCCTTGTAGACAGTAACCTAACATAACTGCCATCTGAGAGGCTTCATCCAGCAGATAATGGAAACAGATGCAGAGACCCAAAGACAAATATTAGGTGGAACTCAGGGAGTCTTGAGGAAGAGTTAGGGGAAAGATTGAGGGAGCTGGAGGGGTCAAGGTCACAACAAGAAGACCTACAGAGCCAATTAACCTGGGCCCAGGGTGGGGTCATAGAGACTAAACAACCAACCAAAGAACTAGGCCCACTGCACATATGAAGCTGATGGATTGCTTGGTCCTCAAGGGGATCCCCTAACAACTGGAGTGGGGACTATCTCTAACTTGGACTCTGTTGCCTCCTTCTGGATCCCATTTTCCTAGCAAAGCTGCCTTGTCTTGCATCAGTGAAGGAGGAGGCAGTTAGTACTGATGTGATTTGATAGGCCAGAGTGGATTGGTACCAGGTAGGGCGATATGGCGGAAGTGGGTGGAAGGGTGGGACTGGGAGGAGAGGAGGGAATGAGGTTACGATTGGGATGTAAAATAAACAAATAAATACATTTATGTCGTTCTCCTTTGAGATATGAAATTAAGTTAATAAAGGTGTAACAGACCTTTGGGATTGAGATGGCAAATATATCCATTTTATGATGCTAAGGGAAGGGTTCAACTGATCGATGCCTGAAGGTAGTGAATGAAAATGAGGACATGACTATTCTAGGCATGGTTGAGATGGTTTTTATTGTAGCTTCGAGGGAGAATTCAGTTAGAGGCATGTAGATGAGAATAGAGAGAGAATGGGAGAGAGGGCAGAGCTTCTGAAAGAGAGATCTAGACACAGAGTCAAGAGGGAAGAACCAAGAAAGCATGTGTCCAAAAGGGTGTTATAGGAAATAGACTGTGGGGAAGGGAAGCTATGCTCAGGAACTGAAGGGGTTTAGGGTAGGTGGTGGGTTGAGAGGCTGAGAGGAGGGATCCAGGACTCTGCAACACGTGCTTGCAATACTGAGAGAGACTGGCAGGCAGAGTATACATACGTTAGTAGCACCTCAGTTATCCACTTGTTCCCTTTATTCTCAGGACCTAACATTCCTGACTTTTGTTGATGATATGGAACAATGTATTCTCTTCTTAACTTCTTCTAAGCTGAATTTGGGGGATCATTATTGGGTACACTCAGGAAGGGTAGAGTGAGGGTCAAAGGATGGAGAAGGAAAAGAGAAGGGTAGGATGGGGAACATCTGTTTTGCCTACTGCCCAGGTCCCATGAGACCACCCGGGGCTAGTACAGTGAAGGCAGTTTTGGGGCAGTTTAGGGTGCAGGGGTTCAGGGTCATTGAACATTTCATCAGAAGCACCTAGGGCAGGCAGATTTGAAACAGTTTTCAGTCTTGATTATAAATCTTCTGGGACAGGAATATTCTAGGGACAGAAAGTAAAGTTAAGTTTAGAGGAATATTTTAATCTCAGGTGTACATTTGAAACTTTCAGCCGCATGGTCCTGGTATCTGGGGGAAGGGGGAGAAGTCCAAAAAAACAGGGGAAGAGGGAGAGCCCATCCTCAGCAATAGGCAGGTGGGGAAACTTAGGGTTTTGATTGGCAGGAGTACTTATCTGGAGTCTGACCCGTGAGAGGTGGATTCTGAAGCTTCAGGTAAGTTTACATGAGCTTCACATGAAGTTTCCAACCTTTTCTTTCCATCTAATCATTTACTATGGGACACAGCTGGTTGATTACTGGAAGCAGTAAAACAAGTCCCTTTAAAGGAATTGTAAAAAGTTACATGAAGTTCAGGTAAGCTTCTTGTAAGTTTACAAGAATTTTTTATGTTTACAAAAAGAGATAAAGGTTTTAGATGCATTATCATTACCACTCTTTGTAATCTTTATTGAAATCTACATTGTAGAAAAAGCAGTGGACTCAGACCTTTGAGTCATAGTAAAATATGACTATAAAATATGAGTCTAAAGTATATTTACAGTCAGTGCTTTTCCAGGATAGCTTAATATAGGTTATCAGCATTCCATTGGTTAATGTTAAAACTCTGAACTTTAGGAGTTTTATGTGACAATAGTATAGTAAGTAGGAAAGAAATCCAAAGCTACAGTTAGCCTTCATCCCTTGAGAAATGTGAGAAGGATATGTTATAGCAGGAAGTATACTACAAAAGGACTATATATGAATTAAAATGACAGGAACTTAGTGGTACCTGGATTATGGGTCATTCTAGGTACCAATGGTCTTGATGACTTTGTTGAGGGACAGTATGTATATATATATATATATATCCCTGGCCAGAGAAGAGAGGAAGAGAGTGTTAATACTTTTAGCCCAGAATTTCTCAGGATCCCCGATATATATATGTAATGACAGAGATGTTTTCAGCATGGTGAGAAGCACTTCAAAGTCTTAGAGACAAGCAAAGGAAATTTAAAGTTTTGAGCTTGTGACTATGATAACAGTCAGTGCTTTTCCAGGATAGCTTAATAGGTCATCAGCATTGCAGTGGTTAATGCTAAAACTCTGAACTTTAGGAGTTTTAATATGACAATAGTATAAAGTGGGAAAGAAATCCAAAGCATTTTTCATTTTTTAAATAACTTAAATCACCTTTTTAGGTCTTTACAACTTGCATTTATACATGTTAAAACACTTTCCTAGACCCCGATAACTTACTTACACCTTCACATCATCAGATCTTTCTATCTTGCATTTAAACACCTTAAAACATTTTCTTAGACTCCAACAATGCACATAAACTTTAAACCTTTTCTGTCCATCTAATCATTTACCATGGGACACAGGTGGTTGATTACTGAGCACAGTTATTGTAAAAAAAGTTCCTTTAAAGGAGTTAGTTGTAAAAAGTTATATTGAAACCTGTTTTGTGAGTTTATCTCTTTTGGAGTGAAGCTTGCCCTCAAGGTAAACTGTGTCTGTCTTATGAACTGACAAAGCAGCTGCAGCCTTGGGGAATGGGCTGTTTTCTAGCTGCTGCCAAGCTAAAAAAGCTACAGTTAGCCTTCAACCCTTGAGAAATGTGAGAAGGACATGTTATAGCAGGAAGTATACTACAAAAGGACTATGCATCAATTAAAATGACAGGAACTTAGTGGTACCTGGATTATGGGTCATCCTAGGTACCAATGGTCTTGACGACTTTGTTGAGGGACAGAAGTCATAGTTCCTTGGCTGTGTCACATGACAGGATTGAATCTTTAGCTGCTGCACAGGCCAGCATATGCCTTCGACTGCCAGACCCAGAAAGCTGGAGGGGATTTTCCTTTGGAACTTGGAAAAACTGATTTTGGCAAGGTAGAGTAGAGCAGTGAACTCAGTGTCCACCGTTTGGGCAGGGCCATGGTGCTAGGACTGGCACAGGGAAGTCCTTTGCCTAGTGGTTTAGGTTTCTATAATATTGGTGGAGTGCTCCATGCCCCATGGTCTTCTTTGGTGACCCTGAGGTAGCTGCTAGGAGCTAGCATTTCTGTTTAGCACTGGAAGCTTTTTTTTCATTATACACTTTAAATGCCACATTCAGCAGATCTGCAAAGAGTTTGATGACCGTTTATTAGGTATACCTGGATTTAAACACACTTTACTTGTTTTTAGTTATTTTAGACTTAACCTTGAACACATAAACAAGAAGCCACATCAAGCATGTCATTGTAAGTGAACCGAATTTGTACTTAGCGTGGCTGCGAACACAGTCCTGAGCACTGAGGAATTTGATCATTTACAAGGAGACTGAGCATTAACTTGCATGTCTTAATTATCTTTAACAGTTTACCAGTTAGTGGCTTTTGTGAGATTAGTATTTTATAGCTCTATGCCTTGTATGTTTGATTTTAATATGCCCATATGCCCCCATAGTCTCAACTCACACCCATGTTCTTATTGGATGCCTCCCTTCTCATTCCCAGGAATAAGTCGTTTATCATTCTGTGCTGGATGGTTGGTGCTGGTCAGATGATGGAGCCCCTCAGGACAAAGCATAGGCTGAAAAACAAAAACCAAGTTATGCAAAATGGAGTCACTGAGAGCAGGACACAACTTTCAGAGAGCTGTATGCATATTAGAAGAGCTGTCTGGGAGAGAATTTTTCCCCAGCTTGGTGATGCTTGGCTGGCTTCATATTCTCTGTACAGTAACAGTATGTTCTGCCAACCTGGTTCTTTGAGACCCTTGCTGATAGTGCATTTTACTCGCCAGGTTCCTTATTTCTATTGTATCTTATGGTTACTGAGTTTTCTAGTAATAGGGGGAAGGATATTATAATATGTAACTTGACTGTCCCTACCTGTTCACAAATGATCAGACTGCTCTGCATTTTTTGGGCTTCGTTGCGTGGATACTGAATCAAACTTTTTTGTACTAAACAAAACCTGCTTGTTGTACTTATAAAAAGGAGCTGAAAAAATAAAGTCTGGGCTGCAGTATTAGCTGGAAGATCTCTCGATCCCATGCTTTTGTTTCTTAATTCTTCTCCATCAATCCTCATGTCTTTGGTCGACGTCCCACAGTCCTACTGGCAGGTTCTGGCACACCTGATTCCAACAATCACAGTGTCAGTGCTCGCTCAGCCATGCTGTGTTTAGGCTCACTGATCTGGGCTGTTCTCTGTCCTTTCTTTCTTTCTTTCTTTCTTTTTTTTTGAGACAGGGTTTCTCTGTGTAACAGCTCTGGCTGTCCTGGACTCCCTTTGTAGACCAGGCTGGCCTCGAACTCACAATGATCCACCTGCCTCTGCCTCCCAAGTGCTAGGATTAAAGGTGTGCGCCACCACGCCCGGCTCTCTCTGTCCTTTCTTTAATCCCTGTACCCTTTGTTACCTTTTCCTTCTCAATATTTGTTAACAGTTATTATATAATAAAACATAGTGTATACAATTTGATAACTGTTGACACATATGACACAGTCTCCAGTCAAGATAAGGAGCAAACCATTTCCTCAGTTCCTTCTGCCTGTGGGCTGCATTGCTGTCCTCAGAGACTAGTCATTTTACTTGTGTTGGGATCTGCACTGGGTGTCCATACACATACATACATACATACATACATACATACATACATACATACATATATACATACATACATACATACATTCATACACACACACATACATTCATACACACACACACACACACATACACACACACACACATATTTGAGATGGGACTGTGTAGTCCTGGCTGTCCTGGAACTTAAATTCTGGACTGACTTTCAAACTCACAGAGATCTTCAGGCTTCTGCCTCCTGAATTCTGGAATTAAAGACCTCTGCCAACATGCCCAGCTCTTTATTTGTTCTTTATGTACACAAGGTGTGTATGAAAGTGGATATATCACTGAGAAATTGTTCCTGACTTCCCACAGTGTGTCTTTTTCCTGGGTCTAGACATTCCAAGTCCTTATTGATTGTATCTCTCTTCCCCCTTTCTGCTTATGCATCTGGGGTCACATGTGGGGCATCTCTGCTTCAATCAGCGTCTCAGAGATTCAGACTGAGGTTTTCTCCTGAGCATTTTCGATTGATGTAGGTGGTGCTTTTTCATTTTGATTTTAGTCTTTTGTTTCTCAGCATCTTATCAGATAAATTTTTCCTG
The DNA here is from genome assembly GCA_907164525.1 of Lophiomys imhausi. NCBI lineage: Eukaryota > Metazoa > Chordata > Mammalia > Rodentia > Muridae > Lophiomys > Lophiomys imhausi. Next base: position 8,403,689 of record CAJQZJ010031933.1, on the reverse strand, counting down.
ATTTTGTTAATGTTTTAAAAGAATTTACCTTTGGTGCTTTATATTTTGTCTTTGTTTCTTTCTGGTTTGTTACATTCAGTTCTTACCTTTATTGTCTGCTCCCTTCCTGATTGCTGGCTTTCCTTCTCTGTGGTGTGGCCTCAGTTTCCCCTGATCCTTTGTACTTCCTATTTTCATGTTTCATCTCTATATACATGACAGACTCAGTGACTAAGTTAGCTGAACAAGGTTTCAGTTACCAAAATCAATGCCTAAACTGGTTTTATTACTATAATACTTTAGAGAGTCCATTAAACATCAAAATAAAAAAAAAACATTTTCAGTAAATCTGAAAGCAAAGTATTTAGGGACAAATTTGTCCTATTAGCACGGAAGCCTACAGTTAAATATTGCTCACAGAAAGGACGACATAGATACCATGTGCATGGATGGGAGGACCTGATGTTGCTAAGATGCCCTCTGCCTAGGCTGGGGATTGTAGAGTGCATAATGCCAAGCAAAGCTCCAGAAGAATTTTTATAGAAATCAACAACCTGATTCTAAAATTTTCATGAAAATTAAAGGTCCCAGAATAGCCAGAACAATTTTGAAAAGTAAAAACACAGCTGGAGTTGGAAGAGTGGGCCCTGCACCTTTTCTGGGCAACATAGCAGAGCTGGCCTTGGTGACTTGGGTGCTGGTGAATTTGCCCTGAGGCCATGAGATCTGAAGAGTTGGCCCTGTCCCTTCCTTGGGTGAGCTAGCAGAGGCAGTGCTGGAGGGCTCAGCATGGTGGTGTAGGTGTGGGAGAGCTGGTGGGCTGGCCAACTCAGCTACAACCAACCCTGGATCCAGGGCTTTGAGTTGGCCCACCTAAACACCTACTCCTTCTGTGAACTGCTGGAGCATATGAAGGGAGTAGTCCTGCTGACCCAAAGTTGATATATGAGTCTATTTAGATACATGTGTTTTGGGACTATTTGGTCTTGATTATGAGAATACATAAGTTCTAGAGACATAAAAATCACCTGAAGTATTAGGGGGATAACTCAGTGGTGGAACACTTACATAGTACACATCATTCCAGGGTTTCAACCCCAGCATGAGAAAAGTTCATTAGAAAAGACCAGTTGCTGTCCCTGTTGATGTAAGGCTGCAGGGGCTGGAGGGGAAGCTGGTCCTAGCCTGCTGTGATGGAGCCAGCAGTGACCCCAAGGTATTCATTTTGGTTTATTTTAGTTTACCATGGGAAGGGGTGCTCAGTGGAATGAGGACATGAGAGGGCCTAGGGGAGCAGCTGGAGTCATGATCTGAAGGAAACAACCTTTTCTCTCCTCTGAGTGCTCAGCTGGGCTGCAGCTCCAGCCAGGATTGGGGCTGCCCGAGAAGATTGGTGGCTGCAGGGCACAGGATGACCTGGAGGGGAGTCAGGCCCCAGAAGGGGGAGAGTAACTGGGTCCTGGGCTACTGTTTTCCAGGAAGACTGAAATGCTACTGGCCTCACCTTGGAATCCTTCCCCTGATACTGCTTGTCTCAGTCTTCTTTGGGTAAGAATCCAGGCTGGTGAGGAAGAGCTCATGAGCCTCTGATGGGGACCTGGTGAGGAAGAGCTCATGAGCCTCTGCTGGGGACCTGAGCTGTGTACCCCCCCACTACTGCAGCAGTGATGAAGGTTCTCTTGGCTCGTTACCCACAGTGGCATGCCCAGCTTTTGCTGGTCCACATAGTGAAGCCTCTGATTCCACAAAAGGCGGCTGGGGATGGATGCCAGTCATTTGGCTCTAGCTGTGAGGCTGGGTCGAGGGAAGGAGAGGAAGGCAGGCCTGGGGGCTGGACTTCAGCCCTCTTCAGCTGCAGATGATCTGTGAATCCTGCCAGACCAAAGACACTGCCATGTGTACTGGGGGTTGTGTAGACACAATCAGGAGATACTCTCTGATGTGGCCTTGGGTTGTAGGTACCTGGCACTGAGTCGGGGCTGTCTGCAGCTGTACAGGTGTCTAGAGGCAGGGCTTCTTCCTGGGGGTCCTTCTTGCCACCTCTTCTTCTAGAGACATAGCCATGCTTAGTCCTGTCACCTGGCCCTGCATCGACACTGGGGAATTCTGTGCTCACTGTGCTGAGTACAGTAGCACATTTGGAGGGAGGGACAGACAGCTGGCCTCAGGTCTGTGTCCTGAACGGCTGCCCCTGTGCCCGTCCTTTCCACAGCTATGGGTTCCTGAGTCACAGAAGCTGGGAACTGGGGGATGAAGGAGCTGTGAGTAGGTGAGTGGGCATTGAAGTTTGTGTGTGTGCATGTGTGATATGAGTGCGTGTATGATGTGTGTATGTGTGTGTGTGTGAGAGAGAGACAGAGAGATGAGTGTGTGATGTGTGTGTGTATGATATATGTGTGTGTCATACGTGTGTGTGTGTGGGGAGTTGCTGGATGGATGAACTTTCTGCTACATGCTGCCTTGTGGCATGTATTTCTACATGGGTGGCTCTAGACTTTCTCTAGGCTGCCCAGAGCAGGTTCCCCTGCCCCCCTGCTGTCTTTAGTGGGCATGAGTGTTCTTCTCTGGCTTTAGTCTCATCCTCACTTCTGTACCTGCCTGGACAGCCCCAAGAACAGTTTCTTTTCCCTACCCACCTTCCCAGCAGCATGCTGAGTGTAAGGTCTTTTTTCCTTCTACAACTAGACCCAAGTTGGAGGCCCGTCCATGCCCACCTTCCCCAGATCCTGTCAGTCTGTCTTTTGGGAAGGCATCCCCTGGCTTTGGTTCTGTTGTGGTTTTGTATTAATCACATGCTTGTCTGTCCGTCTCAACCCTCCTCTCCTTATATAGGCAATGATCGTTCAGAACAGAAGGTGGAGGGACCAGATCCTGTCTGATCTCTCTGACCCCAGCAGCCTGCCTGTGTTCTTGCACAAGCCATGCATGTTGTTGGGCTGGGGCTGTGGCCTTGGCCTTTATCTATGCTGCACTTCCCACTAGACTACACTGCACTTCCCACTAGGCTACACGGCCTCGCACCTGTTCCTTGCTCTCACCATTTCTTCTTGCATCAGTTCTCCACTGCTGCCAAGCACTCTGCTCCACCCTCATTCATGCTGGGAGCCACTCAGTCCTTTGCTGACTGATTTTTCAGAGGCCCCTGAGGTTGGCTATGCAGAGGTAGGTGGGTCTCCCTGGAGATCCCTGACACTTCTGGTGGCCCTTGGCTGAGATTCCCCATCCCTGGGACCTCCCTGTGTCGCTGGGCTTCCTCTCAGCCTGGCTGGAAGGGCCTAGGCCAGTGACCTATTACATGTTATGTCAGGCTCGCAGAAGCTGGGTTTGAAGTCATCCAGCAGCTTTGCTGCCTCTGTTTAACTCTTCAAGGACAGGAATAGACTCCACTTCTGGATGGGAGGGGTTGGGAATCTGCTGTTTTCTGGAGCTACTTTTCTGCTCAGGCTCCAGTCAGGAGTGACCTGGTCAGTGTGGGACAGTGAACCTTGACTTTGGTCTTTATGCTATGGCAGCGTTTGACTTTGAGCTGTAGGCATAATGCCTGGGGTGACCTCTGAGTTGTGTGCTGTAATTGTGACAGATCTACTGTACCCTCAGGCACCACTCTGTCCTTCCACCAGGCTCTGTGTGCCCGAACTCTAAATCCTCCTGGTACAAACCTGTCTCCTGTGTTCTTTTTCTGCAGAGTGGCTGTTAGGAAGCAGGATGTCCGGAAAGAAGTTGTAACCATGTCAAGGTATCGAGCCCTCACGTGGTGCTCTCCAGCTGTGGTCTGAGGGTTGTTTGTGTGTGTGTGTGTGTGTGTGTGTGTGTGTGTGTGTGTGTGTGTGT
>CAJQZJ010031933.1:8352349-8384879 GCA_907164525.1 Lophiomys imhausi | reverse complement strand
ATTGGTGAGTTGAGTCCATTGATGTTGATGGATATTAGTGACCAGGGCTTGTTATTTCCCATTATTTTGGTATAGCTGGTCGTCTTGTGTTTCTTTTTGTTTAGTTGCTGTGGAGGTTTCTGTTTCCTCTGTTTTCTTGGGTGTAGTTATCTTCTCTGTGTTGGAATTTTTCTTCTAGGATCTTCTGAAGGGCTGGGTTTGTGAGGAGATATTGTTTGAATTTGATTTTGTCCTGGAATATCTTGTTTTCTCCATCTATGTTGATAGAGAGTTTTGCTGGGTATAGTAGTCTGGCTGGGCACCTATGTTCTCTCAGGGCTTGTAGGACATCTGTCCAGGCCCTTCTAGCTTTTAAAGTTTCTGAGAAGTCAGGTGTGATTCTGATGGGTCTGTCATTTTATGTGACTTGGCCCTTTTCCCTTACAGGTTTTAATATCCTTTCTTTGTTCTCTACATTCGGAGTTTCTATTATTATGTGGCGAGAGGAGTCTCTTTTTTGATCTAATCTGTTCGGTGTTCTGTATGCCTCTTGGATTTTTACTGGCATCTCTTTTTTTTAGGTTTGGGAAGTTTTCTTCTCTTTCCTCTATGCCTGTAATTCTTGGGTTTCTTCTTTTCATTGAGTCCTTGATTTCTTGGATGTTGTGGGTGTGAGATTTTTTTAGCTTTCTCATTTCTTTGGATGTTGTACTGATTTCTTCCATCGAATCTTCCATGCCTGAGATCCTGTCTTCCATCTCTTTCATCCTATTTTTGATACTCACATCCATAGTTCCTGTTCTCTTCCATTGATTCTCCATTTCCTCTTTTAACTCTGACTGTGTTTTCTTTATTGTTTCCATTTCTATTTTCATGTCTTGAATGGTATTGTTCGTTTTGTACATTTCCTTCTCTATTTTGCTTGTTTTTGCCTGGTAATCTTTCATTGTTTTGTCCTTTTCCTGTTCAAGCTGAGTCACCTTGGCTTGGAGCTCTTTAATGGTGTTATTCGTTGTTTTGACTTGTAAAATTGTGGCTTCTTTGAATTCCTTCATAGATTTAAGTTCTTCTTGAAGGGACTCTATCACTTTCCATAATGTAGAATTGTCATCATGTTCATGTGTTTCAGTTGTGGTGAGGTGATTCGGGCTGGAAGGAATAGTATTGCTTTCTTTTGTTGGAAACATTTCTCTCTGTTTTTTTTTTTTTTTTTTGCCTGGGGCCTCTGGCCATGTGGAATTTTTTTGCTGTCTTCTGGACTTGGGTCCAAAGGGGGCGCTTTATTATAGGATTCGAGTTGCCTTACTCCACCCCTATTGGGTTAGTCATTCAGCCCCGCCTCCCAGGTGGAGACCTAATTAATCCAGGTGGTGGAGCTGTGTACAAGTAAGCTCTGGTTCCCCACTGGAAGGGCCAGTACTAGTACAAAAGTCCGATATACGACAGTTTCAGATATCTCGCAGTTTGCCTAGGGTTGGTTCCTGTAGCAGGTAAATCTGCCATTCAGCTCCAATAGCCTTGCTGCTCCCGCGGCTTGTAAACTGGCCAGTTTCATCACAGACTGTGATTTGCAGTCTGAAGGCACTTTGCAGCCGAGCTTAGCTCACTTCCATGAGTCACAACCTCTCACCAGATAGTTTGATCGTCTGTGCGAGACCTAGGGGTCCACAGCAGGGTAGGGGCTATCTCTGCGTGGGAATGAATCTGCCCGCTGGGTATTAGGTTGGAACTTACCAGGAGTCCCTCCTGGGGGGGGGGGATGGATGATCCCGATTTGCGGTTCCAGTGGCTTCCTTGCGTGTCCGAGAGTCGGAAGGAGCATTCTGCCCAGGGATCCTCCATGGTCCCTGGGTAGCTGGGTGAGATTTAGAAGGGGTCGTGCCCTTTGTACAGCATCCTGCAACACTTGCCACCTTGTGACTGTTAACCCCAAAATCAAAATACGTCCACGCAGGCCACCGCCATCTTGGATCCTCCGGCTTAGAGATTTCTAATGGTATTCTCCATTGCTTTCACTTGTAAAATTGTGGAATCTTTGAATTCCTTCAGTGTTTTAATTTCTTTTTGAAAGGACTCTATCACTTTAGAGAGTATAGAATTGTCATCATTTTCATGTGTTTCAGCTGTGGTGGAGTGGTCAGAACTTGCTGTACTAGTATAGCTGTATTTTGTTGGAGTCATATTTCCCTGACTTTTGTTGGATCTGTTCTTTCACTGACCTTTAGGCATCTGGTTGTTCTTAGCTGTTTGTTCTTGGTGCCTTCTGGGCTTGGAGAAAAGAAGGGCACTTTAGTGTAGAAGTCATATAGCTTGGTGATCTGTAGCTCTTCACAGGCTGGATGGGGCCTTCTCTAGTGGTTTGCTCTCAGTGTGTCTCCCAGAGCTCACCCTTTCCTGTTGTGTCCCAACTGGGGACTCAGGTTAGGGGTTGTGGTGGTATGTGTTCCTTTAGGTTCCTGAGATCCAACTCATCTTTGTATCAATGATGGTGCAGGTTGGCAGGCCACAGACTGTTGCCTGAGGCTGTAGTTCCCTTGCAGCTTACATGTCGCACCATGTTCATGGTCCTCCCAAGCTCCTCTCAGGGTGTTCTTAGGATCAATGTAAGTTTAATTAGCCAGAAGCACTGTGATCTGGTACAGCCCATGTTTCCCAGGCAATAAGCAATGGCCTGGGATTGTTTCATTGCTCCCAAGTCAGAGCTCTCTGTGTTTTAGTCTGGTATTCAGTGTAGCTGCTCTGCTGATATGCTCCTGGGTGTCCAAGAACAGATTCTGTGGACTCTGGAGGTCCTAAGTTTGGGTTGAATCTGCCAGCTGGAGCTCTGAAAGGATCTGACAGGGAAGGAGTACAGTTTCCCAGTGGGAGGCGCTCAGTGTTTGTGTCTGGGGACTTCAGTGTCTATATTTCCAGTATGGAGTTATTTGTTGTCCCTGCTGGGCAGGCCAAGATGGGCTTGCGCCTCACTCACTGCCTTTCAGCATGTGTATATCTCTGCTGTTGTCCACTCTGTCTAGATGGTCCCCAGGGCACCTCTGTGCCTCTTGGCCCTAAGCACTAAGCCCTTGTAGTCTGAGTCATTTAGCAGTGCACATAGGCCAAGAACTTGCTGCTCCATGGGTGGAATATGTATGCTGAAGATCTGGTTTCCCGCCAGAGGAGCCAGTAGTAGTGAAGGGGTCTGATATTAACCCCACAACCTGTCCAGGGCTTGCACCCAGTGGAGTTCCAAGCAGCCTTCCAACCTGGCCACCTTCCTTTCAGCTCACTGTGATCTCACCACTCCTGCATCTGTGCTGGACCCAATTTGGGTGCTGGAGCTGTCCTGTGGATACTGGCAATTGGGGCCACTGTCCTCCAAGTCCTGGGACACTGCACTGTTGCTGGCAGTGTAGCCCGCTGCTGGAAGTATATCCTGCTGCTCTGTCTAGCTGCAGTGTTTGTCCCAGTGACTGAAAATCCAATAGAGGGCCCTGTATGTCTAACAACCCTCTGGGAAAGCCAAAATATGCTTGCCTCTCCCAGATTTCTGCTCCACTGTGGTCCCATTTGCCATCCCACAGCTCAGAATGTGCTGTGGCCTGTGGCCACAAGGGTTCTGCTGAGAATATATCCATTCCCACGGCTCTGCTGATCTTCCCCTTGGTGTTGGAATGCCTGCATGGAATCTTGGAGCCCAGGAGGCTGATGAGTAGCCTTGTCTGGGGTTCAGACCTGCTTGCTGGATATTTGAGTGAATTGTCCCTCTCCTGGTGACAATTCTCCTGCGTCCCAAGTCAGTGGCTTCTGCAGTTTCTGTTGGTCTGTTTTTCTGAGTGTCTGAGAGAGGAGAGTCTTGCCCAGGGATTTTTATTAGTCCCTGGGTCACTGGGTTAAACCCAGCAGGTTTGCGCCATTCATATTATTGCTCAGCGTCTTATAACTCTGTGGGGTTATAGCTGTTTCCCCCATGATCAAAATGCATTCTTGTGGGCTGCCGCCATCTTTGATCCCCCCAGGGTTCCTGTTCTAATCTCAGGAAGTCCCACCTTCCTATACTCTTTCTGCCCAGCTAGTTGGCTATCAGCGACTCTTATTAACCAATCAAGAGAATGACTCAGAAGGGGCGGTAACCAGATCTCAGCATTGAAATCAGCCTATCAGAAGCAATGCTATTAGCACCAACATTATGACTTCCAGTTTAGCATTTTAGTTTTTTTTTGTTTTTTATTAATTTGCACAGGAATGAAAAAGTTGAGAGCCTCATGAAATCAGTGCAGCTGTTTGACACTGCCTAATAAAGCTGAGCTGAATGCTGTATTTGCCAATGTGCTGGTTCCACTTTGGGCTTCTGATCTCTACATGTTGCATTTGTGGGGGACTTTTACATTATGATTCATTTATGTGTTTTTCCCAGAAAATTATTTCTGTCTCAAAGAAGTAACCTTATCTGGCCCTGGACAAGCATTACAAGTACTGAGAGTAGGTATTATCAGTCTCGAATCATTTTAGACTACATAGGCACTTATGACATGCAACATTCTATTCTTCAGGAAAGTGAAATATTAAACAGACATAAAAATATATCAGCTAATCTAGGCGAGTTCCCAAGCCTTGAACATTAATTCATGAGTCAGCCTAGCCCAAAAGTTTGATAGCTCTCCCAGGATGTAGGCTAACTTGTTCTGCTCATTTGTTTCCTCTTAGTTTTTTAACTGAAAGACCTCACTGCAACTTAATGTGAGCCAGTTTCCTTATGATTGGCAAGTTTCTATATTTCTCTTATATTAATTTTATATCATATATATATTAGCAAAGGTTTTTTTTAGGCAAACTAACTTTGTCATTACATTTTTATTTTCTGAATGTAATGTCCTACAGACTACATATAGAAGGAAGCCTATAATCTGATGGCCAGATCTCCCTGAGGCAGAAAGAAGCCAGGGAGCAAAGAAAGCCTCGGCAAAACAGCAAAAGGCCAAGGACTAAACCCTGTGGCTCAACTTTTGCCTAGAGGGGTTTGATCTGTCCAAACAGTGGCCTAAACAAAACTGTGGCTGGCTTTAAGGACTGAGGCAGAGTGGCAGAGTTGCTGATACAAAAGAAACAGGTTGGCCTACAGATGGCTGAGGTCTCCCAGAGAGAAGAAAGCATGAAGCCTTATTTAAGGTGAGACTGTGATAGCCAACTTACCCTGACGAATCTACATCTGAGATCCAGAAAAAGGACTGCTAAGAATCTACAACAGAGATTGTGTTCCCGACGACTGAGGACCTGCCCCAGAGACTGTATCCTTCTACAAGGTTAGGAAAATAATTATCAATAGTATAAGTGGTTATATTAAAAGGGTTGTAGGAATTTGTAGGGTTAATAGTTAAGAAATTGTTGGTATTTGTTACAAGTGAATATTGTTAGTAAATAAATAATAAGTAATAATAATTTTAAAAGGTTCTGTAACAAGTTTCCTATCCTTTATATTTGTATAGGGGTCTAGGTCTAGTCTAAGCTTTTTTTCCTCTTATTTTGGTTAGTGTTTCAGTCTCTGTAAGCCTCTAAAGGCCTTGGTTAGTTGCTTCTGTTGATACTCATGTGTTGATCTTGATCCCTCCGGTTCTCTGTATTCCTCCTCCCTCTCTTATATATAGCTCCCAGAGCTCCACCTAATGTTTGACTGTGTGTCTCGGCATCTGTTTTGGTCTGCTGATATGTGGAATTTCTCATAGGATAGTTATGATAGGTTTCTATTCCTTTGGGTCTGTGAGTTGTAGGATAGTTATCCTGTACTATATTGCTAACATCCAGTTGTAAGTGAATACATACCATATGTATCTTTCTGGGTCTGGGTTAGCTCACTCAGGATGAGCTTTTCAAGTTCCATCCATTTGGTTGCAAATTGCATGATTTGCCTGAGCCTTGTTTCTGATATCTGAGTAGTATTCCATTGTGTAAATGTACCACAGTTTTTTTTATCCATTCTAAGGTTGAAGGGCATCTGGGTTGTTTCCAGTTTCTAAGCTATTATAAATAAAGATGCTATGAGCATAATTGAGCCAATGTTCTTGTGGTTTGGTGGAGAATCTTTGGATATATGCTTGGGAGTGATATGGCTGGGACTTGAGATAGAACTTTTCCAATTTTTCTAAGATATCACCCAGACTGATTTCCATAGTGATTGTACAAGGTTGCACTCCCACCAGCAATGGAAGAGTGTTTCCCTATCTCCACAACCTTGCCAGCATGTGCTGTCATTTGAGTTTTTGATCTTAGCCATGTGTGAGGTGTGAGATAGAATCTCAGAGTCATTTTGAGTTGCATTTACCTGATGACTAAGGATGTTGACCATTTCTTCAAGGGTCTCTCAGTCACTAGAGATTCTTTTTTTGTGAATTCTTTGTTTAGCTCTATACCCCATTTTCTGATTGGATTATTTGGTTTCTTGGTGTTTAATTTTTTGACTTTATAAATTGTGGATATTAGCCTTGTGTCAGATGTGGGATTGGTGAAGATCTTTTCCCAATCTGTATGTTGTCATTTTGTTCGAATGACAGTGTCTTTTGCCTTACAGAAGATTTTCAGCTTCATAAGGTCCATTTATTGATGGTTGGTCTTAGAGCCTGAGCTGCTGGTGTTCTGTTCAGGAAGTTGTCACCTGTGGCAATGAATTCGAGGCTTTTCCCCACTTTCTCTTCTATTAGATTTACTGTGTCCAGCTTTATGTTAAGGTCTTTTATCCACTTGGATTTAAGTTTTGTTCAAGGTGATAAAGATGGGTCTATTTGCATTTTTCTACATGTTGACATCCAGTTAGCCCAGCATCATTTGTTGAAGATGTTTTCTTTTTTCTTTTGTACAGTTTTGGCTTCTTTGTCAAAAATTAAGTGGCCATAGGTGTGTGGGTTTATTTCTGGGACTTTGATTCAATTCCTTTGATCAACTGGTCTGTTTCTATACCAGTACTATGCTCTTTTGAATACAATTGCTCTATAATATAGCTTGAAGTCAGGGATGGTGATACCTCCAGATTTTTTTTTTTTTATTGTATAGGATTGATTTAGCTCTTCTGGGTCTTTTGTTATTCCATATGAAGTTGAGAGTTGTTATTTCAAAGTTTCTAAAGAATTGTGTTGGTATTTTGATGGGAATTTTATTGAATCTGTATATTGCTTTTGGTAGGGTGGCCATTTTTATTATGTTGATCCTACCTATCCATGAACATGGGAGATCTTTCCGTCTTCTGCTATCCTCTTCAATTTCTTTATTCAAAGATTTGAAGTTCTTGTCATACAGGTCTTTCACTTGCTTGGTTAGAGTTACCCCAAGGTATTTTTATATTGTTTGTGGCTATTGTGAAGGTTGTTTTCCTAATTTCTTCCTCATCCTATTTATCTTTTGTGTAAAGAAGGGCTACTGATTTTTTAAAAATTAATTGTGTACCCAGCCACCTTGCTGAAAGAGTCTATCAGCTGTAGGAGTTCTCTGGTGGAACTTTTGAGGTCCCTTATATATACTATCACATCATCTGCGAATGGGGATACTTTGACTTCTTCCTTTCCAATATGTATCCCCTTGATCTCCTTTAGTTGTCTTATTTCTCTGGCTATAATTTCAAGTACTATGTTTAAGATATATGGAGAGAGTAGGCATTCTTGCCTTGTCCCTGATTTTAGAGGAAATGCTTTAAGTTTCTCTCCATTTAATTTGATGTTGGCTACTGTCTTGCTGCATATTGCTTTTATTATTCCTAGGTATGGTCCTTGTATGCCAGATATCTTCAAGACTTTTAGTATGAAGGGGTGTTGGATTTTGTCAAATTTTTTTTGGCATCTAGTAAGATGATCATGTTTTTTTTCTTCAGATGGTTTATATGGTGGATGATATTAATGGGTTGTCATATGTTGAGCCACCCCTGCATCGCTAGGATGAAGCCTACTTGATCATGGTGTATGATACCTTTGATGTGTTCTTGGATTTGGTTTGCAAATATTTTATTATTTTTACATCTATGTTCATGAAGGAAAATGTTCTGAAATTTTCTTTCTTTGTTAGCTCTTTGTGTGGTTTAGGTATCAGGGTAACTGTAACCTCATAGAATGAGTTTAGCAGTGTTCCTTCTGTTTCTATTTTATGGAAGAGTTTGGGGAGTATTGGTATTAGCTCTTCTTTGAATGTCTGGTAGAATTCTGTGCTGAAACCATCTGGCCCTGGGTTTTTTTTGGAGGCTTTTAATGACTGCTTCTATTTACTTAGGGGTTATAGGACTGTTTAATTTTTTTTTGCCTGATTTTGATTTAACTTTGGTGGGTGGAATCTGTGAAGAAAATTGTCCATTTCACTTAGGTTTTCCAATTTTGTGAAGTACAGGTTTTTGAAGTAAAACCTAATGATTCTTTAGATTTCCTCAGTATCTGTTATTCCTCCCTTTTCATTTCTGATTTTGTTGGTTTGGGCATTTTCCCTCTGTCTTTTAGTTTGGCTAAGGGTTTGTCTATTTTGTTGATTTTATCAAAGAACTAACTTTTGGTTTCATTGATTCTTTGTATTGTTCTTTTTTGTTTCTGGTGTTGATTTCAGCCCTAATTTTGATGATTTCCTGCTGTCTGCTCCTCTTGAGTGTGTTTGCTTCTTTTTTTCTAGAGCTTTTAGTTGTGCTGTAAAGTTGCTAATATGAGCTGTCTCCACTTTCTTTTTGAAGACACTTAATGCAATGAAATTTTCTCTTAGCACTGCTCTCATTGCATCCCATAGGTTTGGGTATGTTGTCCCTTCATTTTCATTGGATTTTAAGAAGTCTTTGATTTCTTTATTTATTTGTTCCCTGTAGAGAGTTTTTCAAGATTCCATGAATGTGCAGGCTCTTTATTATTTCTGTTATTGTGAAGTCCAGTTTTAATTAATGGTGATCTGTTAAGATACAAGGGGCTATTTCAATTTTTTTTGGATATGTTGAGGTTTGTTTTGGTCAATTTTGGAGAAGGTTCTGTGAGGTCTGAAAAGAATGTGTAGTCTTTAATGTTTGGGTGAAATGTTCTGTAGATATCTGTTACATCCATTTGGTTCATGACCTCTGTTAGTCTCATTATTTCTCTGTTTGGTTTCTGTCTCAATAACCTGTCCATTGGTGTGAGTGGGGTGTTAAAGTCTCCCACAATTAATGTGTGGGAGTCATATGTGGTTTAAGCTTTAGAAGAGTTTCTTTTACAAATGTGGGTGTCCTTGTATTTGGGACATAGATATTCAGTATTGAGATGTCATTTTGATGAATTTTTCCTAGTATGTAGTGTCCTTTCCTATCTTTTTTGATAAATTTTGGTTGAAAGTCTATTTTATTTGACATTAAAATGGCTACTCCAACTTGTATCCTTGGACTGTTTGCTTGGAAAACCTTCTCCCAGCCCTTTGCTCTGAGGTAGAGTCTATCTTTGTTAGTGAGGTGCATTTCTTGTATGCAGCAAAATGATGTGTCTTGTTTATGGATCCATTCTGTAAGCCTGTGTCTTTTTATTGGGGAGTTGAGTCCATTGATTTTGAGAGATATTAATGACCATAGGTTGTTATTTCTTGTTATTTCAATGTAGATGGTGGTAGTGTGTGTGTTTCTTTTGGTTTAGCTGCAATGAAGTTTTATGTTTCCTGTGTTTCTTGGGTGTAGTTATCTTCTCTGGGTTGGAATTTTCATTCTAGGATTATTAAATCAAATTTAATCTAAGTTAAATTTGTGGAAGATATTGTTTAAATTTGGTTTTATTGTGGAATATCTTGTTTTCTCCATCTATGGTGATAGAAAGTTTTTCTGGGTATAGTAGTCTGGGCTGGTACCTGTGGTCTCTTTGGACTTGTAGGATGTCTGTCCAGGCCCTTCTGGCTTTTAAAGTTTCTGAGGAGAAATCATGTATAATTCTGATGGGTTTGCCATGATATGTTACTAGACCTTTTCTCTTACATATTTTAATATTCTTTCTTTGTTATGTTCATTTGGAGTTTTAATTATTATGTGGTGGGAGGAATTTCTTTTCTGGTCTAATCTATTTGATGTTCTGTATGACTTTTGGACTTTTACTGGCATCTCTTTCTTTAGGTTTTGGGTATTTTCATCTATGATTTTGTTGAAAATGTTTCCTGGACCTTGGAGTCATAAGTCTTCTCTTTCATCTATGCCTATAATCCTTAGGTTCCATCTTTTCATTGGGTCTTTGATTTCTTGGATGTTGTGGATGGGGACTTTTTAAATTTTCTCATTTTCTTTGGTTGTTGTACTGATTTCTTTAATCGAGTCTTTCATGCCTGAGATTCTGTCTTCATCTCTTGTATCCTATCTATGATACTCATGTATGTACTTCCTGTTCTCTTTCCTTGATTTTCCACCCCCAGTATTGTCTCTGCTTGTGTTTGTTTTTATTGCTCCCATTTCTAATTTCAGGTCTTGAACTGTTTTATACATTTCCTGTTCCAATTTGGCTGTCTTTCCCTTGTTCCCACTTTGTCTCGTTCCCACTCTTGTTTGGCTGAGTTTACTTGGAGGTCTTTAATGGAATTCTCCATTGCTTTCACCTATAGAATTATGATTTCTTTAAATTCTTTAAGGGATTTGTTTTCTTGTTTTAAGGTCTCTATCATTTTTCATAAATATAGTTTTGTCATCATTTTCTTGTGTTTCAGCTATGGTGGGAAGGTCAGGGCTTGCTGTATTAGAATAGCTGAATTTTGTTAGAGTCATATTTCCCTGACTTTTGTCAGTTTTGTTCTTTTGCAGACCTTTAGCCATCTGGTTGTCCTTAACTGATTGTTCCTAGTGTCTTCTGGACCTGCTGCCAAGGAAGGAGCTTTGGTGTAGAGGCTGTATAATCTTGGTGATCTGTATCTGTCTACAAGCTGGGCAGGACCTTATGTTGGGGTTGGATCTTAGTCGGCCTCCTGAAGCTCACCCCTTCCTGCTATGTCCCAACTGGGTACTCAGGTCAGGGATTGAGGTGGAATGTGTTATCCCAGTCTGTAAGTTCTTGAAATCCAACTGGTCTTCCTAGTGAGGTAAGTGGGGGTTGGAGGACCAAGACAGATCTGCAGTTCCTCTGCAGCTCACATGTCAGGTCTGAGGGTCAGGTCTATGGTTGAGATCCCCCCAGGTGGCTACTAGGTAATCTCAAGCACACCCCTGGAATATAAGTTTTTAAAAATCTTTTAAATTATTCTTAATGAATTTCACATCATGCACCCCAACCCACATCCCTTTGTATTTGCCCTCCACCATTGCAGCCTCACCACCAAAATGAAATAAGAGAGAATAAAAAATAAACAAAAAAGTCTTGTCATGGAAGCTGTAGTGTGTCACATAGTATACCTTTTTTTCTAAATATCTTTGCTTGCAGATGTTCATTGCAATGAGTAATTGGTCTGTTTTGAGGCCTCTGGCTTCTGCTATACTATCTATACTGGATCCTCATGGAGTCTCCTCTCAGATATTCTGTTGTTTTCTCGTCATGGAGATCCTGCAGGATCAGCCCTTTCACACAGTCCAGCAGATGATAGATGGGGGAGATGTTGGTTGTGGGCCAACTCAAAGCCTTGTATCTGGAACTGGGAGGTATTTGAGTTGCTCAGGCTGCCAGCTCTTCTGTGTCTCCACCACCTGGGTGAACTCTTCAGCACTGTCTCAACTAGCTTACCCAATACTTCAGCCAGTGAGATACAGGGTGGACATAAAGATTCAGGGAGATTTGTAGGGTCCTCTTAGGCATGCACAGAAGACAGGACACAGGAGACAGAGTATGATGGGAGAGAGACCAGAGTTAAGCTTTCTGGTCATTGTACTTGTGGTCAGGGTTTTACATCCACCATTGATGCATGGAGAGGAGTTGGAGGCTATGTTTGGAGATGCCTACCTTCCTGTTCATAAAAAAACATTCTTGGCAAGTTGGAGTTTAGGATGAATGTCTTATGAGTATCTGCCCTGAGGCATCCCTCTGTTCTTGGTTCCATGGGACTCCCTACCCTCACCTGGAACATGCTCCTGACTTCAGCTA
This sequence comes from Lophiomys imhausi, assembly GCA_907164525.1. NCBI lineage: Eukaryota > Metazoa > Chordata > Mammalia > Rodentia > Muridae > Lophiomys > Lophiomys imhausi. The sequence goes on along the minus strand of CAJQZJ010031933.1, from coordinate 8,372,904 downwards.
GGCACTCCATGTCAACATGGAATCCCCTTCTATTGTCTAGTGGGCAATGTGTCACGTGACTTCTGTAAGCACAGGAGAGATGTTCACAGGACACTGACTGCACACAAAAGGCCCAGCCCATGGCATGCTGTTCTCCTGTGACACCCCCTGGAGGACTGAAGCGTTCCTTCCCAGTGCTGCTTGCTCCCCGGAGCCAGTGTAGAGGCTGTGCCTGTGTCGGTAGGCACAGAGCCTCAGCGCTCTCAGGATTTCACTGAGTTCCATGAGCAGCGAGGAGCCAGGGGTAAGGCGGGAGAGCCCAGACGCTATCTTCTGAGGGGATATATTTGGAGACATATTAGCAGAATAAAGGCAGTCCTGGCCTCTGAGAGAAAATGTCCTGGGATGACAGGAAGAAACCTGTCCAGAACTATGAATATGGGGATTATTCAGAATATGGGAAACTGGGATTTATTGCAATAATTTCCCACTCTGAACACTTTGAAGCAGTTAGAGACAATGTTTTGTTGTCATGGCAGCAGGAGCTTGTCTAACACCCCTATGGTGGAGGACAGAGTTCTGCTCAATTCTTGTTGTTGGCCCTCTTTTACCAGACAGTTCTGAGGTACTGAAGTTCATGTTTATCATCATATCAAAAGAGAAGTGAGAGACAAGTAGATGAAGGAAGGTTCCAAGGACTTTGTGGTGGGAGTTAGTTCTCTTTAGCGAATTAGTATGCAGATCAGTCTGGCACCTGGCAGCACATAAAGGAGGAGCTGGACATTGCTTGGACTTGGGGCCAAGATGGGGGGAGTTCAGTTGAGGCTACAGCTCCATGAGAAACACAGACATGCCTTGTTGTAGGGGTGAGGTGACAAAAACCACACAAGCTGTGGATCACATTAATTGCTGCAAGAAACCACAGGAACTGCTGGATATCACAAGAGATCTTGTGGGCCCACAAGATTGCCAAGGATTGAGAGATGAAGCCTAATATAAGCTGGGGAGCTTCACATCAACACCTCTCTCTCTCTCTCTCTCTCTCTCTCTCTCTCTCCCTCCCTCCCTCCCTCTCTCTCTCCCTCCCTCTCTCTCTCTCTCTCTTACCCCCATGGATGGAGAAGACAGAACACACTGGAGAAGTGAAGCAAGGTATGCCATTCACCAGCCTTTGGGCTGCAATAGCCTAAAACAAATTAATAGTCAGAAACCTTGAGAAGTAAACCGAGGATTTCAGAGAAACTGGAGGGAGGGAGTTCAAGAAAGAGACTTTTGCTGCAAGCCAGCCTAAGAAGGCTGGCAGAAAAGGCCTGGCATAGACCCTGCTGAGAGAAAACTGGGCACTAAAGACATCCATCCAGGGGCCCAAGAGTGCTGGGAGAGTGATCGAGGAGGGTGGAGTACCGAGGCCGTAATGTGGAAAACTAGGCCATGAGATGTACACGGGCTGAGGAATCTATGTAAGTGAGTCTCAACTTTAGTGGTTAAAACAGGCTGGTCTCATAAGCCTGCCACAGCTAGCAGTTAAAATAAATTGACTGTACAGACCTGCAAAGCTTGGTCCAGAAGGAAAACGCCTCAAACTTAAGCTAACGCTAGGACTGCCTGCTGTGACTGCCATAGCCAGACTGCCAATTACTATAAAGGTGTGCCTGCAGAGAGAAGACTGACTATAAACCAAGGTGGCCTGAGGACCCATGGCCTAATATCCTTTTAAGAGGGTTAACATAGTATTAGTTAGGTGTTCTTAGGTATTAAGTGTTTGTAGGTATTGGGTTATAGGAAATTGGTGTTTTATAGGTGTTTGTTAATTATTAATAAATATAAGTGTTTTAAATAAAAATTTTCTGTTATATCCACCCCATTGTTCCAAACCCATGTGGTCTTCAGGTCACAACATGACTTCAAAGCAAACACTGCTATTGGATTTTGTAGAGTGCCTAGAACTGAACAGAACAGACATCCTTAACCCTAGATGTGATTGTAATGAGACTGAGATTTTTCTTATTTCTAATTCCATTTCTTTATTATATCCCTGTAAGACAATGGCCATACAAACACCCCTCCCAGACACCTGTCTCCTTCTCTGTTCACAAACAGATTCCTGTGAGTTGTCCAGAGAAAACTTAGTGCATAGAGGAAGTACCACAGAGTCTGCACAGGAAGGCAAGCAGATGTGGATCTGCAAGTGTGTGTCAGTGCAAAACCTGGGGTCTCAGTATGTCCTTCATGTTGTGGTAACCACTGTTGAGTGGATTCCCTGGTGTGAATGCCATGGAGGAGGGTGGGGGTGTGCTCAGGCCCATGTGGTCACGTGCAATGTTTACAACCCTGACATGTGGATTCAAGGTGTTTCCCTCACCCAAAATAGGAGCACCCAGGAAGGAAGAACCCTGTCTTCTCATTTTATGCCCATTGTAGCAGCAATCAGAGAATGCTTAGGATGGATTGAAACAGACCTCCCAAAGCTACGTCTTAGCCAGATGAGTCTGAAAACAAGAGCCTTCAAGGCTGTCCTACTTCAGAGCACACAGCCTTTATGCAATTATATGTAAAATTAAAACTACCCATTCATGCCCCACTATGACTTGGAGGGAATGCCATACAAGCCATAGGCCCCAGCAGTCTCTTTTTTCTTCTTCCAACAACCTAGCTCCTTTCAGGATTCCATAATAAAAATAAATAACCAGTCTTCCTCCCAACCCCTCCCATCACTAAAGCAGAGGGATTGGCTCATTCTTCCCATTCTCCTAGGGAGCAAAACCACACTTTTCAGGAATTTGAAGAAAAAAATAGAAGAGAAGCTGAGAAGCTGCCTAACTCCGTGGCCTCTAAATCCCCACCCTCTATCACACAACAGTTTAGCAATCTCTGTGATTATATAATGAAAGCAGAAAAACTTCTGATTAAACCCTGGCGAGCTTTACTCCCCACTCTACCCAGAGGACTTCAATTCAGAGGCAGAATTTCAGGGATTCCCAAGCATTCCCAGTTAATATTAATTCCACGCAAAATAGACCACTCAATTTAACTGGTACCTGTACTAAGCTGCAGACTTAAAAGAACTCAGGCAGGCAGTACAGACTAGAATTCAGGCTCTGTTAAATCCCTATCTCCCCCTTCCAGAACTGGCTACATTCTCTCTGGCCTGGTGGACCAGGATTCTTCCGGATGACCCCAAGAGAACAGTGTTAGGAGTTAGATAAATTAAATTAGATTTAGAAACTATATAGGGGTATATGATACAGTCTCTTAATTCGGGGCATGAAGATCAACTTGGCTGTGAGTGATTTAGCTTATCAGCTTGTGGAAAAACAAGGATGAAGTCAGGTGAAAACAGGAAATAATCAGGAGACTTAATGGACTAAAAAACAAGGTTGAAGTCAAGAAAACAGGAAAGACTTAATGGACTTAAAGAAACAAAGTATCTGGCCTGACATTGTTTTCAGCTGCTAAGTGGGCAGAGCCCAAATTAAGCTGAAACAGAGTTCCTCCTATTTAAGGACAGTGTATGGAGCCTCATAAAAAAAAGTAGAGGCCCCTGATGAGAGCTCTGAGAGTCCGGCTGAAAAAAGTGCTGGCCATCATTTGATGGCCAGATTTCCCTGAGGCAGAAAGAAGCTGGTGAGCAAAGAAAGCCTGAGCAAGACACCAAAAGGCCAAGGACTAAACCCTATGGGTCAGCTTTTGCCTAGAGGGGTTTGATCTGTCTGAACAGTGGCCTAAAGGAAACTGTGCCTGGCTTTAAGGACTCTGAGGTAGAGTGGCAGAGTTGCTGATGCGAAGGGGCTGGGGTCTCCCAGAGAGAAGAAAGCATCAAGCCTTATTTAAGGTGAGACTGCAATAACCAACTTACCCTGATGAATCTACATCTGAGAGATCCAGAAAAAGGACTGCTAAGTGCGTTAAAGAATCTACAACAAAGACTGTGTTCCTGACGACTGAGGACCTGCCCCAGAGACTGTCTCCTTCTAAAAGGTTAGGAAAATAATTGTCAATAGGATTAGTGGTTAGGTTAAAGGGATTGTAGGAGTTTGTAGGATTAATAGTTAAGAAATTGTTGGTATTTGTTATAAGTGAATATAGTAATAAATAAATAAGTGTTAAATAATAATTAAAAACTTCGGTTACAGAACAGCACGGCACCTGGGAACCCCTGCAACAGCTGGCACCACTCCCTCTTTCCCAGTGCCCTTGTGTCCTGGGCAGTGACAGGCAAACACCATAGATGCCTGCTTTTCTCTTAAGGTCCCTCCTGGCAGTGATGGGGGGGGAGGGAACCAGAGAAAAGCCATAATTGTGGGTGCTGTGCTTTTCTCTCTATTGAATGCCCAGCTGGATGTCAGAGAGAAATGTAGCCCCCCCCCCAAAGAGAGTGAACTTCAACTGTCCTCTCCTCAATCCAAGGGCAGTGAGGGTACCTGCTGCCCTCTCCCTGATTGTGGCCTAGTCCAGAACCAAGAGCTCTTGGCAGTCTCTGTTACCAACACCAAGCCTACTACCAGAGCTGGCTCCTTGCAAAATCAGATCGTCATTTAAAAAACAAAACAAAACAGCTCTTTCCACAGATAAATGCTTATCTGAAGGTCCCAGGTGGGCTCCGCCCTTCACCTCATAGGACTCCACCCAATAATTTACCAGCACACCACTTGCCTCTGCCTGGTCTCTAGCAGTGGTGATGGCTTGCCATTCCCTTCTCCCAGGAACCAAGGCATATGCACTGGGAGGAGGAGGAACTTGTGGAGCAAAACCAGACTCAAGGTCCCTGCCCTGTGAGGAGCCCTTCCTACAGGATATGACCTGGCCCATATGAGGAGCCCCTAAGCTAACAGCTAAAGTGAGCAGCTGGCAGAAGCAGTGTGGGCCTCTCCCCAAGATCAGGCTTGCATGGCATCTGGTAGAAAGGATCCACCATACTGCTGGCCTAGCCTAATGTACACAGAGCAGACTGCTTGTACTAGCCAACACAGATCTGCGAGAATGATAGGTGGGTTTTACTGTTACGATTTGTGATAGCATGGCTTGGAACTCTGCAGCCCACCGAAATATTAATTAAGAGTTTTCAGGAAATGTATGTTCTTCCCTAATAACAAGACTAACTAAAATGAATTCTGCCTTTCTCTAATACAGGAATAACTCAGATAATTTCATTTAAATGGTTGGTTTTTTTTTCCATCTAAACAGGAGTAACTAAACCAAAATTGTTTCACAAGCCTCTGTTGTGACACAAAGCAGTATCTAATGCCTGTAAAAATTCCCTTAAGTTCCAAAGGATCACTTTGGATTCACCTATTACAGGTCAGATGGACTACAACTAAAAATTTAAAACTGACTTTAGATGAAGCTAATGTTAATTTGATCAATACTTTGGTTAATATACTAACATTTTAGCATTTCCTTTTTATTTTGCCAGTGTATCTAATAAGCCTTTTCAATATATCAATACAAGAATTAATTAAAAGATGTACTCATATACTGGGGGCCTACATGGCAGCACAACTAGGGCAAAGTGTCTCATTAACAGGTAACAAAGTCTATGTTCCTGTTCCTATTGGTGCATTGGTTGTAGTACAGTTATCCTGTACTATAAAGCTAAAATCTGATCATAAGTGAGTAGATGCTTTTCTAGTTCCATCCATTTGGCTGCAAATTGCATGATTTCATTGTAGCTGATGGCTGAGTAGTATTTCATTGTGTAGATGTACCACAGTTTTTTTTATCCATTCCTCAGTTGAGGGACATCTGGGTTGTTTCCAGTTTCTAGCTATTACAAATAAGGCTACTATGAACATAGATGAGAATATGTCCTTGTGGTTTGGTGAGGAATTGTTTAGCTGGATATCCAGAAGTGGTATGGCTGGGTCTTGAGGTAGAGCTATTCCAAGTTTTCTAAGATATCACCAGACTAATTTCCATAGTGGTTGTACAAGTTTTCACTCCCACCAGCAATGGAGGAGTGTTCCCCTTTCTCCACAACCTTGCCAGCATGTGCTGCCATTTGAGTTTTTGATCTTAGCCATAATGACAGGTGTGAGATGGAATCTCAGAGTTGTCTTGAGTTGCATTTCTCTGATGATTAAGGATGCTGAGAATTTCTTCAAGTGTCTCTCAGCCATTAGGGATCTTTCCTTTATGAATTCTCTGTTTAGCTCTGTTCCCCATTTTTGATTGGATTACTTGGTTTCTTGACATTTAATTTCTTGAGTTCTCTGTAAATTTTGGATATTAGCTCTTGTTCAGATGTGGGGTTGGTAAATATCTTTTACCAATCTGTACATTGTCATTTTGTTTGAATGACAGTGTCTTTTGCCTTACAGAAGCTTTTCAGTTTCATAAGGTCCCATTTATTGATTGTTGGTCTTAGATCCCGAGCTGTTGGTGCTCTGTTCAGGAAGTTGTCACCTGTGCTGATGAGTTCGAGGCTTTTCTCCACTTTCTCTTCTATTAGATTTAGTGTGTTAGGGGCTTTATATTAAGATCTTTGATCTACTTGACCTTAAGTTTTGTGCAGGGTGATAAGTATGGGTCTATTTGCATTCTTTTACATGTAGACATCCAGTTAGATCAGTACCATTTGTTGAAGATGCTGTCCTTTTCTATTGTATAGTTTTGGCTTCTTTGTCAAAAATTAAGTGACAAAAAAAAATAGGTGTGTGGGTTCATTTCTGGGTCTTCAATTCTATTCCATTGATCCACTGGTCTGTTTCTAAACCAGTACCATGCTGTTTTATTACTATTGCTCTGTAGTAGGGCTTGATGTGGGATGGTGATACCTCCTGATGTTTTCGTTTTTTTTTTTATTGTACAAGATTGATTTAGCTATTCTGGTTTTTTTATTCCATATGAAGTTGAGAATTGTTTTTTTCCCAGGTCTATAAAGAATTGTAGTATTTTGATTGGAATTATGTTGAATATGTATACTGCTTTTAGTAGGATGGTCATTCTTATTATGTTGATCCTACCTATCCATGAGGATTGGACATCTTTACATCTTCTGATACCCTCTTCAATTTCTTTCTTCAAGGACTTGAAGTTCTTGTTACACAGGTCTTTCACTTACTTGGTTAGAGTTACCCCCAGGTATTTTATGTTGTTTGTGGCTATTGTGAAGGGTGTTGTTTCCCTAATTTCTTTCTCATCCCATTTATTTTTTTATATAAAGAAGGGATTCTGATTTTTTTAGTTAATTTTGTATTCAGACATGTTGCTGATGGTGTTTATCAGTTGCATTAGTTCTCTGGTGCAATTTTTGGGGTCACTTATTTATATTATCATATCATCTGCATATAGGGATAATTTGACTTCTTCCTTTCCAATTTTTATCCCTTTGATTTTCTTTAGTTGTCTTATTGCTCTGTCTAGGACTTTCAAGTACTGTGTTTAAGAGATATAAGGAAAGTGGGCATCCTTGCCTTGTCCCTGATTTTAGAGGAAATGCTTTATGTTTCTCTCCATTTAATTTGATGTTGGCTATAGGCTTGCTGTATATCACCTTTATTATTTCTAGGTATGGCCCTTGTATGCCCATTCTCTCCAGAACTTTTAGCATGAAGGGGTGTTGGATTTTGTCAAATGCTTTTTCAGTATCTAGGATGAGCATGTGGATTTTTTTCATTCACCTTGTTTATATGGTGAATTACATTGATGAATTTTCATATGTTGAACCATCCTTGCATTCCTGGGATGAAGTCTACTTGATTATGGTGTATGATACTTTTGATATGTTCTTGGATTCTGTTTGCCAGTATTTTATTAAGTATTTCTGCATCTATGTTCATGAGGGAAATTGGTTTGAATTTCTCTTTCTTTGTTGGGTCTTTGTGTGGTTTAGGGATCAGGGTGACTGAGGCCTTGTAGAATGAGTTTGGCAGTGTTCCTTCTGATTCTATTTTGTGGAAGAGTTTGAAGAGTATTGGTATTAGCTCTTCTTTGAAGGTCTGGTAGTATTCTGTGCTTAAACCATCTGGCCCTCGGCTTTTTTTTCGATGAGAGATTTTTAATGACTGTTTCTATTTCCTTAGGGATTATAGGGCTGTTTAATTTGTTAACCTTATCTTGATTTAGCTTTGATAGTTGGAATCTATCAAGAAAATTGTCCGTTTTTCTTAGGTTTTCAAAATTTGTGGAGTACAGACCTTTGAAGTAAGACCTAAAGATTCTCTGGATTTCTTTGATGTTTGTTGTTATTTCTCCCTTTTTATTTCTGATTTTACTGATTTTGGTATTTTCTCTCTGCCTTCTTGTCAGTTTGGCTAAGGGTTTGTTGTAGGGAGTTAAATTATTATAAATTAGATTTATTAGATATCTAGGGGTTTCTGATACAGTCTCAATTCGGGGCATGAAGATCAACTTGGCTGTGACCAATTAGCTTATCAGCTTGTGGACTAAAAACAGGAAACAGGAAAGACTTAATGGACTAGAAAACAAGGTTGAAGCCAGGAAAAACAGGAAAGAGTTAATAGACTAATAAACCTAGAATTTGGCCTGGCATTGTTTTCGGCTGCTAAGTGGGCGGAGGCCAAATTAAGCTGAAGCAGGTGGAACAAGGAGAGATCCTATTTAAGTATGGAGCTAAGGGGCCCCATGCTAGAGAGCTCTGATGCTAGCAAGTCCTCACATGAGAAAGGACAATGAGTAGTTTGTATCGTCTGATGGAGAAAGTGCTGGTGAACTGATGGCTGGATCTCCCTGAAGCAGAAAAAAGCTGGTGAATTGAGAAAGCCTCAGAAAGACAGCAAAAGGCCAAGGACTAAATCCTTGGCTCAGCTTTTGCCTAGGAGGTTTGACCTCTCCGAACAGTGGCCTGGATGAAAAACTGTGGCTAGCTTTAAAGACTGAGGCTGAGCAGCACAGTTGCTGATACGAAGGAAATAAGTTGGCCTACAGACAGATGAGATCTCCCAGAGAGAAGAAAACATCAAGCCTTATTTAAGGTGAAACTACCATAGCCAATTTACCCTGAGGAATCTACATTTGAGATATTCCAGAAAAAAAGACTGCTAAGTGAATTGAAGGGTCTACCACTGAGACTGTGTTCCTGATGGCTGAGGACCTGCCCCAGAGACTGTATCTTTCTAAAAGGTTATGAAAATAGTTGTAATAGTTATCAATAAGTTTAGTGGGTAGGTCATAGGAGTTGTAGGAATTTGTAGGATTAGTAGTTAAGTATTTGTATTTGTTATAAGTAAATATAGTTACTAATAAATAAATAAGTGTTAATAATTTAAAAAGTTCGGTTACAGTTTGTCTATTTTGCTGATTTTCTCAAAGAACTAACTCTTGGTTTTCTTGATTCTTTGTATTGTTCTTCTTGTTTCCAAGTTGTTGATTTCAGCCCTAAGTTTGATGATTTCTTGCCTTCTGCTCCTCTTGGGAGTGTTTGCTTCTTTTTTTTTTTTCTAGATCTTCCAGTTCTGTTGTTCATATGAGCTGTCAAAATTTTCTTTTTGAAGGCACTTAGTGCTATGAACTTTGCTCATAGCACTGTTTTCATTGTGTCCCATAGGTTTGGGTGTGTTGTGCCTTCGTTTTCATTGGATTTTAAGAAGTCTTTGATTTCATTCTTTATTTGTTCCTTGACCCAGTGGTCATTGAGTAGAGAGCTGTTCAGTTTCCATGAATGTGTAGGCTTTTTGTTATTGCTATTGTTGCTGAAGTCCAGTTTTAATCCATGGTTGTCTGATAAGATACAAGACGTTATTTCAATTTTCTTGTATCTATTAGGTTTGCTTTGTGTTCGACTATATGGTCAATTTTAGAGAAGGCTCTGTGAGGTGCTGAAAAAAAATGTATCTTTTGTGTGTTATGTAGAGATCTGTTAGGTTCATTTGGTTCATGACCTCTATAAGACTTATTATTTCTCTGTTTGGTTTCTGTCTCAATGACCTGTCCATTGTTGTGATTGGGGTATTGAAGTCTTGCACTATTAATGTGTGGCTTAAGCTTTAGAAGAGTTTATTTTACAAATGCAGGTGCCCTTGTATTTGGGACATAGATATTCAGTATTGAGATGTTATCTTGATTAATTCTTCCTTTAATGAGTATGTAGTGTCCTTCCCTGTCTTTTTTTGATTAACTTCAGTTGAAAGTCTATTTTGTTTGATATAGGATGGCTACTGCAGCTTGCTTCCTGGGACCATTTGCTTGGAAAATCTTTTTCTAGTCCTTTACTCTGAGGTAGAGTCTATCTTTGCTAGTGAGATGCGTTTCTTGTATACAGCAAAATGATAGGCCTTGTTTACAGATCCATTCTGTAAGCCTTTGTCTTTTTATTGGGGAGTTGAGTCCATTGATGTTGATGGATATTAATGACCAAAAGATGTTCTTTACTGTTATTTTGATGTAGGTAGTGGTCATAGGTTTCTTTTGGTTTAGCTGTAGTGGAGTTTTTTGCTTGCTCTGTTTTCTTGGGTGTAGTTATCTTCTCTGGGTTGGAATTTTCCTTCTAGGGTCTTCTGTAGAGCTGGGTTTGTGGATAGATACTGTTTAAATTTGTTTTTTTCATGGAATATCTTGTTTTCTCCATCTAGGTTGATAGAAAGTTTTGCTGGGTATAGTAATCTGAGCTGACACCTATGTTCTCTTAGGGCCTGTAGGACATCTGCCCAGGCCCTTCTGGCTTTAGAGTTTGTGATGTGAAGTCAGGTGTAATTCTGATAGGTCTGCCATTATACATTACTTGACCTTTTTTCTCTTACAGCTTTTAATATTCTTTCTTTGTTCTGTACATTTGGATTTTCAATTATTATGTGATGAGAGGAATTTCTTTTCTGGTCTAATCTGTTTAGAGTTCTGTATGCCTGTTGGAATTTTATCAGCATCTCTTTCCTTAAGTTTGGGAAGTTTTCTTCTATGATTTTGTTGAAGATGTTTCCTGGACCTTGGAATCAGGAGTCTTCTCTTTCCTCTGTGCCTATAATTCTTAGGTTCTGTCTTTTCATTGAGTCCTTGATTTCTTTGATGTTGTGGGTGAGAACTTTTTTAGATTTCTCATTTTCTTTGGTTGTTGTACTGATTTCTTCAATGAATCTTCCACACCTGTGATTCTACCCGCCATCTCATGTATTCTATTTTTGATACTCATGTCTGTAGTTCCTGTTCTCTTCCCTTGGTTTTCCACCTCTATGATTGTCTCTGGTTGTGTTTTCTTTATTGCTTCCATTTCTAATTTCAAGTTTTGAACACTTTTATATGTTTTATACTTTTCCTGCTCCAATTTAGATGACTTTGCCAATCATTCAAATCTTTCATAGCCTTGTCTCTTTCCCATTCATATTTGGCTGAGTTGGCTTGGAGGTCTCTAATGGTATTCTCCATTGCTTTCATTTGTAAAATTGAAGATCTTTTTTTCTTTTTTTTATTATAATGTTCACTTATTACATCAAGTTACATCTCCATCATAGTGCCCTCATTCCACTCTTCCTAGCTCCTCCCTCCCAACTTCTCCTCCCTCTCCCAACATCCCACAAAATTGAAGATCTTTATATTCTTTCAGGGATTTAACTTCTTCTTGGAAGGACTGTATAGTTTTCTTAAGTATAGGTTTGTCATCATTTTTGTGTGCTTCAGCTCTGGTGGGATGGTCAAGGTTTTCTGCATTAGCATCGCTGTACATTGTTGGAGTCATATTTCCCTGATTTTTGTCAGAGTTGTTTTTTTTTGCTGACTTTAGCCATCTGGTGTCTTTAGCTGATTGTTCCCAGTATTCTGTGGACCTGATCCTAAGGATGGGGCTTTGGTGTAGATGCTGTATGGTCTTGGTGGTCTGTAGCTCAGCACAGGATAGATGGGGTTTTGTGTTGGGGGCTGTATTTCAGTGGGTCCCCTGAAACTCACCCCTTCCAGTTGTGTCCCAATTGGGAACTCAAGTCGGGGTTATGAGAGGATGTGTTATTTCCATCTGCAGAGTCCCCTCTTGCTAGTTTGTCTGGTCCAAGAGTTAGGTCAGTGGTCGTGCTCCCCCCAGGCTTCTCCTCCTAGATGGTCCCCAGGACACCTCTGTGCTTCTTGGCCCTAGGCACTAAGCTCTTGTAGTCTGAGTCACTCAGGTAGTGCACAGAGGCCAAGAACTCACTACTCCAGGGGTGGAACTGTAGATTCTGTAGATCTGATTTCCAAATGGAGGAGCCAGGTGCACTGGCTGTGGGGTCCAATATTAACCCCACAACCCATCAGCAGGGCTTGGACTCAGTGGAGTTCTAATCAGCCTTCCAATTTGACCACCTGCCTTTCAGCCTGCTCTAATATCACCATTCCTGTGACTCTGCTGGTCTTGGTTTGGGTGAAAGAGCTGTCCTATGGAAACTGGGCACTCAGGAAGCCAGAAGGAACCTCTATCTGGTATTTGGAGCTGCTTGCCAAGGCCCAGGACACTGCACTGGTGCTGGAGGCATAGCCCGCTACAGCAAGTGTATCCCGCTGCTTTGTCTAGCCACAGTGATTGTAAATCCCATAGAGGGGCCTGCATGTCCAACACCTTTCTGGGCAAGCTCAAATATGCTTGTGCCTCCCAAACCACTGCTCTGGTGGAGATATACCGCTGTGGTCCTGCTGTTGTCCTGTAGCTCAGAATGAGCTGTAGTTTGTGGCCACAATGGTTCCGCTGAGAATATACCTGTTCCCATGGCTCTGTTGGTCCTCCCCCTGGTGTTGGACCACCTTTATTGAATTTGTGAGCTCAGGAGGCTGGTGACTACCCCTGTCTGGGGTTTGGAGCTGCTCTCTGGGTGTTTGAGTGGCTTGTACCTATGGGTCCTGTCCTGATGACAATTCTCCTGCTTTCCCAGCTTTTGCAGCTTCCATGGTTTCTGCTGGTCTGTTTTTCTGAGTGTCTGAGTCTCACCCAGGGACTTTTATTAGTCCTTGGGTCTGCTGGGTAAAACCCAGTGGGTTTGCGCCTCTCAGATTGTTGCTCAGTGTCTTATAACACTGTGGTGTTATAGCTGTTTTCCCCACATTCAAAATGGGTCTGTTCAGGCTGCTGCCATCTTGAAATCTCTAGCACCATTTATTTTTACCTGACCATAATTATATAGTTGTTCAAGAATGAAAAAAAGGAACACACAATGAGAAACAACCTTCTCACTCAGCACCTCAAGGCCATCTCTCCTGGCAACCATGCACCACAAGGACATGTCAACATTTCCTTTAGCAAATAAAGTACAAACATACAGGCTTTACATGAAAACAAAAAGTCATCCTGTAGTCAAACATGACTGTTTCACTGCTCACAGCTCATGGCTCCCCACAGTTCTCCCACATTGGTGTCCCTTCTTTCTCCCTGCACTCACACCCCGGCCTTGATCCCTACACTCATTCCCGTCTCCACCCCATCCCCCACCCAGGTCCCTCTCTATGTCATCTTCTGATGTCTGTTTTATTTCCCCTTCTGAATGAAATTCAAGCATCCACCCTTGGACCCTCCTTTTTGTTTAGCTTCTTTGGGTCTGTGGATTATAGCATGGCTATCATGTACTATTTGACTAATATCCACATATAAGTGAATATATACCATGCATGTATATCTGGGTCTGGATTACCTCACTCAAGATATTTTCTAGTTCCATCCATTTGCCTGCAAATTTCATGATTTCCTTGATTTTAATAGCTGAGTAGTATTTCATTGTGTAAATGTACCACATTTTCTTTATCCATTCTTCTATTGAGGCCCATCTAGTGCAACTATCTCTGGGATTTATGCTGGGGGAAGTCAGATTAGTTTAGTGGGTTAAGAATAGAGCAATAACTACTCAGTTTTTGTGTTATAAAGTGTGTTTAACAAATAATATAATGGGTGCCTGGGGGAGCGAAGATGGCGGCGACCTACTGACGCATTCTGATGTGGGGAAAAAAGAGCCATAAAAAACACAGAGTTATTGGGCACTTTGCAAAAACCGGAGGGGCTAGACCCCCCCCCCCCGGGAACACTCACAGCTCCCAAGGGACTGTTAAAAGTCCCAGGGCAAGGCTCTCCCCATCTCTCACAGACACGGAGGCCACTAAACCCGGGATTCGGGAACTCCCATTTGGTGAGGCGCCTGGTAAGATCGATCCCAACTTACAGCAGGCAGAATCAGGGTCCACTTGGCCATAGATCGCTGTCCTACTGGGCTCCCCACACATCAGGTTGAACTTATACCCACTTAAAAAACGTTGCGAGATAGTGGAAGCCTTAGCAAGGAACAAACAGGGGGCTCAGCGGGTGGTCCACAGCCGCTCGTGAAGCGCAGGGCGGGAGGTTCCGAGAGAGGGCAGGAAGCTGGGAACACAAAAGCAGGCGGGAGGGGCCAAATCCCGCACACTCACGATAGCGCAGCTGGGGAGGGAGCACGGCTGGAAGGGTCAAATCCCCGCGAGTCCACGGCAGGTCATCTGGGGAGAGAGACAGGCGTGGGCGGGGCCAGGGATCCGTGCACCCACGGCTGAGCTGCTGGGACGAGAGGTGCACTCAGGCAGCCGGAGGATCCGGGGCTTGGGGTACCCACGGGACCCGTGGCGGCGCAGACAGGAAGGGAATCAGGCACAGAGTCCAGCCCTGTGGCGAGAAGCCTAGAGAGAAACCAGAAATCGGGACCATAGCTGTATCCTGGAAAATCCAGACATATCAGGTGTGGAGCAAGACGCTGTCAGCCTCCGGGACGACAAACAAAGCCCACAGAATCTGTGCCTGGGCAAACAGGCCCATACCATCAGAACCATTACAGGCTGATAACTCAGAGTGCAACATAGAGAAGTCTGAATTGGGAGCAGTGAAACAATCCTGGTCCATTACTCACAACCTGGGAATAGGCTGCACCAGATCACAGTGCCTCTGGCGATTAAAACCACAGTGACCTTGAAATCCCCCTGTAAGCAACGACAGATAGCCAAGTAACTCGTCCCCTGCACCAAATCATCCACTGTGGTTCCAAGCACAGAAAACAGACAGCTAAATGCATCCAATGGCGAAAGGTCAAAAAAAAAATAGAAATCAAGGAATTATGACTCCAACAAAGCAGAACCATCCTAGCTCATCCAATTCGGATGACCACACACCAACAGAAACACATGAAAACATTGACAATTCTGCATTATGGAAAGTGATAGAGTCCCTGCAAGAAGAACTTAAATCTATGAAGGAATTCAAAGAAGCCACAATTCTACAAATCAAAACAAGGAACAACACCATTAAAGAGCTCCAAGCCAAGGTGACAGAGCTTGAACAGGAAAAGGAAAAAGCCATGAAAGATTTTCATACAAAAACAAGCAAGCTGGAGAAGGAAATGTACAAAACAAACAAAACCATACAAGACATGAAAACAGAAATAGAAACAATAAAGAAAACACAGTCAGAGTTAAAAGAGGAAGTGGAGAACCAAGGGAAGAGAACAGGAACTACGGATGTGAGTATCAACAATAGGATGCAAGAGATGGAAGACAGGATCTCAGGCATGGAAGATTCAGTGGAAGAAATCAGTACAACATCCAAAGAAAATGAGAAGGCTAAAAAATCTCTCACCCACAACATCCAAGAAATCAAGGACTCATTGAAAAGACGGAACCTAAGAATTATAGGTATAGAGGAAAGAGAAGACTCCCGACTCCAAGGTCCAGGAAATATCTTCAACAAAATCATAGAGGAAAACTTCCCAAACCTGAAAAAAGAGATGCCAATAAAAATCCAAGAGGCATACAGAACACCAAACAGATTAGACCAGAAAAGAAACTCCTCTTGCCACATAATAATTGAAACCCCAAATGTACAGAACAAAGAAAGAATATTAAAAGCTGTAAGAGAAAAAGGTCAAGTCACATACAATGGCAGACCCATCAGAATTACACCTGACTTCTCCCCAGAAACGATAAAAGCTAGAAGGGCCTGGTCAGATATACTACAAGTCCTAAGAGATCATAGATGCCCAGCCAGACTACTTTACCCAGCAAAACTCTCTATCAACATATATGGAGAAAACAAGATATTCCATGACAAAATTAAATTTAAACAATATTTACCCACAAACCCAGCCCTACAGAAAATCCTAGAAGGAAAATCCCAACCCAGAGAAGAAAACTCCACCCAAGAAAACAAAGCGAATAGAAAACCCATCAGCAACTAAACCAAAAGAGGAACAGGACCACCGCCTATACCAAACTAATGGGAAATAACAACCCCAGGTCACTAATATCCATCAACATCAATGAACTCAACTCCCCAATAAAAAGACATAGGTTTACAGAGTGGATCCGCAAGCAAGACCCTTCCTTATGCTGTATACAAGAGACACATCTAACTACGAAAGATAGACACTGCCTCAGAGTAAAGGGATGGGAAAAGGTTTTCCAAGCAAATGGACCCAGGAAGCAAGCTGGAGTAGCCATCCTAATATCAAACAAAACAGACTTCCAACTGAAGTTAATGAAGAAAGACAAAGAAGGTCACTATATACTCATTAAAGGGAATATTCATCAAGAGGAAATTTCAATACTGAACATCTATGCCCCAAATACAAAGGCACCTACTTTCGTAAAAGAAACACTTCTAAAACTTAAAGCGCACGTCGATCACAACACATTAGTAGTGGGAGACTTCAACACCCCACTCACAACAAAGGACAGATCATCAAGACAGAAGACAAACAGAGAAATATTGAGTCTAACAGAGATCATGAAACAAATGGACCTAACAGATATCTCAGAACGTTTCACCCAAACACAAAGGAATACACCTCTTTCTCAGCACCCCATGGAACCTTCTCCAAAATCAACCACATAATTGGTCACAAAGATAGTCTCAGTAGATACAAGAAAATTGAAATAACACCTTGTATCTTATCAGACCACCACGGAATAAAGCTGGTCTTCAACAGTAAAAGAATCAACAGAAAGCCTACACACACATGGAAATTGAACAGCTCCTTACTGGATGACCACTGGGTCAAGGAAGAAATAAGGAAAGAAATCAAAGACTTCTTAAAATCCAACGACAATGAAGACACAACATACCCAAACCTATGGGATACATTGAAAGCTGTGCTACGAGGAAAGTTCATAGCACTAAGTGCTTTCAAAAAGAAAATTGTGACAGCTCATACTAGTGAACTAACAGCTAAGCTGGGTGAATTGGAAAAAAAAGAAACAAACACTCCCAAGAAGAGCAGAAGACAGGAAATCATCAAACTTAGAGCTGAAATCAACAACTTAGAATCAAAAAGAACTATACAAAGAATCAATGAAACCAAGAGTTGGTTCTTTGAGAAAATCAACAAAATAGACAGACCCCTAGCCAAATTAACTAAAAGGCAAAGGGAAAGAAAACAAATCAACAAAATCCGAAATGAAAAGGGAGAAATAACAACAGATATTGAGGAGATCCAGAAAATATTCGGACATTACTTTAAAAATCTATATTCCACTAAATTTGAAAACCTAAGCGAAATGGACAATTTCCTCGATAAATTCCACCTACCAAAACTAAATCAAAATCAAATTAACAGCTTAAACAGCCCAATAACACCTAAGGAAATAGAAACAGTCATTAATAATCTCCCAACCAAAAAAAAGCCCAGGGCCAGATGGCTTTAGCACGTAATTCTACCGGACCTTCAAAGAGGAACTAACACCATTACTTTTCAAACTCTTCCACCACATAGAAACAGAAAGATCACTGCCAAACTCATTCTATGAGGCCACTGTCATTCTGATTCCTAAACCACACAAAGACCCAACAAAGAAAGAGAACTTCAGACCAATCTCCCTCATGAACATAGATGCAAAAATACTTAATAAAATACTAGCAAACCGAATTCAAGAACACATCAAAAGTATCATACACCATGATCAAGTAGGCCTCATCCCTGGAATGCAGGGATGGTTCAATATACGAAAGTCTATCAATGTAATTCACCACATAAACAAGATGAAAGAAAAAAACCACATGATAATCTCGCTAGATGCAGAAAAAGCATTTGACAAAATCCAACACCCCTTCATGCTAAAAGTTCTGGAGAGAACGGGCATACAAGGACCATACCTAGAAATAATAAAGGCAATATACAGCAAGCCAGTAGCCAACATCAAATTAAATGGAGAGAAGCTTGAAGCATTTCCTCTAAACTCAGGGACAAGACAAGGATGTCCACTTTCACCATATCTCTTCAATATAGTACTTGAAGTCCTTGCTAGAGCAATAAGACAACTAAAGGAGATCAAAGGGATAAAAATTGGAAATGAAGAAGTCAAATTATCCCTATTCGCAGATGATATGTTAGTATACATAAGAGACCCCAAAAACTCCACCAAAGAACTCTTACAGCTGATAAACAACTTCAGCAAGGTGGCTGGATACAAAATTAACTCAAAAAAATCAGAAGCCTTCTTTATACGACAAACAAATATACCGAGAAAGAAATAAGGGAAACAACCCCCTTCACAATAGCCACAAACAACATAAAATACCTGGGGGTAACTCTAACCAAGCATGTAAAGGACCTATATAACAAGAACTTCAAGCCCCTGAAGAAAGAAATGGAAGAGGCCTTTAGAAGATGGAAAGATCTCCCATGCTCATGGATAGGTAAGATCAACATAATAAAAATGGCCATCCTACCAAAAGCAATATATAGATTTAATGCAATTCCTATCAAAATACCAACACAATTCTTTATAGACCTGGAAAAAGCTAGTCTCAACTTCATATGGAACAACAAAAAGCCCAGAATAGCTAAATCAATCCTGTCCAATGAAAAAACATCTGGAGGTATCACCATCCCAGATTTCAAGCTGTACTACAGAGCAACAGTAATAAAAACAGCATGGTACTGGTATAGAAACAGACCAGTGGATCAATGGAATCGAATTGAAGACCCAAACATGGATCCACACACCTATGGCCAACTAATCTTTGACAAAGAAGCCAAAAACGCACAATGGAAGAAGGACAGCATCTTCAACAAATGGTGCTGGTCCAACTGGATGTCCACTTGCAAAAGAATGAAATTAGACCCATACCTATCACCTTGTACAAAACTTAATTCCAAGTGGATCAAAGATCTTAACATAAGGCCAGCCACACTAAAGATACTAGAAGAAAAAGTAGGAGAAACCCTCGAACTCATTGGCACAGGTGACAACTTCCTGAACAGAACACCAACAGCTCAGGACCTGAGATCAACAATCAATAAATGGGACCTCATGAAACTGAAAAACTTCTGTAAAGCAAAGGATACTGTCATTCGAACAAAACGGCAACCAACAGACTGGGAGAAAATCTTCACCAACCTCACATCTGATAGAGGGCTATTATCTAAAATCTACAAAGAACTCAAGAAACTAAATGCCAAGAAACCATATAATCCAATCAAAAAATGGGAGATGAGCTAAATAGAGAATTCACAAAGGAGGAATCCCTAAGGGCTGAGAGACACCTGAAGAAATGTTCAACATCCTTAATCATCAGAGAAATGCAACTCAAGACGACCCTGAGATTCCACCTAACACCTGTTAGAATGGCTAAAATAAAGAGCTCAAATGATAGTGCATGCTGGCGAGGGTGTGGAGCAAGGGGTACCCTACTCCATTGCTGGTGGGAGTGCAGGCTTGTGCAACCACTATGGAGGTCCGTCTGGCGATATCTTAGAAATCTAGGAATAACCTTGCCTCAGGACCCAGCCATACCACTTCTGGGTATACACCCAAAGGACCTCTCACGGAGACATAGGGAAGTCTCCTCATCTATGTTCATAGCAGCCTTATTTGTAATAGCTAGAAATTGGAAACAACCCAGATGTCCCTCAACTGAAGAATGGATTAAAAAATTGTGGTACATCTATACAATGGAATATTACTCAGCTATCAGAAACAATGAAATCATGCAATTTGCAACCAAATGGATGGATCTAGAGGAGCTCATCCTGAGTGAGCTAACCCAGTCTCAGAAGGATGCACATGGCATCTATTCACTTATAGTAGGATTTTAACTATATCGTACAGGATATCTGCACTACAACCAACACATCAAAAGGAACAAGGACATAATTTTTTTTAATCTTTTTCTTTTCCCTTCTTTTTTTCTTTTTTCTTTTCCCTTCTCTTTTTCCTCTCTTTTTTTGTTGATATTCTTTGTTTTTGTGGGTTTGTGTGTTTGTTGGTCTTTTTTTTAGTATTCCCCCAGTAGCAATGAGACACCATTCACTGGCAGTACTGCCTTGTAGGCCCCCGGTGAATGAAGAGGCTCTTGGCCCTCATATGACTTCTGATCTGTGGTGAGAGACTGTTAGGCAGGGACACTCCACCCAAGAGGAACAAGACGGAAGGGTCAGGGGGTAGAGCATGGGAGGGTGGGGCTGGGAAGCGGGAAAGAGGACAATATGATAAAGATGTAACCTGAAGCAACAAACAAATAAATTTATTAACTAAAAAAGAAAAAAGAAAAAAAAAAGGCAGGGGGCAGGGCTGAAACACTGTGAATGGAACAGAGGATACAGCCATTCGGCCTGGATTTGCAGACCTCCAGGTGTAGAGAAGACGTGGAGCTAAGGTAAAATACAAGAGAATTGTGGTATTGGCCCATGCCTTTGACTTCAGCGGAGACGGGGGGGGGG
>CAJQZJ010031933.1:8271079-8335432 GCA_907164525.1 Lophiomys imhausi | reverse complement strand
AGTGGAGCCGGTCTCTAGTTAGTCACAGTTATTCATGTCAGTGGAGCTGGTCTCTGGGTAGTCACAGTTATTCTTCTGCTCCAGCTCACCAGACACCATGGCTTATTAATTCAAAATATTCCAAAATGGCCCAGGTGTGTGCTTCCCTCTGAATCATCACAAGGCAGTCCTCCCTCAGCTGCCTTGCTCTCACCATTCTTCTCATCTTTCACAGAAGAGCCATTGAGCTCTGACCGGCCTATGGCTTTTACAGACCAAAGTTCCAATGCCACCACAATCCACCCCAAAACACATGGTCAGTTCTGTCATAGTAATTCCCCTCTTGGGGCACCAAGTTCTGTCTTAGTTCCTTTTCTACATCTGTGGTAAAACACCAAGAACAAGGCAATCTATGAAAGGAAGGGTCTATTTGGACTTATAGTTCCAGGTGGATAAGGGTCTTAATGGACTCCCACCATCATGGCAGAGAGGTTTGGTAGCGTGTCACCATGGTGCCAAGAGCAGCTTATAGCTAATGTCTCAAACAACGGCAGGAAGCATAGCTAGCAAATTCAAAGTGCCATGTGGCTTTTGAAATCACAAAGCCTGCCCCTCAGTGATACAGTCCATCAGAAAGGCCACACTTACACTTACATAAACAGGGCCACAAAATGGGGTCCAAGTATCCAAAATATCTGAGCATGTGAAGGTCATTGTCACTCAAATCTACATATACAATTTTTTTAAAAGAAAAGTCCAGTAAAATAAAATGCAGAGAACATGAAAAGCTTGCTACCCAGAACATGATCACTGTAGGAAGGAGACTCAGTTTGCCTCAGAAAGAAAGCAGGGAGACAGGGAGAGTGAAAGGGACACACATACACACACACAGAGTGGGAGGGGGGAGAGACAGAGACAGAGACAGACAGGTGTGAAGAAGGAAAATAGAAACAGATGTTTTTCTTTTGTCTTTACAAATTTTTGGAGAGAGAGTCAAATGTAGATGAGGCTGGTCTAAAACTCAGTTTGCATCTGAGGTGCTCATTGAACACGTGATCCTCCTGTCTCCACCTCCGAAGTGATGGGATTAATGTGTGCAACACCTCACCAGGATCTTCTTATCCTATTACTAACTGCTTCTGGAACACAAAGGAGAGGCAAGTAGCACTGGAGAAGCCACAAATCAGTAAGCCTGGCCCTTAGAAAACACAGGGGAACTGAGAGTGTTGGTCATTAGTATCTTCAAGGATCCTTCAGTTCTTGTACTGACCACTCATACTTCAGACTGTGTTTATTCTGGAACTGAGCATCCAGTGTGGTCCATATATAGCCTCAAAACCAATGTAGTCTATAGAGAAACAATTTCTAGTCCCCCCATGCAGTCCATCTTCCAGGAGTCACTGATGTTCATCTCAGGACTGCTCCCCACTTAGTGCCAATGCACCACAGACCCAGGCAAAACCCTGGTGCTGTTGGTTGAGCTCTAAAGACATCTCTATCTACAACTGCCATGCAACCCTGTACCCTGCAGTGAGGCACCTAGGACTTAGCAGCATCTGAAAGGTGACCATGCTGAGGTTCACATTCAAGGGCAGTGAGGGATTTGACCAGAAGTGGCGAGACTGGGAGCTGTGGCATAGGAGGACTCTGTAAGAACCACCATGAGAATGAAATGGGTCACTCAGAGAAATGACTTAAGTCATGGAACTGTGGAAAGGGCATCCTCTTTCTCCTACTTTACCATCTCTCCATGTTATCTACCCTGGTTTGACCCTGGACATATGTTCTTTTGACTCCTGAGAACATCTACCATCTTCGGTCTCCACATCATTCCCTGTCTCAGTCACCTGGGACTGACTTCAAACCCTGCCTCACCAACTCTGGATGGATTCTCTTATCACTGTATCTTTTGGATCTCTAAGCATAGTTGGAAGAACTCATCTCACTGGTTATGGAGAAAGACAGGAGGTGATAGGCGTGTAGAGTTTTCCCATCATACTAGACATGAGATTCATGATCTGTCAATCAAAGCTGTCATCTGTGGCTATTGTTTCCCAATGCTTTTTTAAGGATGGAATTACATATGCCATTGACATAAATGCTTTCATCAGTGACCCACCATTCTTAAGTGTATACTATTTGATTTCAATCAACAGGACAACAAACAGAAAATTCCTTGGCACTCCAGATGTTGAAACTCAACCTTCTCATAGCTCTTTTCTTCTAAAGAACACAGGCCCATACATTTCTGCATTTCCGATGACAGACTTCCTGCCAAGTAACACATTGCATGCTGGGGTCAAAGCCTAGGTTGTATAAGCACATCAGCATAAGACAAGGCTTGTCAGAGAGTGCTTATTAATATTGTTTATAGATATGTAGAGCTGTTCAACTTGGGTCCACATGGGAACATTAATGCCATTGTAGGATCAGCATCTGTCTCCAGAGCATGGGCCAGCTGGGTCTCAGAACAGAACATTGAGGGCCAAGAAGTGCAGTATTAGGAGGAAGGAGGCAGACTTCCTCTTGGGGAGGGAGCTGGCTTGAGTCAAAGAGAGGGCAGCCTTAGAGCTCATCCATGGAGTCTGGATGTAAGAGAGCCATAGCCTGTTTGTGCCTTTCTTGCTCTTTTTATCCAAAGGAACTAGACTTGGGGTCATCTTGGTGGCCTGTTAATGTTCAGACAAATGAGAGGGTAAACTTTGGCCATAAGGTGTGTGAAGGGCCTCAATTGTGCAGAGTTTGCTGGGGCTTCTCTAGTCTTTTCACCAGTACCTCAAATGCCCAACACAACAGAGGCTCCAATAACTTTTGTTAAAGTTGATGTCCCTGAGCTCACACAGGTGGAACAGTCCAACACATCCCTTAGTGAACACATAATCAGGACTCCCTAACTTGTAGCTAGAGCTTTTCCAGTTTCAGGATAAAATTGTGACTCACAGGTAACAAGGCTATATCCCTCAGGAACTTAGAATGCAGCAGAAGAGGTAGGTGATGAGTAGAGGTGAGTGAGGAAGGAGTGAGACACCTGAGAGTAAAAAGTCATCTAAAGAGAGCACAGCTGGTCTGTGTGCAGAATGCACCAGTTCAAGTGACTGTGGGCTTGAGTGTGTCTAGGAGCCTCTCACAAGAGATGACACTACACACATATAGGGTGGTCCTTTCAGTCATGAGAGGCACTGACATGGGATCCTAGGACATAGTATGGGCTCTGAAATCAGCAGGATTGTATATGGAGGAGAAGCCAAATCCCTTTGTGAGCAGCAAGAGCCAATAGATCATCTTTCAGAGAAAGTGCCAGGGCAGCCACGGCTGTCCAAATTGGGAGAGCAGGGCTAGTGATGGCAAAGGAATGAACTCAGCCCTCCTTTACTGGCCTAGGGTGCAGACTGTGTTTCCTCTCCATACTTGAGTTACTCATGTTCTCTGGAGTCCTTCATGAGTAGAACCCTTGGATGGTGCAGAGTTTGCAGATCTTTTGTCTGAATGTGGCAGTGAATGGCCACCAGATCCCAACAGCAACAACATCCACCCCCATGATGAATGTGGATTTGGCCATGGCAGATAGCCAGGAGGGGTGTGGTCAGTGTCATTTGTGGCCATAAAGGACATCCTCTGAGGAAACAACACAGACTTATCGTGTCACCCTAGCGACCTGCTTTGTCTGAGAGCACAGAGCCTGGAGATGAAGAGAGTGCTCTTGACTGTCACACTGTTTGGTCTGGTGGCTCTTCTACAGGCCCAGGATGACCCGCCCTTCCTCTCAGAAGAAAAGAAAGTGAGGCAGGGAGGGATGTGGATGGGTGCTTGTGGAAGGCTTGACAGTTGGCCTATTCCTGTTACCAGGGGGTTTCAGTCCTCTGAATCTGAGCTGAGAGTGCTGTTCTCCAGCACATGGGGTCTCATGTTCTACAGAGTTGGATCAGGGAAAGGTCCTTTAGCAAAGACACTGAGAAGCTTAAAGTCTCATTTGGCAGTACATTTATGTCTTGTTTATTAGAACCCTAGTGTTTTCAGCCTTTGGAGATAGTTTTTGTATCTACTGGGCCATTAAATGTAGTTCTAGCATAATTACAAGGAGCATGGAGTGGGAGACCAAAACCTCACCAACTTGAGGAACATCTTGGGCCCAGGGATATGTGTTCAGATTGCATGCCTATGGGTCACCTGGGGGAAACATGGGGCTTGGCAAGTGTGGGCTCAGGACTCTGTCTGCTGCAGATCTCAGGTGTCTTGTTCGTAAAAGCCACAGTGAGTCAAATGAGAGAGGCAGAGTGGAGAACTGTGGTAGCATTCCCTTATAGACTGACATGCCTGGAAGAAGGAATCTTGGAGCTCAGGACCACTCTCATGTGAGTGTTCCCCATGCATCATTTCATCTTTCTTTTCCCTACTCTATCTGTATTTTGAATATTGATGACAGAGAAGCCCCTTCCTTTGAGTGTCAATTGTCTTAGCATCCTCAAGCTTCAGATGGTTGATATGGGATTTCAGGGCTCATTGTGTTAAGGCTGAGGAACCAGGTGACCTCAGAGTTGCAAATCTATGTGTTCTGAAAGAGGCTGCAGGTTGTCTTCCTCTTTTCCAGGTCTGCGGGCCAATGTATTAATATAGGATTTCGTATGCAGAGGACAGAGGAGCCTGGTCAATACAGTGCCTGTGAGTTCCTGTCTCAGTTTCTTCTCCTGTTGCTGTGGTGAACCATCTTAATCAACATTACCTAAGGGAGAAAGAGTTTGCTTTAGCTCACAGCTGAAGGTAGAGTCCACAGTAGTGGAGCATTCCAGGCAGCTGGAGCAGAAAGCATCTGCTCATATGAAGCCCATGGTCAGAAGAGAGCAATGAATGCATTCATGCTAGAGCTCAGTTGGCTTTCACCATTTTACAAAGTAAGGATGTGCTACCCACACAATGTTCCTGCCTACAACTAATACGAGTCTTCCTCAATAAATTAACATAATCAATATCATACCTAATGTCATGGCCAGTGGAACAAAACCCATGCAATTTTAGATTATATTGAATTATTAGCTAACATGATACCCCTGGCTGCATGTGATTATCCCCTGCAAAACAAGGTTTTGTGTTGGAGCATCCCTGCCCTGCTTACTTTAAGGAAGGCCTACCCAGTTAATTTTAGAGATCACAGGCTAGTCCATAATAGAAACCATGCTTCCCTGTAGGTAGCACTGTCCACTGTCCAACAGGGAGACTGAAGCTTAGGATTTAGGAAGCACAGCAGATCAGCTGCTAGGGGGCCAGTCAGATACAGCCTCCATCTTCCCTGACGCCCATGGTCCCAACACCATAGATGGGAATGGCACCTTTACAGGAGAAACCTGTGTCTTGTAATGAGGCCAAAGCAAGGCACTCAGCTGACTGGGTGGTCATGGGTTATTACTGAAACCATCTAGACTGCTCTAGAGTGTGGTCTGAATGTTGTCTTTGAAAAAGATGTTCACATTTGTCTTTAATGTACAGTTTTCGGATATAAACTCTTCTACATCTATGAACTGCCAGTAAAGGACCACTACATCCTATACACTGAAAGCGTTCCATTTGAGAAAAAATTCCAAGCAGTTTTCCTCATAGGTGAGGAGCCCAAGAGAATCCACCCCATGACCATTTAGATATTTGAATGTGCAGCTGCCACACTCTGGTACTGAGAGTGTCCTTCTGGGTGTCCTTCTAGCAGCAGCTCTGCATAAGGCGTTATGTGGTTAGTGTGCTGCTCTGAAGTGGAAGGAGGTGGTCTGTGCTGAACTTCCAGGGACATGAACGGATGTGGCCTTGAGTACTGAGTAATAGGACAGAAGTTCCATTCAGTGACTTACTACACGTCACTTCTTGGGGTCTCAGGTTTCATGGCAGGGAGGTCTCATTGAAGTCTGTGTCCTAACAAAAGGCTTTTATAGGCAATGTCCCTCACCCCCACGCTGGGACAGTAGGCAGACTAGTGATCGTGAAACACAAGGTACTTCCTGGTTAGCGTGTGACAATTCTTGGCTGCTTAGGATGCCACCTAAGTGTCATGGATCCTTGGTCATACTTTGGCCCTATGTGTCAGTTATACTCACTTCCTGTGGACAAGTTATCCCACCCCCCTCCACATCTCACCTTTGTCTTCATGTTAAAGTTTCCTCCCCTCTGCTCCCATCTGCTCCAGGTTGAAGGCCGTAGTTCTGGTTAATCTTTTTGTCTTTGTGTCACTGGCTCCCAACAGAGCTGTACAGTCACACTACCCTCTGCTTAACTGGCTTGTGCTCACAGGAAAGTGTGCAGAAGAAAATCTGGGGGCCCTGGAGGAATTTAAGAAGTTCATACAGCACAAAGACCTTCTCCAAGAAAACATCATTGTGCCTGAGCAGAGAGGTAAGGGATTCTCTGTCCCTCACTCATATCATCTCTGTGTCGCTAATGACACTGGGACTCTTGTGTAGACATGTGTCTTCCTTTGACTGCAGGGCCCTTCCTGTGATGTTAATCATCTAAGGGGCAGGTGTAATTTGAGTCTTCACTCCTTATTACATTTGATATTTTTTTTCTTGCTTTTACAGACCGTTGTGTTCCCATACATGACAGTGGTAAGTGACCCTGTGAAGAAACTGAGAAAACCCAGATTCCTCAGTTTCATTGTTAACGTTTCTATGTGTTCTTGGCCCTACTGCTGTTCTCCCACTCAGAAGGGACCTCAGCCTGGAAGCAATGACTCCTGGAGTAGGAGGTGTTTTCAAGCATAATTCCCAGGATATTTGGGAAATATGCCACATTTTCCCCCAGAGTCCTTCCTATAATGTGGTCTCCACTTGGTCTAATTTTATGCTCGAAGTACCCACAAAACATGATTAGAGATCTACAAGGTCAAGGTCAAGGGAGTCAGGATAGTCCTGCGGTTCATGTATTCTCATGATGGACCTCCCAGAGGCTTGATGAAAGGAAGACCTCTAATTGGCACCTACTTTCCAGGTAGCTACTATCTGAATGCTATTCCCATGGTAAGGGGAAGGGATTTTTTGCTTCTCCCTGACACAGCCCACCAGGACCACAAGTGCTGAGCCATCATTGTCACCAGTACCCAGCAGTGACTCTGGACTACTGTCCACCCTGGACCACTCTCCACTGAGCTGCATCTCCTCCTCTGACACCCACTCCTGGCTTGATGGGTACTAACCCCTGGACTTCCTGGCTTAAAATTTTAACCTCTGTTACCATCCCCATCTGCATCCAATAAAGAATTTAGCAGTTTTTCTGGGTTCAGCTTATATGTGGTAGGCTTTCTTAGCTCACAAGGTTAAGGAAATGTTGGAACAAGCAGTTACCGGTTATTAAGTACCTGGGCACCCAGCGCTCCTGTAGAGCTTTGTGGTGTCTAGGAAGTTCAAATGATGTTCAGTCAGTGCCTCGTAGCTTCAGGTGCCTGACGCTGGGCCTATTTGGGCAGGCACTGTGGTGGGCAGGCCTGGATGATGCCATCAGGGTTGCAAATTTCTGCAGGTATAGATATATTGCTGCACTGAAAAGTTCATGGAATCCTGGGAGGGACCTCGCCATGAATAACCTAGGGGCAGTGGCGGGGTGGAGGGAGGAAGATTTCCGTACCCACTCATCACACTCCAGCAAGGCAGACCTGGGTGCAGCTCTCTGGGTATTTTTTGCTCACCTTGGCCTTTCTGCGATTGGCCAGTATTCGATGTCTGTGTTGACACTGCCCCAGGGACATGGTGGGACCACAGTGATGGATGGTTGGGCTAGTACTTTGATTAATCAAAATAGACCCAGAAATTGTCAATCTCAGTGGAATAGGGGTTCCTAGAGGATGAGTGTGCTGCAATGGTTCTCATATAAGCATCAGCAGTAAACTTCAGCCCAACTCCCACCCTCACCTGTTGTCCTCTCCTTGCCTCACTGCCTGGACCTGGCCACCTCAAAATGCAGCCAACTCCTGGAGCCTAAAGCAGCAGCACAAGTTGCAGAGAAGCAATAGGGTGGTGATTCAGTGGGTAAAGTGCTTCCTGGGCAAGAACAAAGACCTGAATCCAAATATCCATCACTCACTTAACAGGCAGACAGGGAAACGTACATCCATACTGCCCACAGACTTGTAGGGAGCAGCACTGGGATTCTTAGCCAATGCTTTTTTGTTTTGTTTTGTTTTTTGTCTCCTATGATTGTGTTTCCTCCACCAATCCACGTAGTTATTTAAAGATTTGTAAGTGGGGTGGGGTAGTATATGCATATATGTGAACATGTGTGTGTGTGTGCGCGCACACACTTGATTGTAAATACATATGTGGAGGCCAGAGCTTGACATGAGTGTCTTTCTTTGTCTCACTCTACCTTATCTTCTATGTCTCATTCAACCTGGAATATGGAGTTTGGATAAGCTAGCTACCCAGCAAACCTAGATGATGTGTATGTCTCTATCTCCCATCTTGAACTTTTCATTTCTAAACCACCCTTTCATTTCATGCACTGTCTTTGCTCTCTTGGTTCTCTTGTCCCTCTCTCTTGGTCCTCTTCTCTTGCTTTCCTTTGTTCCTTCTCCTTTCAGGCCCACTTCAGTCTACTGGCCATGGTTACTCTACTACTTTCTCTTC
The DNA here is from genome assembly GCA_907164525.1 of Lophiomys imhausi. Lineage (NCBI taxonomy): Eukaryota > Metazoa > Chordata > Mammalia > Rodentia > Muridae > Lophiomys > Lophiomys imhausi. Next base: position 8,326,856 of record CAJQZJ010031933.1, on the reverse strand, counting down.
CTGCTCTGGATTTTTCCAGATGCTTCTGGCTGTACCTTCCTCACATCCACAATAAAAACATTCTCCTCAACAATACCTTGGAGTGGCCTTGTCCTCATTCCATTCACTATAATCTGTAGTCATCCTCCATGACCACCCAGGCTCCTTACCCTGGGATATGGCCACTGCCGTAGGACCACTACATATTTCCTTCCTGAGAGACTTCTGTCCATGTAGTACCACTTAGTCCAGCTTCTGGACAGGAAGTAGCAGGGCAGCACTCTCTCCTCCCACCTGAGCTAGCTCCTCACTTCTGACAGGCTCCTGGGCAGCGCATTGGCTATTTCTCCTCATTGGCCCCATCTGGCTGCTGAAAGGAACTTGGGCTGAGCAAACAGTCTGTAACCCAGTATTCTTCCTTTTATGGTAGAAATGTAGACAACATACTGTGGATAAAGGCCATATCTAGGATAAGATTAGTCTATTTACCTCTACTACCCAGCATCCACTTCTTTCACTCTTAGGGTGGACTAGCGTTCAGATTTAAACCCATTCAGGGGCCATCAGAGCTCAGTTTGGCTTCAAGACATTCAGTTTTCTGAGATACTGTATTTTGGATTACAGTTAGGGCTTTTAAAGGTGGTGTGAATTCACTGCACATGCTAAGGGGCTTAAGAGAAGTGTTTAATAAAATTATATGAAGGCTTTTCTGTGTTCTCCCTCACCATCCTGCTACTCCACTGTTGCACCAGGCTCACCTCTACTGTCATGATATGTTTTATATATGCTTCTTGTATCCATATAAGATGTAGGATCCAAAAATGACAGAAAATGTGATGTCCATTGAGTCTGACACTTTAATTAATTAACATGATGCTCAGCTCCATCTATCTTCCTAAAAGCAACATAATTCTATTCTTCATTATGGATAAAGAAATCTCAAATATATTTTACTTTATCCAAGGGTCTGTTCACTGACATCTGGCTAGTTTCAAAGCTGGGCTCTGAATTCGGCTGCACTAAACACAGATGTGCTAGTATCTCTGTTTAACAGAGACTCCTTCATGTGTGTACATTCAGAAGTGGTACATCTGAGTCAGGGGATGATTTTTATTTTCAGTTTTGTGAGGAATCTCCACATGACTTCTCACACTGATTGGACTAGTTACATTCCTACCAACCGTACATGAGGATTCCCTTTCCTACATTGCTTGTTTTCTTAATAATCTGCATTGTGACTAGGCTAAGGTGGTATCTCAGTGTGCATTTCCTTGATTGTCCACAATTATAGGTACTGTAACATATTATTACCCATTTATTCTTCAGTGTTGATAGCTCTGCTCATTTTCATTTCTCATTTATTGATTGGATGCTTTGGATGTTTATATTTAGTGTTTTGAGCTCTTTATGTTTTATCCCTGAGGTTATCTCATTCTGCAGGACATTTTTCACTCATGTTGTTCTTTGATTTTGGAAAGGTTTTTTTTTTAATTCCATCTGATCTAATTTGTCAACTATTGTCTTTATTTTCTGAGCGACTGTGCTCCTTTCCATCTCTTGAAATTCTGTACTTAAGTGTCTCTGACAATCTGTGTTTCAGGTCATATAATAACTTTTTTGATTCCTTTTGCATCAAATTTTGATGGGGTAAGGTAGAGATCCAGTTTCATTTTTGGAGATGGTCTTTGGGTCTCCAATAGCATGTGTTGAAGAGGCTTTCTTACACTTAGTGTAGGTTTTTGACACATATGTCAAGAATTTGTTGGACACAAGGTGTAGCTCCATTCCCATGCCCTCCATTCTTTCTCTTTGTTCTATGTTTCTATTTGCTTCCAGTACCACAATGCTTTGATTACTATAGTTTAACTTCAAATCTACAGTAATGATACACTCTCACATAGTTCCTTTTCCTTAGGACTGCTTTGGCTATTTGGAGTCTTTTGTGTTTCCACATAAATCTGAGGGTTGAATTTTGCCCTTCTGTGAGGAATGGTATTGGGATTTTGATGTAGACTGTGTTGAATCTTTAGACTGTGTTTTATAATGTAATAGCTTTCACAGTATTAATTTTGCTCATCTGGAAGCAAGGGAGTTATTTCTGTCCTCTGGCATCTTCCTCCTTCTCCTCCATTTCTTTCTCCTTCTCCTCCTTACAGCCTATGTACAGACAGTGTTGTGCATATGTGCATGGGTGTAAGGCCATGCAATTAACCACAGGCAACCAACCATGGACAAACTCCTGTGACCAAAACTTACCCTACCTCAGCAGCCATGTCTTGACATAAGCTCCTTTGCTTTTCCAGCCCACAGCTCTAAACCCTTTGTAGTTTCTTAAAGCCTAAGATCCACATACTCAGGGTTCTTAAACAATGACATCACATTTTAGTATCAATTTCTTGCGCTAATTCCTCTTCTTGTCATTTGATAAAATGCACATCAGAAACAACACAATGGAGGAGGAATTTATTTGTCTTATGGTTCAGGAGCTACTATCTGTCATGGTAGGATAAAGGTGTGGTTCCTGAAACAGCTGAACCATGGCAGAGCAAGCTGGGCTCATGGCTTATTTGCATGCTGAGATTTCAAAAACTGCTTAAAACACAGGGGTGGATACTATCAGGACCTCAGGTTTTCCCATGAGAGTTCAAGGCCAAAGGTTCACATGTTTCTCATAAAAGTGCATCCATCTTGGGTCAAAGTGTTAAGATACAAGAGTCTGTGGTAAACATACAGGTAACACACAGAGACATAAACATGAAAATGTATGCACAGGTACATGTAGAATTACTCACATAGGCCCTCACCACATGAACACACACACACACACACACACACACACACACACACAGAGAGAGAGAGAGATTCACACAATCACATATAAACAAACATGTCCCACAATGCACAATGACACAGGATCCCACATGATACAGGTACAGATATAAACACACATACACTTACTTGTTGATACACAGAGACAGAGATATGCATAGGTACAGTGTGTACATTCACAGACACAGACACTGACATGGAGAGATATGCATCCACTTGAGCACAGAGACAGAAATAGACTAGTGCACTCATACATATAACTGCCCAAAGACATACACACAAATGCAAACACACATAACACAGTACACACATCTCCAGAAAGCTGGACAATGAAAGAGAATGGAGAAGTGAAGGGCCAGGTCCCTTGAGGTCTTCAATATTGGCTTCACCCTAACTTCTTTTGGAGTGTAGAGAGAGGAAAGGAAGTTTATCTGAGAACAGCTGAATTGGATTTGAGGACGTTGTTGGGATCCAGCTGTTGGGTGGCTGGAAAACTAATAATGAGATTATGGAGACCAAGAGAGGTCTGTGGGTCCTTGTGTAGAGGGAATGACAGAGCATAGGAGCCAGGGTGCTGGAGGAAGAGGGCACAGCTCAGTTCTCAGGGGGTGTGGCTGCAGAAAACAACTGTGTGTCCAGCATTGCTGTGTGGAGAGGGAATGGTGGTTGTGCTTGAATCTGGGAGTTTTGGGAGTGGTGGGGATTTATGGATGCTCTCTTTTCAGTGAGAATGGGGCCCTACCATGAAGGGGTGGGAACCCAGGAACCCTGGTTATCTTCTGGCTCTGGATCCTTGGGCAGAATTTCTGAATCTGATAACATTCTCCCCCATGACAGGCTTCCTCAGAATGAGTGAAGGCACAGTCAGGTGTCTCCTACAGAAATTATAACCTAGTCTCAGAGTTGCTGCCCTCTCTCTTTCCAGGCTCCAAGAGTTGAGAGTCAGTGCACTGACTGAAGTCCCCAGTGGTTCCAACCTCTCATTCATCCTCACATCTATGCCACACAACAGGTACAAAGAAAACAGTGCAGTCAGTCCACAGCATGGATGGAGCCTTTGCACAGGTGGATGGGGGGTGTCTGGCACCCAGTATAGAATAAATGTACTTCTCAGAGGCCAGGTACACAAAGGTGCCATGGCTACCAAGCTGCTGTTCCTACTGACTATAGGCTGACTCTGCTGTATATGGTGCAGATAGACTACATTAATTGTGGTGAGTGTGCCAAGACAAAAGGGGTGAAATCTCTGGGAGGATTGGAGATTTGAACCAGGTTTTTGTTATCATAATGTTGGACTGGGTGAGAGTCTGGGTTTGCCGATAGACTTTGGTGGGCTACCTCTTGTTATGTCCTAGGGTCTACCCTCCCACATGGAGTTTTCTAGATCTCTGATGGGTCAGGGTTACCCACAGGCAGAGGTATATACTGTGTAGGCATCTGTCTGGCCAGTCTGCCACAGAGATCCACTGCCTTCCTCTGTCAGCCATGGGCTCCCATGGAACACCTCTTAACCCCACAGAAATGTTACTTCATGATTTTTGAAGCCCAAGGTTTGCACTAACTAGGAATAAGTTTTTTGGGGGAACATTGATGATTCCAATCCTTAGAGAACAGTCCCTGAAGTGGAATGAGGCAGAGACTGGACCCTAGGAACAAGTCACACCCAGGTAGGTTGGATATTGTCACCAGTGACCCAATAATCAGTAGGTGTAGTGATATTGCTACCCCTGACTGGTCATTTCTTATCTCTGTCCCCTCTGTCTCCAACCTTGTGCTGTAGGTGATTTTTACTATTTCTTTTGAGTGATCTGTGCAGACCATGGCCATATCCACTTCCAATAACAGCATGTCCCAGGAGATCCCTGCCTTACCTTGCCTGAGACAGTCTGCTGATGATGCAGAGAGGCTCACCTTGGCCACAATCCCCCTGCTATGAGAAGATTCCCAGACCCCTCTGTCTCTGCTCCAACTTAAGCTACAGCTTGAAATCCCTTTGCATGACTCTTCCTCTCCCTCATGTCCTCTTCAGTGGTGACTTTCCCTACCAGCTTTAGGAAACTGATACATAATCACTATGCAGAAATACCTTCCCCTCTTGCAAGCAAATCTGAGAAGTCCACTGCTGCCCTTCAAATTGTCCAAAACAAGAACTGGCTACTTGGAATTCAGGATGAACATCTTGTGAGTACTTGCCCTCGTTCTGTCTGCTTAGCTCTTTGTTCCATATTCTCACCACCCTCACCACACACGCTGTCAACATCAGCTCAACAGAGGATGTGAGCATGAAGTCCACTTGTCCTGTTTGGGTAATGTGTCATGTGGCTTCTGTAACTGTGTCAACACTGAGCTTAGCACAGGAGAGCCAGGATCCTACCTAATGCATTCTATGCTCCTGTACACTGCAAATGACAGGAACTTCCAAGCACAGGGTTTCTAGGTTTTGGAAACACCAGTGTGGATATAGCCCATTTCTGTTTAGAGAGGGAGTCTCTAGGTCTTCAGGATTTCAAGTGGGTTCTGAGGTCAGTGAAGAGCCTGGGGAGATCATGGGCACATTCAGGATTATGTCATCTGGGGAGGTTGTAACAAGATGGCTTTTCCTATATTTCTGTCTTATTATGCACTCTAATTTGTTTTACTGAACTGAATACCTCCACCTCCCTTCCAACCCTTGTTCTTCCAAAACCCCCAACACTAAGTGGGAGAGAAAGAATCTTAGAGAGGAAAGGGATGGAGAGGAGTTCTCTTTGAGCTACTTCCTGATGATTAGTTTCATCGGGTTTTTTGGGGGCAAAACCAATCTCAGTCCACAAGTCCAGCAAACCAGCAAAGCAGGAAACAGCAGCAGGAAGAACCAGGAGAGCAGCAACTTCTTTTTTCTTTGTAGTGCTACCTCTCTTCCTTCTTTGTAGCCCTCTTGTTTCTTTGTTGTGTACTGTTTCTTTTTTTTTGTAGCGCCCCATTCTCCTAGGGTCTCTGTCTTTTTATCCTCTCTTTGTGGCACCCCTATCTTATTTCTTGGTAGCTCACCTTTTCTTCTTTGTAATGTGCGCCCTCACTTTCTTCTTTGTAGCCCCCTTTCTCCTTGGAGCTCTCATCTTTTTTCCCTCCTGTCCTCTCTGTTAAACTTGCTCAGCTGGCTAAGCCATGCCCCTGCTAGCTCAGGAGGCAGCACAATTAAAGATTCTACCTGTGATCCTAATTGAAGCCTCAAACCTGGGATTAAACAAAAACATTCTTGTAACTGTTTGTTTGTTTGAGAAACAAAATCTTACCACAGGAAGTCCTTGGAGAAACCTTTGGAGATCAAGGCCATAGCTTGACCCCTCCACGTGGAAAATGGTCAGTGGTAGGTTGATTGGAAGACGGTCCTGAACTCAGAGTGAGGGTTGGTCTTCACCACTGTACTTATCTGTATCTGTGGTTTCCATACTAGTGTGACATGGAGGACATGCAAGGGATGGGAACACAGTGTTTGTGGGAAGCCTGCAGCTGTGGCTGGCTGCTGTATGTATTGGGGGTAAAGGCTGAGCTCACCTCACTGTTGGGCACTGGGCATGAGATCAGGAAAGGCAAGGGCAGGGGTGAAGGAGAGAACCATGCTTCTTCTCTGTGTCCAGGAAAACCATTGGATGTGCTGAGTTCAAGATGGCCTTGAATGAAGTAAAAGACAACCCCTGCTACTTAATTCCCTGTGAGTGCTTACATTTACATTGTTCCATTTCACAGAGTCTTTCAGAGAAAAACCTGACAGCCATAGGGCCTCATTTTTGTCTACAGGGATGGGACACTATGTCACTATAGTGTTACTTGGAGGGGAAAACTTCAGTATCACCTGCCTAAATGAAAATGCAATGATGCCAACTAGCAGATGATGATGCTCATGGGTGGGTCCTGCCCTGCCTGGGTTTACGGGTGTTGACATGGTTTCTGGGGGCACTGAGAACAGAGTTGATTGCTACTTCCTGCTCCCGTAGCTCTAGATTTTGTCTCTGGGTCATTGCTCTAAAATCTAGCTATGTGTGAGACAGATTTGTTAGTACATTCATCCTCAGCCCTCAGATGACCACTCATGATGTCTAAGACCCACATCCAAGCCCAATTCTCTCTCCATCCTCTGCCCTCCCTTCCCTCTCAGTCACCCTTGGTGCAGTCCTGCTCTGCACACAGGTGTATATGGAATCCTTTGTCACTGTGTATATTAGCATACCTTGGAGACCTGTGCTCTTATCATGGTAGCAGGATTGCTGTCTGTAGGGTTTAGTAAATATCTAGGGGTTTCTGATGCAGTCTCTTAATTCGGAGCACGAAGATCAACTTGGCTGTGAGCTATTAGCTTATCAGCTTGTGGAAAAACAAGGATGAAGTCAGGTGAAAACAGGAAACAAACAGGAGACTTAATGGACTGAAAAACAAGGTTGAAGCTAGGAAAAACAGGAAAGACTTAATGGACTAAGAAACAAAGTATTTGGCCTGGCATTGTTTTCAGCTGCTAAGTGGGCAGAGTCACAATTAAGCTGAAACAGGTGGAACAAGGAGAAATCCTATTTAAGGATGGAGCCAGAGCCCCCCCCCCCACCACCAGATCTCCCTGAGGCAGAAAGTAGCTGGTCTACAGAGAAAGCCTCAGCAAGACAGCAAAAGGCCAAGGACTAAACCCTGTGGCTCAGCTTTTGCCTAGAGGGGTTTGACCTGTCCAGTGGCCTAAATGAAACTGTGGCTGGCTTTAAAGACTGAGGCAGAGCAGCAGAGTTGCTGATGCGAAGGAAATAAATTGGCCTACAGATGGCTGGGTCTCCCAGAGAGTAGAAAGCCTCAAGCCTTATTTAAGGTGAGACTCCAATAGCCAATTTACCCCAACAAATCTAGATCTGAGATATTCCAGAAAAAAGGACTGCTAAATTCATTAAAGGGTCTACCACAGAGACTGTGTTCCTGATGACTGAGGACCTGCCCCAGAGACTGTATCCTTCTAAAAGGTTAGATAATTGTAATAATTATCAATAGGTTTAGTGGTTAAGTTAAAGGGGTTGCAGGAATTTATAGGATTAATAGTTAATAAATTGTTGGTATTTGTTATAAATGAATAGTTATCAATAAATAAATAAGCATTAAATACTTTTTAAAAGTTCGGTTACAGCTGTCCCAGCATCAAGTGCAATGAGGCCAGAGACATGCTCAACAGCCTGTTTTTCGAGATGTTCTGCTTTGGCCAAATAGTCCTGACATCCTGAAATCCACAGCTCACTGCCCATTTATTACTATTTTTTATTTTTTGCCTTTTATCACTTTTTAAAAATGTTTATTACTTCAAGTTACATCTCCATCACAGTGCCCTTTCCACCCCTCCCAGTCCCCTCTGCCCACCTCTCCCTTCATCCTATCTTACTCCTCCCGAGTGGGGTGTCCCTACATATCAGTCCCCTATACCAGTTCAGCAGTCATATAAGGGCTAAGAGCTTCCACATATACTGAGAGCCTACATGGCAGCACCACTAGGGCATTAACAGGTAACAAAGTCTATGTTCTTGTTCCTTTTGTTGTGTTGGTTGTAGAATAGTTATACTGTACTATATAAGTGAATAGATGCCATGTGCATCTTTCTGAGTCTGGGTTAGCTCACTCAGGATGAGCTTTTCTATTCCATCCATTTGGCTGCAAATTACATGATTTCACTGTTTTGGATAGCTGAGTAGTATTCCATTGTATAGATGTACCACAGGTTTTTTTGTTTTTGTTTTTATGCATTCATTGGTTGAGGGACATCTGGGTTGTTTCCAGTTTCTAGCTATTACAAATAAGGCTACTATGAACATAGATGAGGAAATGTCCTTGTGGTTTGGTGAGGAATCATTTGGATGTATATCTAGAAGTGGTATGGCTGGCTCTCCAGGTAGAGCTATTCCAAGTTTTCTAAGATATAGCCAGACTGATTTCTATAGTGGTTGTAAAAGTTTTCACTCCCACCAGCAATGGAGGAGTGTTCCCCTTTCTTCACAACCTTGCCAGCATGTGCTGTCATTTGAAATTTTTTTAACTTTTACAGCAGACTCTCATCTTTTTTTTATTATAATGTTTATTCATTACATGAAGTTATATCTTCATCATAGTGCCCTCTTTCCACCCCTCCCAGTTCCACCTTTCCACCCTCTCCTCCTCCTACTGGCCTCACTCCTCCGATGTGGAGTGTCCCTACATATCAGTCCCTCTCAGTTCAACAGTCATATGAGGGCTAAGAGCTTCCTCTTGCACTGATGGCCTACATGGTAGCACCCTAGGGCAAATTGGCCCATTGATAGGTAACAAAGTCTATGTTCTTGATCTTTTTGGTGTGTTGGTTGTAGGATAGTTATCCTGTACTATGTGGCTAAAATCCAATTATAAGTGAGTAAATGCCATGTGCATCTTTCTGAGTCTGGGTTAGCTCACTCAGGATGAGCTTTTCTAGTTTCATCCATTTGGCTGTGAATTGCATGATTTCCTTGTTTCTGATAGCTGAGTAGTATTCCATTTTGTAAATGCACCACAATTTTTTTTTTATTCATTCATCAGTTGAGGGACATTTGAGTTGTTTCCAGTTTCTAGCTATTGCAAATAAGGCTGCTATCAACATAGATGAGGATATGTCCTTGTGGTTTGGTGAGGAATCATTTGGGTGGATACCCAGAAGTGGTATGGCTGGGTCTTTAGGTAGGGCTATTCCACGTTTTCTAAGATTCGCCAGACTGATTTCCATAGTGGTTGTACAAGTTTGCACTCACACCAGCAATGGAGGAGAGTTCCCATTTCTCCACAACCTCACCAGCATGTGCTGTCATTTGAGCTTTTGATCTTAGCCATTCTGACAGGTGTGAGATGGAATCTCAGAATTGTCTTGAGTTGCATTTCTCTGATGATTAAGGATGTTGAGCTTTTCTTCAAATGTCTCACTGTCATTTTAGATTCCTCCTTTGTGAATTCTCTGTTTAGCTTTGTTTCCCATTTTTGATTGGATTGCTTGGTTTCTTGGTGTTTAATTTCTTGAGTTCTTTATAAATTATGGATATTAGCCCTCTGTTGGAAGTGGGTTTGGTAAAGATCTTTTCCCAATCTGTAGGTTGCCGTTTTGTTCTACTGACAGTGTCCTTTGGTGTACAGAGCTTTTCAGTTTCATGAGGTCCCATTTACTGATTTTTGGTCTTATAGCCTGAGCTATTGGTGTTCTGCTCAGGTTGTCACCTGTGCCTATGAGTTCAAAGTTTTCCCCCACTTTCTCTTCTATTAGATTTAGTGTGTCAGGCTTTCTGTTAAGGACTTTGATCCCCTTGGACTTAAGTTTTATGCAAGGTGATAAGCATGGGTCTAATTTCATTCTTTTACATGTCTAAATACAGTTGGACCAGCACCATTTTTGGAAGATGCTGTCCTTTTTCCATTGTACAATTTTGGCTCCTTTGTCAAAAATTAAGTGACCATAGGTGTGTGGGTTCATTTCTGGGTCTTCAATTTGATTCCATTGATCCACTGGTCTGTTTCTATACCAGTACCATGCTGTTTTTATTACCATTGCTCTGTAGTATGGCTTGAAATCTGGGATGGTGATGCCTCCAGATTTTTTTTTTTTTTTATTGTACAGGATTGTTTTAGCTATTCTGAGTTTTTGGTTATTCCATATGAAGTTGAGAGTTGTTTTTTCCAGGTCTATAAAGAATTGTGTTGGTAATTTGATAGGAATTGCATTGACTCTGTATATAGCTTTGGTACAATGGCCATTTTTATTATGTTGATCATATCTGTCCATGAGCATAGGAGATCTTTCCATCATCTGATGTCCTCTTCAATTTCTTTCTTCAAGGACTTGAAGTTCTTGTCATACAGGTCTTTCACTTGCTTGGTTAGAGTTACCCCCAGGTATTTTATATTGTTTGTGGCTATTGTGAAGGGTGTTGTTTCCCTAATTTCTTTCTCAGCCCATTTATCTTTGGTATAAAGAAGGGCTTCTGATGTTTTCAATTAATTTTGTATGCAGCTACCTTTATAAAGGTGTTTATTAGTTCTCTGGTGGAATTTTTTGGGGTAACTTATGTGTACTATCATATCCTCTGAAAATAGGGATAATTTGGTTCCTCGTTTCCAATTTTTACCCCTTTGATCTCCTTTAGCTGTCTTATTTCTCTAACAAGAACTTCAAGTACTATGTTGAAGATATATGGCAAAAGTGGACATCCTTGTCTTGTCCCGGAGTTTAGAGGAAATGCTTTAAGTTTCTCTCTAGTAATTTGATGATGGCTACAGGTTTTCTGTATATTTCCTTTATTATTTCTAAGTATGGTTCTTATATGCATGAAGGGGTATTGGATTTTGTCAAATGCTTTTTCAGCATCTAGCAAGATGATCATGTCTTTTTTTTTTCTTTCAGCTTGTTTATATGGTGAATTACATTGATGGATTATCGAACCATCCTTGCATTCCTGGGATGAAGCCTACTTGATCATGGTGTGTGATACTTTTGATGTGTTCTTGGATTTGGTTTGCCAGTATTTTATTAAGTATTTTTGCATCTATGTTCATGAGGGAAATTGGTCTGAAGTTCTCTTTCTTTTTTGGTTCTTTGTGTGGTTTAGGATCAGGGTGACTGTGGCCTCATAAAATGAGTCTGGCAGTGTTCCTTCTGAGTCTATTTTGTGGAAGAGTTTAAAGAGTATTGGTATTATCTCTTCTTTGAAGGTATGGTAGAATTCTGTGCTGAAACCATCTGGCCCTGGGCTTTTTTTTTTTGGTTGGGAGACTTTTACTGACTGTTTCTATTTCCTTAGGGGTTATAGGACTTTTTAATCTGTTAATCTCATTTTGATTTAACTTTTGTAGATGGAATCTATCAAGAAAGTTGTCCATTTTGCTTAGGTTTTCAAATTTAGTGGTATACAGATTTTTAAAGTAGGACCTAAAGGTTCTCTGATGTCCTCAATATCTGTTGTTATTTCTGCCTTTTCATTCCTGATTTTGTTGATTTGGGGTTTTTCCCCTCTGCCTTTTAGTTGATTTGGCTAAAGATTTGTCTATTTTGTTGATTTTCTCAAAGAACCAACTCTTGGTTTCATTTATTCTTTGTATTGTTCTTTTGTTTCTAATTTGTTAATTTCAGCCATAAGTTTGATGATTTCCTGTCTTCTGCTCCTCTTGGGAATGTTTGCTTCTTTTTTTTCAAGTTCTTCCAGTTCAGCTGTTAATTCGCTAATATGAACTGTCACAATTTTCTTTTTGAAGACTCTTAATGCCATGAACTTTCCACATAGCACTGCTTTCATTATGTCCCATTTGTTTGGGTATGTTGTGCCTTCATTTTCATTGAATTTTAAGAAGTCTTTAATTTCCTTCTTTATTTCTTCCCTGACCCCAGTAGTCATTCAGTAGAGATTTGTTCAGTTTCCATCAATGTGTAGGCTTTCTGTTATTTCTGTTTTGTTGAAGTTCATCTTTATTCCATGGTAGTCTGATAAGATACAAGGGGTTATTTTAATTTTCTTGTATCTGCTGAGGCATGCTTTGTTTCCAACTATAAGGTTGATTTTGGAGAAGGTTCTGTGTGGCACTGAGAAGAACGTATATTTTTTTGTGTGTGTTTGGGTGAAACATTCTGTAGATATCTGTTAGGTCCTTTTGGTTCATTACCTCTGTTAGACTCATTATTTCTTTGTTTTGTAGAAAGGTAGATTAATATAAATTAGATCTAGGGGTTTCTGATATAGTCTGTTAATTTGGGGCATGAAGATCAACTTGGCTGTGACCAATTAGCTTATTAGCTTGTGGACTAAAAACAGGAAACAGGAAAGACTTAATGGACTGAAAAACAAGGTTGAAGCCAGGAAAAACAGGAAAGACTTAATGGACTAGAAACAAAGTATTTGGCCTGGTATTGTTTTCAGCTGCTAAGTGGGCGGAGCCCAAATTAAGCTGCAATAGATGGAACAAGGAGAGCTCCTATTTAAAAACAAATGCATGAAGCCAAAGAGGCCCCCCATGCTAGAGATCTCTGATGCTAGCGAGTCCTGATGGAGAAAGTACTGGTAAACTAATGGCCAGATCTCCCTGAGGCAGAAAGAAGCTGGTGAACAGAGAAAACCTCAGCAAGACAGCAAAAGGCCAAGGACTAAACCCTGTGGCTCAGCTTTTGCCTAGAGGGGTTTGACCTGTCCGAACAGTGGCCTAAAGGAAACTGTGGCCGGCTTTATGCAAAGGAAGTAAGTTGGCCTACAGACGGCTGGGGTCTCCCAGAGAGAAGAAAGCCTCAAGCCTTATTTAAGATGAGACTGCCATAGCCAATTTACCATGATGAATCTACATCTGAGATATTCCAGAAAAAAAGGACTGCTAAGTGCATTAAAGTGTCTACCACAGAGACTGTGTTCCTGATGACTGAGGACCTGCCCCAGAGACTCTATCCTTCTAAAAGGTTAGGAAAATTGTTGTAATAATTATCAATAGATTTAGTGGTTAGGTTAAAGGGATTGTAGGAATTTGTAGAATGAGTAGTTAAGTGTTTATATTTTTTATAAGTGAATAGTTATCAATAAATAAATATTTGATAATTTTAAAAGTTCGGTTACAGGTGGCACCCAATGTGATAGGCATTATGGGTAACTTGGCTTTCAAAACTGTAGAAGAAACTTCAAATTTTGAAACTATGGGAACTGGTGGTTGACAAAATGACAATGTTTGCAGCTGAATTCTGTCCTATTTCCCGTTAGACCAGATGTTTTATGTTTTCTTATTCCTCTTTTATTGGCTTATCATAAAGAAGTCAGCCTCACAATTAGAAAGTTTGCAAATACAGATTGAGGAGCTAAAGAAAAATTTGCCAAAGATGATAACTGCAACTGACAACTTTCCAATGGTTGAAACGGTGAAACAGGAGGAGTTGGAACACATGGTGCAGCCCTGTCCTGCACCTCGTACTTTCCTACCTAGGTCTCCAAAGCCATTATATGAAACAACAACAGCAGAAGATCAGGCAAGTAATGGTATGAAACCAAGTGCACCCTTAGAGGAGCCGCTTGATACTCCACAGGCACCATTAGCTTTTCCAGTAATTTATCAAAATAGGCCTGGTATTAATGAAGGTCAACCCAATCCAGAATTAACATGGTATTCAATTGATATGTTGGATTTGAAACAATTAAAAGAGTGTATTGTGTCTTATGGTATCTATTCAGGCTTTTTCAAGCAAATGCTTAATAACTGGGCAATGTACCATAGAGTCATTCCTCAGGATTGGAAGGGACTGGTATTAGCTGTGCTAGAAGGTAGCCAGCAATTACAATGGTTTTCATGGTGGAGACATGAAGCTACAAAGTTAGCACAACAAAATATGGAAAGGGGAATAAATGTTACAACCGATCAAATACTTAGTGAGGGACGGTATGCTGACTTAAGGGAACAAATTCATATGGATGATACTGTAATTGATCAATGCCATAATACAGCTTTAAGGGCCTGGGACAGGATTACAGAAACTGGAGAAAGATATGTTTCATATATTAAGATTATACAAGGTCCGGGAGAAATCTTTACTAATTTTTTTACAGAGGTTGACTTCAGCTGTGGAGAGAGATGAACCAAACCCTGATATCAGACAAGAGTTAAAAAATACCTTGGTGTTTGAAAATGCCAATGCCCAATGCCAAAGAATAATTAGATCATTAAAGGTTCAAGGAGCCCCAATAGACGGTTGGAAAAGAGAAACAACAGATATTAGTTCTCAAGAATATCAGGCTAATATCATAGGACAAGCCATTTCTAGGGGTTTCAGTCAATGCTTTAAATGGGGTGAATTTGGTCATTTCCAAAAAGATTGTACAGCTACAACTTCCAGAGCTCAAACTGATTTCAGAGGTAAAAATAACAGGTATCATGGTTCTACAGTACATGGTCATAACAGGGAACAAATGGTTTCTGATAACAATGGAAGGTCAAGGTCTCCAGGTTTTTGTAGTAGGTGTGGAAGAGGTAAACACTGGTCCCGGGATTGTAGATCAAAAACAGATGTCACAGGTAACCCCTTGCAGGGAAACGAGGGGAGGGGCCTACTGGTTCAAGGCCCCAAATCAAAAAATCTGAACCATCGTCCATCAGCCACTCAGAGGGAAATAATAAATCAGAAAGAACAAAATTAAATGTGGTCGATCTTTTGCATGATAATGAAGGCAGTGCAGCTTTAGATATGGCCACTAAGTGGTTGACTACCTTTATAGATGACCAGATCCAGGCAGAGAGAGGCAAGGAGTGTACAACAGGTGAGGGTTGGAGTTGAGCTGAAGTTTACTGCTGATGCTTATCTGAGAGCCATTCTAGCATCCTCTCGGAATCCCTATTCCACTGACATTGGCAATTTCTGGGTCTATTTTTATCAATCAAAGTACTAACCCAGCTGTCCATCACTGGGCTCTCGCCAAGGCCATGGGGCAGTCTCAACACAGACCTCAAACACTGACCAATCACAGAAAAGCAGAGGTGGGTAAAAATGCCCAGAGAGCTGCATTCAGGTTTGCTTTGCTTATGTGTGATGAGGGGGGTCTGGGAATCTTCTTCCCCTCCACCTCTGCCACTGCCCCTAGGTTATTCAAAGCTAGGTCCATCCCTAGATTCTATCTCAGTAGGGACCTGCAGATATTTGCAACCCTAATACCATCGCCCAGTCCTGCCTACCCTCGTGCCTACCCAATTCTCTTGGCCCAGTGTCAGAAATCTTCTGAAGCTACTTGGTACTGACTGCACATCACTTAAACTTCCTAGACATCACATAGCTCTACCAAACTTCTGGGTGCCAAGTTACTGAATATCTAGTATCTGCTAATTCCAATATCTCCTTAACCTTGTGTACTAAGAAAGCCTGCCACATACAAGCTGAACCCAGACATACTGCTAAATTCTTTATTGGATGCAGATGGGGTTGGGGACGGGGATTTAAAACTAAAGCACGAAGCCAGAAAGTCCAGGGGGTAGTACCCATCAAGGCAGGAGTGGGTGTCAGGTCGGGGAGACACAGCTCAGTGGAGAGTGGTCCAGGGTGGAGAGTAGTCCAGAGTCACTGCTGGGTACTGGTGGCAATGATGGCTCAGCATTTGTGGTCCCGATGGGCTGTGACAGAGAGGAACACAACTGAGAAACCCTTCCCCTTACCATGGGAATAGCATTCAGATAGTAGCTACCTGGAAAGTAGGTGCCAATTAGAGGCCTTCCTTTCATCAAGCCTCTGGGAGGTCCATCATGAGAATACATGAACCACAGGACTATCCTGACTCCCTTGACCTTGTAGATCTCTAATCATGTTTGGTGGATACCCAGAGTATAGGAAGTATGCTAGGGTGAAAATGACAGATTTCCCAAGTATCCTGGGGAACTATGCTTGAAATCACCTCCTACTCCAGGAGTTATTGCTTCCAGGCTAACCTAGGTCCCTTCTGAGTGGGAGGAGGGGAGCAGAGTCAAGAACAGATAGAAACATTAACAATGAAACTAAGGAATCTGGGTTCTCTCAGTTCCTTCACTGGGTCACTTGCCACTGTTATGTATGGGAACACAATGGTCTGTAAAAGCAAGAAGAAATGTCAAATATAAGAAGGTGTGAAGACCCAGATTACACCTGCCCCTTAGGTTTCCCCATGATTAAGATCACAAAGGAAGACACATGGCTACACAGAGTCACAGTGTTGTGGGCAACACAGAGGGAACATGGACAAGGGGAGAACATCCCCTTACCCCTCTGCTCAGGCACAACAAAGTTCTCTTGGAGAAGGCCTTTGTGCTGTATGAAGTTCTTGAATTCTTCCAGGGCCTCCAGGTTTTCTTCTGCACACTTTCCTGTGAGGAGAGGCCATTTAAGCAGAAAGGCATGACTGTACAGCTCTGTTGGGAGCCAGTGACATGAAGACAAAAAGATTAACCAGAACTAGGGCCTTCAACCTGTAGCAGATGGGAGCAGAAGGGAGGAAACCTTAGAGTGAACATGGAGGTGAGATGTGGAGGGTGGAGGGACAGCTTGTCTACAGGAAGTAGGTATCGCTGACACATAGGGCCAATGCATGAACCAAGATATAGATGACATCCTAAACAGTCAAGAATTGTCACACTCTAATCAGGAAGTACTTTGTGTTTCAAGATCACTAGTCTGCCTCCTGTCCCAGCGTGGGGGTGAGGGAGACTGTCCATAAAAGATTTCTGTTAAGACACAGACTTCAATGAGACCTGCCTGCCATGAAACCTGAGACCCCAAGAAGTGATGTGTATAGCAAGTCACTGGTTGGAACTTCTGCCCTATTAGTCAGTGCTCAAGGCCACATCTGCTCATGTCCCTGGAAGTTCTGCACAGGCCACCTCCTCCCACTTCAGAGCAGCACACTGACCACATAATGCCTTATGCAGAGCTGCTGCTAGAAGGACACCCAGAAGGACACTCTCAGTACCAGAGTGTGGCAGCTGCACATTCAAATATCTAATGGTCATGGGGTGGGTTCTCTTGGGCTCCTTACCTATGAGGAATACTGCTTGGAATTTTTTCTGAAATGGAACGCTTTCGGTGTATAGGATGTAGTGGTCCTTCATTGGCAGTTCATAGATGGAGAAGAGTTAATGGCTCATAACTGCAGGTTAGAAAAAAGTGAATCTGAAGTGTCCTTTTCAAAGTTAACATTCAAAACACAGTGAGGAACAGTCTAGAAGGCTTCAGCAATAACACATAGGCACCCAGCCAGCTGTCTCCAGGCTTTGTTGTAGTCTCATCACAAGACAGTTTCCTCCTGGAAAGGTACAATCAACCAACAATGGCGTTGGGACCATGGATGTCAGGGAAGATGTTGGCTGTGTCTGACTGGCCCCCTAGCAGCTGATCTGCTGTGCTTCCTAAATCCTAAGCTTCAGTCTCCCTATTGGACAGTGGACAGTGCTATCTAGAGGGAAGCATGGCCTCTTCTATGGACTAGCCTGTGATCTCTGAAATCACCAGGGCATTAACTGGATAGGTCTTCCTGAAAAGTTAGCAGGGCAGGGATGCTCCAGCCCAGAAGCTTGCTTCGCAAGGGATATAATCACCAGGGGTACCATGTTGGCTAATAACTCGACATAAACTAGAATTGCATGGGTTTTGTTCCACTGGCCATGACATTAGGTATGATATTGATTATGTTAATTTATTGGGGAAGACTCCTCTTAGTTGTGGGCAGGAACACTGTGTGGGCAGCACATCCTCACTGTGTAAAATGGTGAAAGCCAACTGAGCTCTAGCATGAATGCTTTCAGTGCTCTCTTCTGACCATGGGCTTCATATGAACAGATGCTTCCTTCTTCAGCTGCCTGGAATGCTCCACCACTGTGGACTCTACCTTGAGCTGTGAGCTAAAGCAAACCCTTTCTCCCTTAGGTAGTGTTGATTAGAGTGATTCATCAAAGCAACAGGAAAAGAAATTGAGACAGGAACTCACAGGCATTGTATTGACCAGGCTCCTATGTTTTCTGAATATGAAATCCTATATTAATACACTGGCCCTCAGACCTAGAAAAGAGGAAAACAACCTTCAGCTTGTTTCAGAACACATAGATTTGCTCCTCTGAGGTCACCTGGTTCCTCAGCCTTAGCACAATGACCCCTGAAATCCCATATCAACCATCCTAGGTTTTAGGATGCTACGACAGTTGACTCTCAAAAGAAAGGGCTTCTCTGTCATCAAATATTCAACACACAGAAGAGGAGAGAGAAAGATGAAAAGCTGCTTGGGGGGCACTCACATGACAGTGGTCCTGAGCTCCAAGTTTCCTTCTTCTGGACATGTCAGTCTATGAGAGAACACTACCAAAGTTCTCCACTCTTTCTGTCTCCTTTGAGTCACTATTGCTTTTAGGAACCAGACTCCCGAGAGTTATAGCAGACAGAGTCCTGAGCCCACAATTACCAAGCCCCATGTTTTCCCCAGGTGGCCCATAGGCATGCAGCCTGAACACATATTCCTAGGCCCATGATGCTCCCTGAGTTGGTGAGGTTCCACTCTCAAACTCCATGCTCTTCACAATTATGTTAGAACTATATTTGGTGGCCCAGTAGAAGCAGACAGTGTCTGTCTCTAAAGGCTGAAAACACTTAGAATTCTAGGAACCAATACAAAATTTCCTGCCAAGTGAGATTTTGTGCTTCTGGGCATCTCCATTCAAGGACCCTTCCCAGCTCCAACTCTGTGGACCAGGAGGCCCCATGTGCTGAAGAACAGCAGTCTTTGCTCAGACTAAGAGCTGAAACCCTCCTAAGTGCTATCCCTAATAATAGGAACAGGACAACAGTCAAGCCTTCCACATTGCCTATCCACCATCCCTCCCTGCCTCACTTTCTTTTCTTCTGAGAGGAAGGGCAGGTCATCCTGGGCCTGTACAGCAGCCACCCAGGCCAAATAGTGTCACAGTCAGGAGAAGGCTCTTAATCTCCAGGCTGTGTACTCTCAGACAAGCCAGGTCTCTGGGGTGACATAGTAAAGGTGTGTTGGCTCCTCATAGGATGCCCTTTATGGATACAAATGAAGCTGGCCACACCTCTCTTGGCCATCTGTCATGGTCAAATCCATGTTCATCATGGGGGTGAATGTTATTGCTGTTGGGATTTGGTCATCATTTACTGCCACCTCCAGACCAAAGATCTACAATGACTGTACCATCCAAGGGTGGTGCTAATGAAGGACCCCAGAGACTCAGGCATGGGGTGGGGACTACAGCCTGCACTCTGGGCCAGGAAGCCTTGTCAGGATAGAAAATGTAATCAGAGTGCGGAGCACTACCTCAGAATCCAGATCTGGGGCTATGAAAGGTTCCTGAGTTCCTACCCTTTCTATGTTCAGGTTCTACTCCCAGAAAAAAGTTGCAACACTTGCTTTTTCTCTCTCAGAACTTACAGATCTAAACAAAGCCACCAACTCCTCTCCATGCAGCAATGGTGGATGCAAAACCCTGCCCCCCCATTCACAGTCCCCATAGAGCTGAGCTCTGGTCTCTCCCCACCGCATTCAGGCTCCAGTGTCCTGTCTTCCCCTCATGCCTAGGAGGACCCTGCACACTGCCCCAACTCTGCATGTCCTCCTTGCAGCTCTCATCTCAACAGCAGCATCTGGGCTTCTAGAAAGCCTCCAAATTCTACTTCACATTTTCTAAGAGATACTCATTGCTCTAAGTTCCAGTTCTAAGAGTTGGAACTCAGGACAGACTGGAACCTCCCATTGGTCCTGTGTTCTATGACACAGCACACACTTCCATGCTTCTGCGTACATGTGGAGCTCTGTGTGTGCCTGTGGACAAGTGTAAGTGTGCATGTGTGCCTGTAGGAGTGTGCACATACATGTGTTCTGGGAGTTCATGTTTGCTGGTCCTTGAATTTCAGTGAATCAATACCTTTGTGTGTGTGTGAGTGCATGCTTTGTGCCTGGGTATTCACCTCTGTGTACCTGTATGTGTATATATGTGAAGCTATAGAATTTTTAGGGGTGATTTTTTTATATTTGACTGTTTCACCTCTATTTCCATGTGACAATACTTCTCTGTGCGTATATGTATCAGGTCTGTGAATTCATATCTGTGTCTTTATATAACTTATATCATAGTAATTTCAGTTTCCCAATTGTGGTGCTACTTGTTTTGTTACAGGATATTTGATCACACTGTGAACCCCAAGATTATGTACTAGAAAACCGTGTTTCTAGTTGTGGTATGGCTCAGGCCTAGAACACACCTTTAACCCAAGAGCTTTCTGTTTATTGCAAACAAGTATTTGTGATGTGGCTCAGCCCTAGCACATACCTTTATTCCAAAAGCTAATGTAGTCAACCATAGGTCAAAGGTGGAGCAAGTAACTAGTCAACAGAGAGTGAAAATACAAAAAACACGGGAAGTAGAAAGGAAGGACATTGAGCTGAAGGATATTTAAGGCAGCATGGAGAAGGAAAAAGGGATATTTTTTCCTTCTGGAATGTTGGCTGAGTAGGAAGGTTATCTAGGAGCTAGAATGTTTTCAGCCCAACATCTGGCCCCTTAGTCTTCATTGGGAAAATTGAGTGATTGAGATTTAAAAAATAAACATTTTGGCACTCTACCTTGTGGTACAACCCTAGGGACAGAGATCACTCTAGCTGTGGAAAAACTGAGAACTTATCAGATTTGGTAAGTAACCTGGGAAGTCCTCAAGGATACAGTTAAGTATGGGAAGTACCATAATAGAAGGGTTTAGAATCCTGTATAGTGCTACTCTAGAAGGTTTGAAAAAAGTAGCAGAAAATGAAAAGCTAAATGACTTAGCTGAAATTGACCCAATACCAATTATGGCTATTATCATTTCAGTATTTTGTACTTTATTCTTTTTTTAATTAATTTTTTTTATTAATTTGTTTATTTTACATTTCAGTCAGCATTCTGTTCTCTCGTCAGAATCCCACCCTCCCAAACCACTTCCCCAATACTTCTCTCCCAAGCCAGTATCAACTCACTTTGGGATATCAAATCACATCAGGACTAATTGCCTCCCCTTCCACTGAAGCAGTTCTGCTAGGAAAATAAGATCTAGGAGGAGGCAGCCTTGTCCAATCAGAGATAGTCTCTGTTTTAATTGTTAGGGGATCCACTTGAGTACCAAGCAGCCCATCTGCTTCATATGTGTAGTGTGCCTAGGACCGGTCCATGCATGTTATTTGGTTTTTGGTTCACTTTCTAGGAGCCTGCTTGTGTCCCATTTAAATGACTATGTGGGTCTCCTTGTGGTGTCGTTGATCTCTCCAGCTCCCTTAAACCTTCCCCTGACTCTTCCTCAAGACTCCCTGCTTTTCACCTAATGTTTGGTTGTGAGTCTCTGCATCTGTTTCTATTATCTGCTGGATAGAACATCTTGGATGTCAGTAATGTTGAGTTCCTGTCTGGATCCCTCTCTTCATTCACTTCTGATGTCCATTTTATTTCCCCTATTTAAAATAGGAGGCAGTCAAGGATCACTCCTTGTGTGCTCCTTGTAACTTAGTTTCTTTGGGTCTGTGTATTGTAGCATGGTTGTCCTGTATTTAATGGTTAATATATGCTTATAAGTGAGTAAATACCATGAGTGTCTTTTTGGGTCTGCGTTAGCTCACTCAGGATGATCTTTTCTGGTTACATCCACTTGTTTGCAAATTTCATGATATCCTTATTTCTGACTGTGGAGTAGTATTCCATTGTGTAGATCTACCACAATTTTAAAAAATTTATTCCTCAGTTGAGGGACATCTGGGTGTTTTTCAGTTTCTGGCTATTACAAATAAAGCTGCTACCAACATTTGGTGACACATACTTGGGGTATATGCCCAGGAATGGTATAGCTGGATCTCGAGGTAGAACTATTCCCAATATTCTTAGAAAGCGCCAGATGGATTTCCAAAGTTGTACAAGTTTACATTCCCACCAGCAATGAAGGAGTGTTCTCCTTTCTCCACATCCTTGTCAGCATGTGCAGTCACTTGAATTTTTGATTTTAATGATTCTGTCAGGTGTGAAATGGAATCTCAGAGTTGTTTTGATTTACATTTCCCTTATGACTAAGGATGTTGAACATTTCTTAAAGTGCTTCTCAGCTGTTCGATATTTCTCTGGAGTGAATTCTTGGCTTAGCTGTATATCCCATTTTTTAAATTGGACTATTTGGTTTGTTGGTATTTAATTTCTTGAGTTCCTTATATATTTTGGATATTAGTCCTATGTCTGATGTGGAGTTAGTGAAGATCCTTTCCCAATCTGTGGGCTGCCATTTTGTTCTAATGACATTGTCTTTGGCCTTACAAAAGATTTTAGTTTCATAAGGTCCAATTGATTAATTGTTGATCTTTGAGCCTGTGCAATTGGTGTTCTGTTCAGGAAGTTGTTTTCTGTGCCAATGAGTTCAAGGTTTTCCTCCACTTTCTCTTCTATTAGATTTAGTGTGTCTGATTTTATATTGATTTACTTTGCTTACTTTGATCCACTTAGATTTAAGTTTTGTGTGGGTTGATCAATATGGATCTACCTGCAGTCTTCTACATGTAGACATCCAGTTAGACCAGCAACATTTGTTGAAGATGCTTTCTTTTTTCCATTGTATGGTTTTGGCATCTTTGTCAAAAATCAAGTGTCTGTAGGTGTTTGGGTTTATTTATGGGTCTTCATTTGTTTCCATTGGTCAATCTGTCAGTTTTTATGCCAATATCATGTGTTTTTTTTATTACTATTGCTTTGTAGTACAGTTTGAAGTCAGGGGTGGTGATACCTCCAGAAGTTCTTTTATTGTACAGGACTGTTTTTGCTATCCTGGGTTTTTATTTTTCCATATAAAATTGAGAATTGTTCTTAAAAGGTCTGTAAAGAATTGTGTTGGAATTTTGATGGGAAGTGCATTGAATGTGTAGATTGCTTTTGGTAAAAGGGCCATTTTTACTATATTAATCCTACCAATACAGGAGCATGGGAGATCTTTCCATCTTCTGATATCTTCTTCAATTTCTTTCTGCAGGGACTTGAAGTTCTTGTCAAACAGGTCTTTCACTTGCTTGGTTAGTTACCCCCAGGTATTTTATATTATTTGTGGCTATTGCGAAGGGAGTTGTTTCCCTTATTTCTTTCTTGGTCCATTTATCATTTGTATAAAGGAGGGATACTGATTTTTTTTTTTTTTTTTAGTTAATTTTGTATCCAGTCACTTTACTGAAAATGTTTATCAGTTGTAGGAGTTCTCTAGTAGAGTTTTGGGGATCACTTATGTATACTATCATATAAACTATAAACAGGGATAATTTGACTTTTTCTTTTCCAAATTGTATTCCATTGATCTTCCTTAGTTGTCTTATTGCTCTAACTACAACTTCAAGTACTATCGTGAAGAGATATGGTGAGAGTGGACAGCCTTGTCTTGTCTCTGATTTTAGTGGAATTGCTTTAAGTTTCTTCCCATTTAATGTGATGTTGGCTATAGGCATGTTGTATATTGCCTTTATTATGTTTAGGTATGGGCCTTGTATACCTGATCTCTCTAAGACTTTTATCATGAATGGGTGTTGGATTTTGTCAAAGGCTTTTTCAGCATCTAATGAGATGATCATGTGTTTTTTTTCTTTCAGTCTGTTTATAGATGGATTACATTGATGGATTTCATATGTTGAACCATCCCTGCATCCCTGGGATGAAGCCTACTTGTTCATGGTGGATGATATTTTTGATGTGTTTTTGGATTCAGTTTGCAAGTATTTTATTGAGTATTTTTGGATCAATGTTCATGAGAGAAATTGGTCTGAAGTTCTCTTTCTTAGTTGAGTCTGTGTGGTTTAGGTATCAAGGTGATTGTGGATTCATGGAATGAGCTCAGCAAAGTTCCTTCTGTTTCCATTTTGTGGAATAGTTTGAGGAGTATTGGCATTAGCTCTTCTTTGAATGTCTGGTAGAATTCTGTGTTAAAACCATCTTGCCCAGGACTTTTTTTGGTTGGGAGAATTTTGATAACTGGTTCTATTTCCTTAGGGTTTATGGGACTATTTAATTTGTTTATCTGATCCTAATTTAACTTTGGTAATTGGAATCTATCAAGAAAATAATTCATTTTATTTAGATTTTCCAATTTTATGGAGTACAGGTTTTTGAAGTAAGTCCTTATAATTCTTTGGATTTCCTCAGTGTCTGTTGTTATGTCCCCTTTTCATTTCTGATTTTATTGATTTGGGTACTGTCTCTCTGCGTTTTAGTTGATTTGGGTAGGGATTTATCTATCTTGTTGATTTTTCTCAAAGAACAAGCTCTTTGTTTCATTGTGTCTTTCTATTGTTCTCTTTGTTTCTAATATATTGGTTTCAGCTCTGGCTTTGATTATTTCTTGCCATCTACTCCTCTTGGGTGTGTTTGGTTATTTTTCTTTTAGATATTTCAGATGTGCTTTAAAGTCACCAGTATGAGGTCTCTCTAATTTCTTTATAAAGGCACTTAGTGCTATGAACTTGCCTCTCAGTACTGCTTTCATGGTGCCCCATAAATTTGAGTATGTTGTGCCTTCATTTTCATTGAATTCTAGAACATATTTAATTTCTTTCTCTATTTCTTCCCTGACCCAGTGGTCATTGAGTAGAGAGATGTTCAGTTTCCATGAGTTTGTAGGCTTTCTGTTGTTTCTGTTGCTGTTGATGTCCAGCTTTAATCCATGGTTATCCAATAAGATACAAGAGGTTATTTCAAATTTGTTGTATCTGTTAAGGCTTGCTTTATGACCAATTATATGATCAATTTTGGAGAATGTTTTGTGAGGTGCTGAGAAGAAGGTATATTCCTTTGTGTCTGATGAAAAGTTCTGTAAATATCTGTTAGGTCCATTTGATTCATGATGTCTCTTAGTTTCATTATTTCTCTGTTTCTGTCTTGATGATTTGTCCACTGGTGAGAGTAGGGTGTTGAAGTCTCCCACTATTAATGTGTGGGGATAAATGTGTTATTTAAGCTTTAGTAATGTTTCTTTTTTGAATGAGGATGCCCTTGCATTTGAGGCATAAATGTTCAGAATTGAGATGTCATCATGGTTGATTTTTCCTTTAATAAGTAAGAAGTGTCCTTCCTCATCTCTTTTGATTAATTTTAGTTGAAAGTCTATTTTACTGGATACAAGAATGGCTAATTCTTCTTGCTTCTTAGGTCCATTTGCTTGGAAAACCTTTTTTTCCAACTCTTTACCTTGAGATAATGTCCATCTTTGTTGGTTTCTTGTATGAGGCAGAATGATGGATCCATTCTCTTAGCCTGTGTATTTTTATTGGGGAATTAAGTCCATTGATGTTGAGAGATATTAGTGACCAATGATTGCTGGTTTCTGTTATTTTGATATTAGTGGTGGTAAAATGTGTGCATATGTGTTTACCTTCTTTTCTTTAGGGAATTATTCATTTCCTGTGTTTTCCTGGATGTAGTTATCCCTCTTGGGTTGGAGTTTTCCTTCTATTGCCTTCTGTAGGGCTCGGTGTGTAGACAGGTATTGTTTAAATTTGGTTTTGTTGTGGAATATCTTGCTTTCTCCATCTATGGTGATTGAAAGTTTTGCTGGGTGTAGTAGTTTAGACTCAACATCTGTGATCTCATATGGGGTCTGCAAGATATCTGCCCAGGACCTTCTGACTTTAAGAGTCTCTGTTGAGAAGTCGGATGTAATTCTGGTAGATCTGTCTTTATATGTTACTTGTCCTTTTCCCCTTGTAGCTTTTAATATTCTTTCTTAGTGCTGTAGATTCAATGTTTTGATTACTATGTGTCAGTTGTTGTTATTATTATTATTATTTTGGTTTTTCAAGACAGGGTTTCTCTGTGTAACGGCACTGGCTGTCCTGGACTTGCTTTGTAGACCAGGCTGGCCTCGAACTCATAGAGATCCGCCTGCCTCTGCCTCCCAAGTGCTGGGATTAAATGCGTACACCACCACCACCCGGCTCAGTTATTATTATTTTTGGTTCAATCTATTTGGTGTTCTGTAAGCTTCTTGTATGTTTATAGGCATCTCTTCCTTTGGTTGGGGAAGTTTTCTTGTGTGATCTTGTTGAAAATATTTTCTGGGCCTTGGAGCTGGGAGTCTTCTCCTTCTTCTACTCATGCTATTCTTAGGTTTGGTCTTTTCCTGGTGCCCCAGATTTTTTCAATGCTTTGTGTCAGGAACTTTTTATATTTAACATTTTCTTTGACCAATGTAACAAATTCTTCAATAGTATCTTCTAGGCCTGAGATTCTTTCTCCCATCTCTTGTATTCTGGTGATGCTTGTGTCTGTAGTTCCTGTTCTCTTTACCAGGCTTCCCATCTCCAGGATTGCCTCAGTTTGTGTTTTCTTTCTTGCTTCTATTTTTATTTTCAGATCTTGGACATTCTTCTCCTGTATGATTGTTTTTTCCTGTATTTCTTGAAGGGATTTATTCATTTTCTTCATCTGTTTGATTATATTTTCCTGCATTTCTTTGAGGGATTTATTAATTTCCTCTTTTAAGGTCTCTATCATCTTCATAACATCAGATTTAAGGTCATTTTCTTACACTTCAGGTGTGTTAGGGTATCCAGGGCTTGCTGTAGAAGGAAAACTGGGTTCTAGTGGTCCCATATTGTCCTGGGGTTTTTTTTTTTGCTTGTGTTCTAACACTGTACATTAGCCTTCTGGTTGGTCCTATTGTTGGCAGTCCCTGATGATAGTAGGCCTCTGGGATTGCAGGTACAGGGTAGGCCCAGATGGCAGCAGACCTCTGGTTTCTTGGGTTGCAGCAGGCTTCTTGGTGGTTCCTGATGGCAGCCTGGATCTGGTGGTTTCTGATGGCCATCTGGGTCTGAGGTTGCAGGTAGAGATGGAGCTTGGTGGTCCCAGATGACCACCTTGGCCTTGTTGTCCCAAATGTCTACCTTGGTCTTGGGTTGCAGGCAGAGATGGTGCTTGAGAGATAGAGTGTGGAGGGCAGGGGGTAGACTGCATGGTTGTAGGGTCTTGTGGTCCCAGATGTCCACCTGGGTCTAGGGTTGCAGGCAGATACAGTGCATGGGAGATTGGGCTGGTGGTTCCTGATGCTGCTTATGTCTGGGATTGCAGGAAGAGATGGCACCTTGTGCTCCTAGATGGCTTCCTGGGACTGGTGGTTTCGGATGTCTGCCTGGGTCTGAGTTTGCAGGTAGAAATGGCCCAAGGGAGATTAGGGGCAGAGGGAAGTGGGCAGGCCACACCTTTCTACTTTATTTGTAATGATCATAATGACTTTCTGTACCCACTCAAAGATAACAAGCCTTAGAAGGAAAGTTAGAGAGACTTATAAATGAAAATAAGAACAATACTCAGACACACATGGAGGAATTTAGACAAGCCGTAGAAAGATCTAAAAAAATATAGTCAGTCACAGACAGAGGAATTTAGACAAGCCTTAAAAAGTCCTATAAATGGGAATAAGGAAAATGCTGAGACATTAACAGGGGAAATTAGACAAAGGCCTACCACACCTCCACATAATAAAACTGAATAGGGGGCCCAAAGTTCTTAGAAAACCAACCTTAGTTTATCCAGTTACTATACAAGACATACCAACAGACAATAAATACCACCAGGTTATGGAGAATTTAAATGGAATCCTATAGATATGTTAGATAGGAGTGGATTAAAGGAAGTAATCATTTCCTATGGTTTACATTCACCCTCTCAGAACTGGAAGACTGGAAATATTTGGCGACAGCAATATTGTAAGCTGGCCTTTAGTTATAAGAGTAAACATGATGGAAAGAGCAAGCTAGGGCCATAGAACAATGAAATGAAGCCAGAGGCATTGCTGTTTCCCAGAATCAGTTGATAGGTGAAGGTCAGTAAGTTGAGTTACAAAGTCAGCTTGAATTTGTTGATTACACTTTGGTGCTATGTCATGTAGCAACTTTAAATGCTTTGAAGAAGGTTGAAGAATCAGGAAAGAGGTTTGAATTATTTACCAAAATTACACAAGACCCAAAAGAAACCTTCACTGATATTTTGCAAAGATTGTCTTCAGCTTTAAATAAAATAATATCAAATTCAGAATCCAGGAAAATAAAGATTGAATCTTTGGCTTTTGAAAAATGCTAATTCAGAATGTAAAAGGGTAATTAGACTTTCAAAGGCAAGATCAACACCAATAAAGGAATGGATTAGAGATACATCTGATACTGGATCTCATGCTTATGATGTTATTCTGGTATAAGAAGTAATTTCTAAAAGTCTTAAGAAAAATAAAAATGGTAGATGCTTAAATCATGGTAAGTAAGGTCATTTGAAAAGGGATTGTAGGCAAAGCATTCCTAGAAACAATTTTTTTTTTTTTCCTAGAAATAATCCAACAAGAAGGCTTCTACCTTCTGGAATATGCAGAATGTGTGGCAAAGGCTATCATTGGACTCATGAGTACAGAACAACAGGGAAAGTCAAGGAATCATTTTGGCATTAGAAAACTAATTAGAGGGCCTCCTGCAGGCCTGGATATCAAATTTGATTCAAAAGTTTCCTATCATCATCAGAGAAACTCATCCACAGAACAATTAAAATATTTAATGCCTGTTGTTAAAAACAGCACTGCTCTGGATGTAATCAAGGACAGAACAGCTTCAGTAGATAAAACAAAAAAATTCAGGAGAGACCAGAAAACAAGTATTTGGCAAAGTGGCTATAAATCATCAGAGATATAAGTGGAAAATACAATCAAATAGCATTGAAATTGAAGATATAGTAGACACAAGAGCAGATGAAACAATAATTTCACCAAAATCTTGGCATCCATCTTGGAGTCTTCAGGAGGTAAATATTCAGTTTCTAGGGATTATAACTTTATCTCAGGTAAAACAAACTGTAAAACAGATTGAGTGTATAGGGTCAGAAGGGAAAATAGGAAAATTAAAGCCATATGTGGCTAATATAGCCATGGATTTATGGGTACATGATTTGCTGCAGCAATGGAAAACACAGATTAACATTCCTCCAATCTGAGAAATAAACCATAAAATAAAGAATCTTTCTAAGAAAAAAATATTAAAAGTTATTATCAAGTACAGTTACAGAATGTTCTGGTTTTCCAGATGCAGGACATGACAGGTGTTAGTCTTTCTAAGATACCAACAGCCCTACCTTTAAATTTTTTAACTAATCATGAAAAAATAAAAATAAATAATAATATTATTTTCTAATGATAATTTAGCAAAGGCACACTTGCCTTACTGATGGGATAGTGTTAAGCATTCTAAATGTTAATTGGTCCTGCTTGCTGTCTGTTAAATAAAATGCTGAGGCCTGGGATTGGGCAAAGACAGAGAAAGGTGGGACTTCCTGAGATGAGAACAGGAAGCCTGCACTTTAGACAGAGGATTAGTTCATTCCAGCCAGGAGCATGAAGAAGGAGACACACACCATTGGGTAGATTAAAGAAGATCCTTCCACATGGCCTGGAACATTGACATATTGTGGAGAATGGCAGACCAAAGGGACATATGTATATATGGGGTCATGTTTGGGTAATAGAATTATGAGCTAACTTAGATGGGCTAGGATTGCACAATTCAGGCCAAGGCTTGTTAAAATCCATGTGGTGTCTCTGTGTGCTTATTTTATTGGTGGCTTAAGGTTTGACTGCTGCTGAACCAATTAATGATAATATAAATACTCTGAAACAATTTAATAAATTATTTCTACAAATGGCACCCAACGTAATTTAATTAATTTTTTTTCTACATATGGCACCCAACTACGGCAATTAGAATCCATGCTTGCAGTGTGAGAAGGCCCAGGTGAAAGCTGGTTTCCTATCCAAAGAGCAGGGAACTGAACCCAAATGCATTTCAAAGGTGCAGCTACCTTTAAAAAAAGCTGTTGCCTTGCAGCAAAGGCAGAGAGCTAAGGCTTAGCTCTCTTTACATACTAAAAAGCCAGCAGCCTTCTAAACAGAGCTTGAGAGCAGAATTAATCACCTAGATTTAAAATGGAGGAATTCATAATGCCTCAATACTTTTGGATTCCAAAAAGTTTCTCTTAGCGTGCAAATGATTTTTACCCTGACAATTGTGGTTCTGTGTAACTATTTTGAGAAAGTTTAGACTAGGATAGTCTTAAAGGATAGAATTTACAGATGGAATGCTAAATTGCCAATAATGGTAATGGAGGAAGGTGGGAGGCCCTTCCTGATAGATAATACAAAATTGATGGCAGCTGGAGCTAAGAGCTCCCTGGGTACTAGGTGCCTGTCAAGAGTTTCTGGCATAGGCCTGCCAGTGAAATGCAGCCAAAACTAGATTCTAAGGAATAACAAACAGAGCTTTAATTGCAGCATGGGATGGAATTGTTAGACATGCCAAGGCTTTTGGAATGTTGTTTCTTTGCTTGATTTTTGATTAGATCTCTTTGATTTTCCTATATCAGGATGTAAAAAGGATATTTTTCCTGGTTTGGCATTGCTAAAACATAAGGGTTTTTGAAGATTTTGGGCAGATTTTGAATTGTCACTACAGTTCAAAGTTGCTCTCTGGGTTGCAGAGTTACTAAAATCTGGGATTTAAGTGAAATATTTGAGCAGGGTGGTACTGGCACACACCCTTAATCCCTTAATCCCATCACACTAGAGGAAGAAACAGGCAGATCTCTGGATTCTAGAACAGCCTGGTTTAAACAATGAAGGCAGGGCAGGAACCCTGCTGATAAGATAAGGCTGCTTACTAAAGACAGTCTAGAATTTAAAAATGACACATTTTTTTCCTTGATGTTAAATTTAATAATGTCTTTACTAATCTAATGGGTAAATACACATAATCTTAAATTTACATAAAAAGAAAAAGGGTCACAAGCCAGTCTCATTAGTTGTGGGGCTCCCACTGGAGAGCTGGTTTCAATAGGCATTTTGCCCCTAAAAGAGATATGTTAATCTCTGGTGTGATGGTGCATGCCTTTAATCTCAGCACTTGGGAAACAAAGACAGGTGGATCCCTGACCTTACCTTCACCACGGTCAGCCTGGTCTACAAAGTGAGTTCAGGAGAAGGATACATAGAGAAATCCTGTTTTGGGGGGGGGGTGGAAGGAAGGGAGAGAGAGAAAGAGATTATATTGTTAACTGATGTAAGGACCCAGAGTTAGGCTAGGGAAGAACATTCAAACTGCATGCCTCCCACAGCCAACAGTTAAGAAAAGCTAACATAAAATAGCATATCATGCTATTTTACACCAATCTCCTTAATAATGGGGTTTCCATGGGAGAATTGGAACTCAAACTAATAAAAAATGATTTAATTAATGTTATTTTTAAATAAAATTAATTAAATTATTTAAATTTATACATTGATCTCAAAACTTGGGAGTCAAGGAAAAAACAGGTTCCTTTGTGTTTGAGGCCAATCTAATCTACAGAGCTCTACAGAGAAAACCAAGACAGCCCAAGCTACAAAGAGAAACCCTGTTTCAATAAGGATAGATATATCCACATAGAAATTAAATCTCCAAAGAAAGGAGAAAAGGAAAGAAGACATATATAAATGCATACCTTTGTTCCCAAAACATAGGAGACAAAGAGACAGATTGGTTCCTTTTGAGTTTGAGGCCAACCTAATCTAAAAAAACCAGAACAACACAGAATAAGCCTGTTTTAATCAATGAATAAATTTATGTCAACTGTAGAGGAGAATACATAAACTCCATTCAGTCTTATGCTGTATTTTCAATTTAAAATAGATTATATATAGCATATATATATGTAATACTATTACATGTCATCCTTTTATATGGCATGGAAACTTACAAATGTCTTTCTTCTGTTCAAACAAAGAACAGAAAATATCCCTAATTGATTTGTGCATCCTGCACATCCAAGGCATTTTGGTAATTGCAGAACTGTATGTTACTTGTGAGAAATTATATATTTTCAGAACAATGGGACCAGAATCCAAAAAAGACAAGACAAGTAACCCAAATGATCCAGCCTCATAGACTGCCTCGATAGCTGTTTCCTCAAAAATCTGCACCCAGAACAACATCAAACAGCTTGCTGAGATGGTCCAGCCTCACAGACTGTTCCAACCAGGACTTCAATAAAGCCCTGAACTTTCCTACCCAAAGTCCAGCTTCAGACTACAAACTGCTCAGGACATTTAAATTGCTGAGCACATAGAGACTGGACAACAAATGTCACAATTAACTTGCTTAACCATTTTTCCTTTTTATTTGGGCCCCCAAACAGGTTTTCTGTTTCCCAATTCAGCAGGAAGCAGTTTTAAGAGAGCAACGTCCTATTCCCCAAAAGTGGGATGGATGACAGGTATTGTTTAGGGGAATTGTTACAAATTGTTATATGGTCTTGTTAAGCAAGGTATAGAAAGTTAGACTTGGAGATATCTTTTTCTTTTCTGTATCCTTCTTTCTCTCTTATAAGGGAGAAAGTACTTGAAAAGAAAAAGAGGGGGAATATATGTAAAAAATATAGAAATGATAAGATATAAGGATAGATTATTGAATCTGTTCTGAAACTCAAAACTATTGTTATTCTCAAATAAGGTTATCTTTTGATACATTGGTATAGAATTTTGTATATTGATAAAGGCAAGATTAATTTTGATTCATTAGTACAGAATTTTATAATATGACACATAATTTGTATATTTCAATTCTTATATAAGGTATTGTGCCTATACAACTCATTTAAAAGTACAGGTGTATTTCCAAATTTTTATGGGTTGCTATCACAATCTATTTAGGAGTCTGGATAATACAAGTTGACTGGTCAGTTGAGCTTCTGGTAATGTCAAATACTAGTCTTAGTTTATCACAAAGTAGGCTTATGAGGTTAAACAGATTGTAAATGGTTAAAAATATACAGTTTGTTTGTTCACAGATAGAAGATAGATGATTGATAGATTTATAAATAAAATAGTAGATGTCTTCAAAACCCTCAGAGGCATACAGAAAATGGCATTTAAAGATGTTTTTATTATTTTAAGAATTGTTTGACTTAAGACAGTCAGCTCCTGACAGCTCCCATTTGACTTGGAAGAAGATAATGAGTACCAAAAAGAAATCTCCCATCAGGAGATAATTCCTTAAAAAGAATTCTCCCATCAGGAGATAATTCCTATTGGGCAAAAATGCCCCTGCTCTCTCAACAGACTATATAAAGTCCAAAGACAGACCAGAGCTTAAATGCAGGTAAGCCAATGTCCTGATTCTGCAGACACAGAATGGGAAAATCCTTCTTATTTCCTGCTTCACAGTTTAATCTGTGAAAAATGCTTGGCCAGAAGGCTGAAGATGATGCTCTAGCGATATTGAGAGATATTTGGGACTATCTAGGAAGCAAACTGTCATATTTCTTTTTGGAAGCTGTTCTCCTATGCTTCCTACTCACTCAACTAATAACTTTATCCCTTCTTATGTCTTTCATGGGGTTGAAGGCATAAAAGTTATAAAATTTCAATTGAACTTGAGTTGTTTAGGAATTAAAAGGATATTTTCAGGTCTAAATAAAATCTAGGTTTATAAATATAGGATATGATAGAAATTATTTAGGTTCAGAACTTTATTAATTTTTTATTTTTTTAAAACTCGCTTCTGCTATAGAAGCCTCCCATACCAACTGCCTGAAGAGTTTATGCTGGGAATTTAAAGGCCAAACAAAGCCCAAAGCCTCGACGATGACTGTAATTGTGCACAGACTTTCACACTGAAAAAGTCCAAGCCATGCATTTACTCATAAGTAATGAGTATGGCTATATCAACTTGAATTTTTAAAAAATTATAGCCATTCTTGAGCAATGTGTCTTCTAGCAGTCAGGAACGGCCTATGGGGAGTAATAAGCACATATGCCTCTGTCTATAAGACTCATACATTATTGACTACGCCTTCCTGACAGGAAACATCTGGATGAAAGTGAAACATTAGGCAGAGAGCTGCAGCCCTAGGTGCTGCACAAGATGCCAGCCTTCCTTGTCTGTTTCACGTTGTAGAAACTGCCCCCCCCTTGCACGTCTGTATGAGTGGCTTGTTTATTCTTTTTTTTTCCTTTATTTTTTATTTCTTCAAGTTACATCTCAATCGCAGTCCCCTCCCTATTCCCCCTCCAGTCCCACCCTCCCACCCTCAACCCCCCATCCTCTTCCCTTTTTTTTTCTTTTAAGTTTAAGGTATATCTTATTTCCCCCGACAGTTTCCCCTTTCAGTCCAACAAATGGCTCTTTCTCTTATAATAGCAAATACAATACAGTACAACAGAGGTAATTAGGCCACAGTTATGAGGGTTATATGGCTTAACGTACATTCCCAATGACCAGTCCATATGTATTTGGTACTTGACTTTAACATTCTACTATCTAAACATCTCCATGAATTTAAAGGTCTATATCTGACTCAACATTCATACTAACTTGCAACATAATTTTAAAAGTATCTTCTTAGATCTATAACACTCTCTTGACTCCTAAACAACTCAAAATTTAAATATGAGACTCTAGCTATCTGTTCTTCAACCACCTCAGAGACCTGAGAGGGATAAATATATCTGATTTTATAGGAAGTACAGGGCCTGAAGCTTCCCAAACTAAGAAATGACATACCTGTGGCTACCAGGAGAGTTCCCATTTTCTTTCCATACATTACAGCATCGATCTTCAGTCATTTGGCCCCGTTTCTCTGACAGACATTGATTGTAGAGCAGGGGTTATGAAGGACTTACCTACCCTGTCTTGGCAGAGCTAGGCTGTCGACTTACCTGCTTCCAGGTTTTGTCCTTTTTGGACAGCATTCTGTCTACAGTTGGGGCAAGGGGCTTTTCCTACCAAGAGATAGGCTTGTGACTAATTCAATCATCTCCCACTGGAGATTCTTCGATGCTCATCTTCTACTTGGAGGAGAATAGGGGGTGCTGTCAGGAGTTGATATGTCTTGATATAAAAAAATCTAAAGTTACAAAAACATCTTCGAATGCCATATTCTGCAGATGTCTTGAGGTTTTTGAAGAGGCCCTATCTATCTCTTATATTATGGTAAGCAGATGTTGCTTGTCTCTTGCCAGTTTATTTCTGATTAACTTAGAAAGTAACTATAATAGGCTGTCATAGTACCTAAGTGAATGACTGGCTTGCATAACCATTAGTTTGCATTTCTTAATTACCCTAAACAGTTTATGACAATTAGTAGTAAAAAGCCAAAACTTCACATTTCATTTTTTTTCTTTACCTCCTAACACTTCCATCCAATTTCTCTGGGGTGGGGTGTCCTTATAAAACAGTCCCTCATCTCAGTTGAGAGGTCGTATGAGGGCCAAGAGCCTCTTCATTCATTGGGGATCTACGAAGCAGTGCCATCAGTGAAAAGTGTCTCGTTGCCCGGGACAAAGAACTACTAAACAAACAAACCAATAAGCATACAATAGATAAAAAAGACTAAAAAATAGAAAAAAATATAACTAATATATAAAAAATAAATAAAGAATAAAAATTAAAAATAAGAAGTCTATGTCCAAGTTCCCCTTGGTGTGTTAGTTGTAGTATCGATACCTTCTACTATATAGCTAAAATCCTACTATAAGTGAATAGATGCCATATGTGTCCTTCTGAGTCTGGGTTAGTTCTCTCAGGATGAGCTTTTCTAGTTCCATCATTTGGCTGCAAATTGCATAATTTCATTGTTCCTGATAGCTGAATAATATTCCATTGTATAGATGTACCACAGTTTTTTGACCCATTCTTCGGTTGAGGGACATCTGGGTTGTTTCCAGTTTCTAGCTATTACAAATAAGGCTGCTATAAACATAGATGAGGAAACTTACTTATGATTCCGTGAAGAGGCATTTGGGTGTATACCCAGAAGTGGTATGGCAGGGTCCTGAGACAGAGCTATTCCAAGTTTTCTAAGATATCGCCAGACTGACCTCCATAGTAGTTGCACAAGCCTGCATTCCCACCAGCAATGGAGTAGGGTACCCCTTTCTCCACACCCTTGCCAGCATGTGCTCTCATTTGAGTATTTGATCTTAGCCATTCTGACAGTTGTGAGATGGAATCTCAAAGTTGTCTTGAGTTGCATTTCTCTCATGATTAAGGATGTTGAGCATTTCTAAAGTGTCTCTCAGCCATTAGGGATTCCTCCTTTGTGAATTCTCTATTTAGCTCTGTCCCCCATTTTTTGATTGGATTATTTGGTTTCTTGGCATTTAATTTCTTGAGTTCTTTGTAGATTTTGGATATTAGCCCTCTGTCAGATGTGGGGTTGGTGAAGATTTTCTCCCAGTCTGTAGGCTGCCGTTTTGTTCGAATGACAGTGTCCTTTGCCTTACAGAAGCTTTTCAGTTTCATGAGGTCCCACTTATTGATTGTTGATCTCAAGTCCTGAGCTGTTTGTGTTCTGTTCAGGAAGGTGTCTCCTGTGCCAATTAGTTCGAGGGTTTCTCCCACTTTATCTTCTAGTAGATTTAGTGTGACCGGCCTTATGTTAAGGTCTTTGATCCACTTGGACTTAAGTTTTGTACAAGGTGATATGTATGGGTCTAACTTCATTCTTTTACAAATGGACATCCAGTTGGACCAGCACCATTTGTTGAAGATGCTGTCCTTCTTCCATTGTGCTGTTTTGGCTTCTTTGTCAAAAATTAGGTGGCCATAAGTGTGTGGGTCTATTTCTGGATCTTCAATTTGATTCCATTGATCTACTGGTCTGTTTCTATACCAATACCATGCTGTTTTTACAACTATTGCTCTGTAGTACAGCTTGAAATCTGGGATGTTAATACCTCCAGATGTTTTTTTATTGTACAGGATTGATTTAGCTATTCTGGGCTTTTTGTTGTTCCATATGAAATTGAGGCTAGCTCTTTCCAAGTCTATAAAAAATTGTGTTGGTATTTTTATAGGAATTGAATTGAATCTATATATTGCTTTTGTTAGGATGGCCATTTTTATTATGTTGATCCTACCTATCCATGAGCATGGAAGATCTTTCCATCTTCTAAAGGCCTCTTCCATCTTTCTTCAAGGGCTTGAAGTTCTTGTACAGGTCCTTTACTTGCTTGGTTAGAGTTATCCCCAGGTATTTTATGTTGCTTGCGGCTATTGTGAAGGGGTTTTTCCCCTTATTTCTTCCTCAGCCCATTTGTTTGTTGTATAAAGAAGGGCTTCTGATTTTTTTGAATTAATTTTGTATCCAGCCACTTTGCTGAAGGTGTTTATTAGATGTAAGAGTTCTCTGGTGGAATTTTTGGGGTAGCTTTTGTATACTATCATATCATCTGCACATAGGGATAATTTGACTTCTTCGTTTCCGATGTTTATCCCCTTGATCTCCTTTAGTTGTCTTATTGCTCTAGCAAGAACTTCAAGTACTATATTGAAGAGATATGGTGAAAGTGGACATCCTTGTCTTGTCCCTGAGTTTAGAGGAAATGCTTCAAGTTTCTCTCCATTTATTTTGATGTTGGCCACTGGCCTGCTATATATTGCCTTTATTATTTCTAGGTATGGTCTTGTATGCCTGTTCTCTCCAGAACTTTTAGCATGAAGGGGTGTTGGATTTTGTCAAATGCTTTTTCCTGCATCTAGCGAGATTATCATGTGGTTTTTTTTCTTTCATCTTGTTTATATGGTGAATGACGTTGATAGAGTTTCGTATGTTGAACCATCCCTGCATCCCTGGGATGAAGCCTACTTGACCATGGTGTATGATACTTTTGATGTGTTCTTGAATTCGGTTTGCTAGTATTTTATTAAGTATTTTTGCATCTATGTTCATGAGGGAGATTGGTCTGAAGTTCTCTTTCTTTGTTGGGTCTTTGTGTGGTTTAGGAATCAGAATGACAGTGGCCTCATAGAATGAGTTTGGCAGTGTTCTTTCTGTTTCTATGTGGTGGAAGAGTTTGAAGAGTAATGGTGTTAGCTCCTCTTTGAAAGTCCGGTAGAATTCCGTGCTAAAGCCATCTGGCCCTGGGCTTTTTTTGTTTGGGAGATTATTAATGACTGTTTCTATTTCCTTAGGGGTTATTGGGCTGTTTAAGCTGTTAATCTGATTTTGATTTAGTTTTGGTAGGTGGAATGTATCGAGGAAATTGTCCATTTCGCTTAGGTTTTCAAATTTGGTGGAGTATAGATTTTTAAAGTAGGACCCGAATATTTTCTGGATCTCCTCGATATCTGTTGTTATTTCTCCCTTTTCATTTCTGATTTTGTTGATTTGGGTTCTTTCCCTTTGCCTTTTAGTTAATTTGGCTAGGGGTCTGTCTATTTTGTTGATTTTCTCGAAGAACCAACTCTTGGTTTCATTGATTCTTTGTATAGTTCTTTTTGTTTCTAAGTTGTTGATTTCAGCCCTAAGTTTGATGATCTCCTGCCTTCTGCTCCTCTTGGGAGTGTTTGCTTCTTTTTTTTTCCAATTCACCCAGTTTAGCTGTTAATTCGCTAATATGAGCTGTCACAATTTTCTTTTTGAAGGCACTTAGTGCTATGAACTTTCCTTGTAGCACAGCTTTCATTGTGTCCCATAGGTTTGGATATGTTGTGCCTTCATTTTCGTTGGATTTTAAGAAGTTTTTGATTTCCTTTTTTATTTATTCCCTGACCCAGTGGTCCTCCAGTAAAGAGTTGTTCAATTTCCATGTGAGTGTAGACTTTCTGTTGATTCTTTTGCTATTGAAGTCCAGCTTTATTCCATGGTGGTCTGATAAGATACAAGGGGTTATTTCAATTTTCTTGTATCTGTTGAGGCTATCTTTGTGTCCAACTACATGTTTGATTTTGGAGAAGGTTCCGTGAGTTGCTGAGAAGAAGGTGTATTCTTTTGTTTTTGGGTGAAACGTTCTGTAGATATCTGTTAGGTCCATTTGGTTCATCATCTCTGTTAGACTCATTATTTCTCTGTTTGGCTTCTGTCTTGATGATCTGTCCATAGTTGTGAGTGGGGTGTTGAAGTCTCCCACTATTAATGTGTTTGGATCGATGTGCGATTTAAGTTTTAGAAGTGTTTCTTTTATAAATGTAGGTGCCTTTGTATTTGGGGCATAGATGTTCAATATTGAGATGACCTCTTGGTTGATATTTCCTTTAATGAGTATGTAATGCCCTTTTCTGTCTTTTTTTATTAACTTCAATTGGAAGTCTATTTTGTTTGATATTAGGGTGGCTACTCCAGCTTGTTTCCTGGGTCCATTTGCTTGGAAAAGCTTTTCCCAGCCCTATACTCTGAGGTAGTGTTTATCTTCAATAGTGAGGTGTGTTTCTTATATACAGCAAAAAGATGGGTCTTGTTTACGGATCCAGTCTGTAAGTCTGTGTCTTTTTATTGGCGAGTTGAGCCCATTGATGTTAATGGATATTAGTGACCAGGGGTTGTTATTTCCCATTATTTTGGTTTAGCTGGCTGTCTTGTGTTTCTCTTTTGTTTAGTTGCTGTGGAGGTTTCTATTTCCTCTGTTTTCTTGGGTGTAGTTATCTTCTCTGGGTTGGAATTTTCCTTCTAGGATCTTCTGTAGGCCTGGGTTTGTGAGGAGATATTGTTTGAATTTGATTTTGTCATGGAATATCTTGTTTTCTCCTTCTATGTTGATAGACAGTTTTGCTGGATATAGTAGTCTGGCTGGGCACCTATGTTTTCTCATGGCTTGTAGGACATCTGTCCAGGCCCTTCTAGCTTTTAAAGTTTCTGAGCAGAAGTCAGGTGTGATTCTGATGGGTCTGCCATTGTATGTGACTTGGCCTTTTTCTCTTATAACTTTTAATATCCTTTCTTTGTTCTCTACATTTGGAGTTTCTATTATTATGTGGCAAGAGGAGTTTCTTTTCTGATCTAATCTGTTTGGATTTTTACTGGCATCTCTTTCTTTAGGTTTGGGAAGTTTTCTTCTATGATTTTGTTGAAGATATTTCCTGGACCATGGAGTCGGGAGTCTTCTCTTTCCTCTATACCTATAATTCTTAGGTTCTGTCTTTTCATTGAGTCCTTGATTTCTTGGATGTTGTGGGTGAGAGATTTTTTAGCTTTCTCATTTCTTTGGATGTTGTACTGATTTCTTCCATCGAATCTTCCATGCCTGAGATCCTGTCTTCCATCTCTTGCATTCTATTTTTCATACTCACATCCGTAGTTCCTGTTCTCTTCTCTTGATTCTCCATTTCCTCTTTTAACTCTGACTGTGTTTTCTTTATTGTTTCCATTTCTATTTTCATGTCTTGAATGGTAGTGTTCGTTTTGTACATTTCCTTCTCCAGTTTGCTTGTTTTTGTCTGGAGATCTTTCATTGCTTTATCCTTTTCCTGTTCAAGCTGGGTCACCTTGGCTTGGAGCTCTTTAATGATGTTATCCGTTGTTTTGACTTGTAAGATTGTGGCTTCTTTGAATTCCTTCATAGTTTTAAGTTCTTCTTGAAGGGACTTTATCACTTTCCATACTGTAGAATTGTCATCATTTTCATGTGTTTCAGTTGTGGTGAGGTGGTTCGTGCTGGATGGAATAGCGTTGCTTTCTTTTGTTGGAGACATTTCGCTCTGTTTTTTTTTTTTTTTTTTTTTTGTCTCTGGCCTCTGGCCATGTGGAATTTGCTGTCTTCTGGTCTTGGGTCCAAAGGAGGCACTGTGGTGTAGGATTCGAGTTGCCTTACTCCAGCCCTATAAGGTGAGTCATTCAGTCTCGCCTCCCAGGTGGGGACCTAATTAATTCAGGTGGCAGAGCTGTTTACAAGTAAGCTCTGATTCCCCGCTGGAAGGGCCTGTACTAGTACATAAGACCGATATATGACCGTTTCAAATATCTCACAGTTTTCCAGGGGTTGGTTCCTGTAGCGGGTAAGTCTGCAGTTCAGCTGCAGTAGCCTTGCTGCTCCCGCAGCTTGGAAACTGGCCAGTGACGTCACAGACTGTGATCTGTGGTCTGAAGGCACTTTGCAGGGGATCTCCCGCTCACTTCCAAGGGTCGCAACCTTTCGGTAGATAATTGGATTGTCTGTGTGAGACCTGGGAGTGCCGAGCAGGGTGGGGATTATCTCTGCATGGTTTCTGAATCTGCCGGCTGGGTATTAGGTTGGAACTTACCGGGGATTTCTCCTTTTGGGGGGATGGGTTATCCAGATTCCTGGGTCCAGAGGCTTCCTAGTGTGTCTGAGATTTGGAAGGGGCATCCTGCCCAGGCATCTTCTGTGGTCCCTGTGTAGCTGGGTGAGATTTAGAAGGGGTCATGTCCTTTTTACAGCATCCTGGAACACTTTCCGCCTTGTGATTGTTGACCCCGAAATCAAAATACGTCCGCGCTGGCCGCCACCATCTTGGATCCCCCGGTTCAGAACTTTAGACACACCAAGATAGATAGATAATTTTTTTCCTTCTTCAAGATTGCCTGATACAAATAGGGTAACATTATATGTGTAACTTTTATATATGGTTTTCTTGATTGTCTTATATTTGTTCTTATTGTTTTTACTATGTGAGTTAAAAAATTTAGCCTTTTTATTAGACAAAAGGAGGGAATTGATGGGGTAGTGTTAAGCATTCTAAATGTTAATTGGTCCTGCTTGCTCTCTGTTAAATAAAATGCTGAGGCCTGAGATTGGGCAAAGACAGAGAAAGGTGGGACTTCCTGAGATGAGAACAGGAAGCCCGCACTTTAGACAGAGGATTAGTTCATTCCAGCCAGGAGCATGAAGAAGGAGACACACACCATTGGGTAGATTAAAGAAGATCCTTCCACATGGCCTGGAACATCGACATATTGTGGAGAATGACAGACCAAAGGGACGTATGTATATATGGGGTCATATTTGGGTAATAGAATCATGAGCTAGCTTAGATGGGCTAGGATTGCACAATTCAGGCCAAGGCTTGTTAAAATCCATGTGGTGTCTCTGTATGCTCATTTATAATGGTGGCTTAAGGTTTGACTGCTGCTGAATCAATTAATGATAATATAAATACTCTCAAACAATTTAATTAATTATTTCTACAAATGGCACCCAATGTAATTTAATTAATTTTTTTCTACACCTTACTGGCATTAAAATTAAATTGAGGTTTTTTAAACTACATGTCTTAATTCCATAGTAGAATGTTAGACTGTAGATTGTCACATTGCCCACATCATCTTAGACATCAGCTTTAGAGGTTTCTTCTTAAATGAAAAGGATATTTTTGTTGTTTCCTATTAAAAGCATGGTTAAGAGATTTAAAATATTTTTAGTAAGTTCAGAGGGTTACTACAGTTCAATTTTTTTTTCTAAATCTCTAAAAGTTAGATTGATTTGGACCTAAGATAAAATATCTGAGCAGTTTTGGAGGAGGGTCTTGTGCATTGTATTTTCAGCTGCTGATTTCAGTGCCCTGAGATCTGGTTACCACCCTGCCATGTGCATTGTTATGAATATTGAATCTCCTGAATCAATGTGATGCAAAGAATGTTCCCAATTATCCGTGATTGGATAATGAAAGTTGTTGATAGCCTGTATCTAGACAGAGAATAGGAAGGTGGGACTTGGAATTTGGTAGTGGGTCTCAGAGGAGAGTACAGGCAAAATATTAAAAGGTATTATCAAGAGAGACAGAAGGAGAAAGACAACTGAGAGAATAGGAAGTCTCCATCAGACATGATAGACCAGGAACATGTGGCTGAGTGAAATGCAACTGAAAGATAGACTGACAGAAAGAAGCAGCCTAAGAGTCACCAGTTGGCAAGTCATGGGCATTTTTTCT
The DNA here is from genome assembly GCA_907164525.1 of Lophiomys imhausi. Lineage (NCBI taxonomy): Eukaryota > Metazoa > Chordata > Mammalia > Rodentia > Muridae > Lophiomys > Lophiomys imhausi. The sequence continues at coordinate 8,283,861 of CAJQZJ010031933.1, read as the reverse complement.
GGGTTTTAAGGGTGGTAGGATTAGTATTAGTTCAGAACCTGTCCAGCATAAGACCTATAGCTTATTGACCTATAGCTTATTAATAAAATATAGTGTCTCTATGTCATTTACTTGGGGACTATAAAGTTTTTGTGGGGACCCAGGAAATGGAGGCTTATGAGAAATGCCTTGTGGCTGGGAAAATGAATTTTGTGGGAAATATCTAAGATGGCACAGGCTGGAAGATGCTGGGGAAGAGTTGAAGCCTGATTGTGGGTATAGCTGATTGGGTGAGCAAGACTTCCGAACTCGTGATCAGTGCATGTCACCATGTTACCAGGCTGTGCTATGGGATGTAAGAGGATGGCCTTTAATGTGATTGGCCCACATAGCCTTATGTGGAAACATCCATTTGGTTCTGTATATAAGTCAGAGAAGGAAATAGTAAAAACAGGAAATGCTTAGACATCACCCCTGTAGCATCTGTTTGTCTTCTGAGTGAAGGCTGGAGAGTCGGGCGGGCAGCACACTGACTTTTCCCTGAAAAGCCCCTTATGTGGTGATTGCCCTGTATGGGCCCTGTGACAGTTTTTAAGGGGTATAGATAACTCCCAGAATACTAATATTCCACAATATTGTGGTGTCCAACTAATGGCTTAGATCCCAGTTTAGACCTGGGAAGGCAGCACAATCTCTGAGACAAGCACATGAATGTGTAAAACTCCTGCCTTGTGCTCCTATGGCTGCTGAAAGGGACATAGGCTGTATTTCTCTCAAGAGTTGCTTGTTTCCAAAGAGCCTCACTCTAAAGTTGGCATATGTCATTGGCCTGCTACAGGGTAGGAGCCAGGAAATGAGGCCTTACCAGGACACTTAGTCCTTTCAGGCTTTCCCTAGCAACCATGTGAGTCCTGCTATTGTTGATACAGACACAGGAATGAGTGCATCCTGATGTAATTCCTGTGACTGAAGGTTAGCAGCTGAAATCAAAACTCCATGCAGAAGGCTGGGAGAGAGCACATGCCCAGTCTCACACTCCCACCTAGACATTTCTCTTCCAGAGGAGAAACCACTACAGTGTCCTGAATGGAACACCAGAGGGAGACAAAGAACACCAAACAGATCGGCACAGAAAACTTCTGAACATGTAAAAGGGGTTTAAGATATAATTGTAAAGAAAAATAGACACATAATATAAAGTGTACATGATTCAAACCATTTGGACTTTAAAAAATAATGTCATTTTAGATGACTTAAAGATGGAGAAAATTCTGAATATTGCCATATTGTTAACCCATATCTTGGTTTTCTGTACCTTCTTAAAACAAAGGGCCTTAGGAAGACGAAATAGAAAAATTTGTAAGTAATAATAAAGAGGAAAAATAAAAATATGGGAAATGAGACAGGTCTTGGAAGAAAATTTGGAAAGGTTTATAGATCAGAATGAACAGCAGAAAGAGAAAATTCAAAGGTGGAAACAAGCTTAGAATAGACATTGGAATGAAAAATACAAAGATTTATAGGTCTGAATGATGGGGTGATGTTATGCATTCTAAATGTTAACTAATTGGTTCTGCTCACTGTCTGTTACTTACATTGTCTCTGATTGGATGAATAAATGCTGAGTCCTGAGATTGAACAAAGACAGAGGTAGGTGGGACTAAGGTGCATGGACTTTTGAATCAGAAAGGTTGATGGGCAAAAGAAGCTTTCAGTAGGTGAAGTAGAAGGGCCTCCAGAAGGCTCCAAGATAAGAAGCAAAGAGCAGGAAGGAGGGCACAAGCTATGGGGTAGAGAAAAGAACATCATCCCATGTGGCCTGGAACATCAGCATAGTGTGGGAAACAACAGCCTAGAGGATGTATGTATATATGGAGTCCCATTTGGGTAATAGAATTATGAACTAGCTTAGATGGGACAAGATTGCTCAATTCAGGCCAAGGCTTGTTAAAATCCATCAGGTGTCTGTGTGCTCATTTATAATGGTGGGTTAGGGATTAACACTGCTGACCAATTAACAATAATATAAATACAAGTAAATTATTTAATTAGCCATTTTCTACATCTGAATGAAAAGGTTAGTAAAATATCAGAGATAGAAAATGAAGAAAAAATTAAAACATGGAAGCAAGACTTAGAACAAAAAGTGAAAATTTTTGTAGATCAAAATGAACAACAGAGAAATGAAACATGTAGACAGGCCTTAGAAGAGAAGTTGCAAAAAAAAATTATATATCAGGTTGGACAAAATCCAGAATGCAGAGTTAGAAGCACAAAAGAGGTATGTAATATGGACACAGACCCAAAGAGAAGAATTTAAAATATTAATAAATAAAAATAAGGAAATACTCAGGTTGAGACAGAAAATAAAAAGAAAGAAAGCCAACCAAAGTTTGTTAGAAAGCAAACTTTTTCTTATTCAGTTATTATACAACAAAGGTCAGATAAGGACCATCAACAAAATTATGAGGAAAATGAATGGCATCCTGTGGATGTGCTAGATTTGAGAAAATTTAAGGAGTCACTAATTTTGGAAAAACTGTTCCTAAAACAAATCTTGACTTCTTGGGCACTTAAAAATAAAATAATCCCCCAAGAGTTGAAAGATATGACCAAAGCAATTTTAGGACCTGGGCCACAATTACAATGGCTTTCATGGTAGAGAGAAGAGGCTAAAGAGATAGCACAGAGAAGGAGAGCCAGAGGCGTTAGTATTTCTAAGGAACAACTGCTAGGTGAAGATCAATATCCTGAAGTAGATATCCAAGTCATATGTGACAAAGAAACCTTAGCATTATGCCACATAGCAGCCTTAAATGCCTGGGACAAGGTTGAAGAGACAGGAAACAGGCTTGAACCATTTACTCAGATTATACAAGGTCCAACAGAAACACTCACTGACTTTTTACAAAGGTTAATTTCATTCAGCTGTAGATAGGAAGATATCAGATTCAATAGCTAGGATCTCCAATAGTCACTAATCAAATCTTTGTTTTTTGCAAATGCTAATGCTGAATACAAAGAGGTCATCAGACTATTAAGGGAAAGATCAGCACCTATAGATGGATGGATTAGAAATATGATTGACATTAGATATCAATCACATGAAATGACCTGGAATCGGAGAGGCCATTGCAAAAGGTTTTGAAAATATCCAGAATCCCAGATGTCTTAATTATGGTAAAGAAGATCATTTCAAAAGGATTTGCAAAGAAAACCAAACTGATTCCATAAGGGAGCCTATGGCTTCGGGAATATGCAAAATATGTGGCAAAAGCCAACACTGTGTTAATATATGTAGGTCATTAACAGACAAATGGGGTAACCCCTTATCAAAAATGCCAAGAGGCACCTCTTGCAGGCACCAATACTGAACAGTGGGAATACTTTTCCACAAAATTAATAAATACCACTGCTATGAACTTGGATATTAAAAATACAGATATCAAAATCAAAGCAACTTCTATAGATAAAACAAAAATCCCCCAGAAAAGACCAAGAAACAAATATTCTGGAAAACTTCTATAGATGATCAGAGGTCAAAACTAAATATATTTATAAATAATATTAAATTTGAAGGAATGATTGACATCAGAACTGATATAACTAAAATATCATCAAAATCTTGGTCTCCAAATAGGCCTCTTCAAGAAGTAGATATCAAATTTCAAGGAATTGTAACTTTATCCCAGATAAAACAAAGCAAGGCTAGAGGATCAAAGGACGATTAAGGCCATAAGTGGCTGACAGAACCATGAGTGTATAGGGAAGAAATTTGTTACAATAATGGGAGACAGATAAATATCCCTCCAATTTCAGAGGGATTTCTATGACTAAAGAAAAATGACAGGCACTAGAACAGCTAGTCCAAGATGAGCTGGAGGCTTAACATATAGAAAAATTCACCAGCCATTGGAACTTTCAGGTATTTGTCAATAATAAGAAACCTGTCAAATGAAGGATGTTGACAGATCTGAGAGCAATTAATAAAATTTGTCACCCATTCTTTACAATCTGGAATCCCATTGCCTTCCTTGTTACCTAAGGAATGTGATTTAAAAGATTGCTTTTTCACTATGATAGGGAAAGCATTGCTTTCTCAGTAACTACTTTTAATAGAAGTTGTCCAGTTAAGAGATATCATTGAAAGGTCCTGCCACAAGCAATGTTAAACACCCCTACCTTTTGCTGGTAGTTTGTACAGAAGCCATTGGAAATAATTTATAAACAATTTCCTCAATCCAAAATTTGCCATTATATGAATACTATTATTACTGGCTGATTCAGATACAAATATCTTGGAAAGAATATTGATGAAATAAAGATATCCTTGCCTTGTTGGAAATTGCAAATTGTTCCTCTAAAAAAAAAAGGAGATTCTGCCGGCCATGGTGGCGCATGCCTTTAATCCCAGAATTCAGGAGGCAGAGGCAGGCAGAGCTCTGTGAGTTCAAGGCCAGCCTGGTCTACAGAGTGAGTCCAGGATAGTCAGGGATACACAGAGAAACTCTGTTTCAAAAAACAAAAAAGAGGAGATTCTATTAATTATCTAGGATATAAAATAAGTCTACAGAAAGTTAAAAAGGTTCAGATCAGGAGAGATCAATTAAGGATTCTTGATGACTTCCAGAAATTACTGAGAGATACTAACTGGCTGTGGCCTACAATTGGTTTGGCTACTCAAGAATTAAACAATTCTCTATTACTTTACAAGGCAATAGAGAATTAAGTAATCCAAGAACATTATCAGCTGAAGCTGAAAAGGAATTGGCTTTGGTAGAAAGGACACTTCAAAACGCACATAGATTGTTTTGATCCAAAGATGACATATTTTAGTTATCTTGCTTCCTACTCATTCTCCCACAGGAATTCTTATGAAGATGGAAGATTTTATCTTACAATGGATACTTTTTAGCACACAGAGTAAAAAATTAAAACTATATATAGAAGAGGTTTCTGAATTAATTCCAAAAGGAAAAATGAGACTTTGTCAATTAGAATAGATCCAACTACAATTTTGGTACCTTTCAGTAATGCTGAGATTGCCTCATTATGGGTAGAAAATGACAAAGAGCTTCAGTGATTTTTTTGGAGAAATTTATAACAAATACCCCAAAAGCAAGTAACTTTAGTTTATAAAAAGAAATAATTGTATTCTTCCTCATACAATAAAAGGGATATCCATTTCCAGAGCCCCTACATTTTATACTTATGCAAATAAGTTGGGAAAGGCAGGATATACATCATAAAATATAAGAAAGGTGGTTGACAGTCTTTATGATTCAGTTCAAAAATCAGAGTTATATATAATTCTCATAATATTACTAGGATTTTCAATAATCTCTTGATATAGTAACTGACTCTCAATATGCAGAAAGAATTGTCTTCCATGTAGAAACTTCTGAACTTGTTAAGGATGATTCTGAATTAACTTCACTGTTTGTACAATTACAAGTGATCAGGAATAGAAATCATCTGTTGAACATAACAAATATAAGATCCCATTTGGGTCTACCAGGCCCTCTAGCATAAGACAATGATGAAATTGATCAATTTTTTATAGAAAATGTACTGGAAGCTTCAAAAGTTCATTTAAAAACTCACTATGTTAACAGCAAAGGTTTAAAGAAAGAATCTTCTATCACTTAGCAGCAAGCTAAGGAAATGTCTACTTGGTTTTTGTATAACCAAACTCCACTACCTTTAGGAAGTAATCCTAAAGGTGCCCAAAGAAATGAAATTTGGCAAATGGATGTGTTTCCTTTTGCAGTTTGATAAACTGAAATATAAAACTGTAATATAGACACATATTCAGAATTTCAACGGATAATTTCTTTAAGTTATAAAAAGTCTGATTTTGTAATTACACGTTTATTAAAAGTTATGGCAATTATGCTTATACCTATACAAATTAAGACTGATAATTCTCCATCCTTTGCCTCTAATAAAATGAAATACTTTTTAGCATATTATAATATAAAGCTTATTGCAAGTATACCACTCAATCCTACAGGACAAGTAGATGTAAAAAGAGCCAATTGTTCTTTAAAGGAGATGCTTAACAGAGAGGGGTATCAACGACCCCTAGAGATAGGTTATATAATGCTTTATTGACTTTAAATTTCTTAAATACTAATGAACAAAAACCAGCTGCTGAAAGACATTGGATTATAGAAAAAAAGCCTGCTGAATTATATCTGCCTGTTTATTTAAAAGATTTCCTAACCTCAGAATGGAAAGCAGGGAATGTACAAAGCTGAGGAAGAGGCTTTGCAAATGTTCATACAGGAGAAGAAAAACCTATGGATTCTATACAAATTGATAAAATTCAGATTTGACAGAGGGAGACTTCCTGAAGATCTTGGCTGCAGAGAGGAAGAAAGAAATCAAGAGGAAAAGCAAGATCTATGATGTATTTGATGGTTCCTCTATATGGAACAACTCTGAAACTGATTGGGAGATGAATATGTCTCCAACCAGAACTTAGGCTATGAATGTCCAATAAATCTTTGGCTACAAAATCCTCGGGACTTCTCATGTCATTTTCTTAAATGGCATAGATAAAAATTTATATTGCATTTTTGGTTATAATCCAAACTATAAGAAAGACATATGTTTTTCACCTGCTCAAACAAAGAACTAAGAATCATCTTTAACTGATCTATGTGTGGTAGAAGTTAGGCCTCTTCAGTGAATTAGTAGACAGTTCAGATTAGCATCTGGCAGCCCATAAGGAAGGTTTGGCGTCCCTTTAGCTTGTTGAAATAGACAAAGCCCAGTTGAGGCCATAGTTCTGTGAACTGCCCTGTTGAAGAGGCTTCAGTGGCTGCAAGAATCCATGGAACTTCTGGATATCACGAGAAATCTTGTGGACCCTCGAGACCGCCAAGGATTGGGAAATAATGAAATATATAAGCCAGAGAGCTCCATGCGGCCTCCCTCTTCCTCCTGCCCTCAGTGACTGAGAAGACATGCAGGAGAAGTGCATAGCAAAGTATGTCACTAACAGAATTTAGGCTGTAATAGCCTGAGGCAAGGGCATGACATAAAACCTGCTGAGAGTTCATTAAAGGAATCCGTCTAGGGGCCCCAGAGTGCTAGAAGAGTAAGTGAGGTGAAGGGAGTTTAGCAGCCACTTGGAGAGGCTTTTGGCCATGAGGCTTACCTGGGCCAAAGAGACTGTGGAGGCAAGTCTCAGTTGATGGAGGAAGCTACACCGAGTTTGTTGGTTGGAACAGACTGACTTTATAAATCAGCCACAATTTAGTGGTTGAAATAAACTAGCCACATGAACTGATAATGTTAGGCTCAACAGACACTAAGCTTGAAAGAGACTGCTTGCTGGGACTGCAGTATTCCAGAAAAGCCATAAAACCAAGTCATCCTGTATGGACCTATGCTAAGAATATTAATATCCTTTCAAGAAAATTAAAATAGGGTTAGTTAGATGTTCATATGTAACAAAATATTTTTATAAACACTTATATTTATAGACACTTATATTTATTAATACTTAAGAAACACCTATAAAATACCTAAAACCTATAATCTAAAATCTATAATCTATCTAAGAATACCCTAATACCTAAGAACATTCTAATACCTACCTAAAAACACTTAACTAACACTATTTTAACTTTCTTAAAAGGATTTTAATATTCTCAGTGTGGGTCCGTGCAGGATGACTCAGTTTGCAGCAGTCCCATCAGGTAGTATCTTTTAAGCTTAAAGTCCGTTGGGCTTTACTTTACCAGTTATCAAGGCCAATTTATTTCAACCACCAAGTTTATAAAGTCAGTCTGTTCCCACCGCCAAGCTAAGGCTGGCTTTTCCCATCAGCTGAGGGTCACCTCCATAGTCTCCTTGGCCTGGGCAAGCCTCAACAGCAGTAAGCCTCTCCCAGCAGCTTCCGAACTTCACTTGCCTCACTCACTTTTTTTGGCACTCTGGGGCCCCAAGACATACTCCTTTAAAGAATTCTCTCTCAGCAGGTTTTATGCCATGTCTTTGCCTCTCTCACAGTCTAAATTATGTTAATGACATACCTTGCTGTGTACTTCTTCAGTTTGATTTCTCAGTTGGTGAGGGCAGGAGGAAGAGGCAGAACATGTGGCTTATATATGGCCTTATCTTTTGATCCTTGGCAGTCTCAAGGGTCGAGATTTCTCAAGATGTTCAGTAGTTCCCATTGCTTCTCATGGCAATTGATGTCATCTGTGTGACTTGTGAATTTTCTTAGCCACGTTTTTTCAACAGGGCATATTGTCTGGCCACAGCTGCCTTTTCCGTATCAGCAATTAAAGGGATGCAAAGCTTTCCTTATGTGTTTCCAGATACTAATCAGAATGGCCTACTAATTTCACTAAAGAGACCTAACTTCTACCACATTCGTAGATAGGTATTAGGGTGTTTTTAGATAGATTATATGTTTTAAGTTACAGGATTTAGGTATTTTATAGGTGTTTGTTAAGTACTAATAAATAGAAGTGTTTATAAATAAAAATATCCTGTTACATCTATGCATGCTGCACATTCCATACATACATTACTGCAGAACTGTGAAAGTTTATATGTTTACAGAACAAAAGGACTAGACACCAATTAAGGTGGAATAGACCTGGCAAGATTCATCCTGGAGGATACTGAGACACTTATATCTTACTTGATTCAGCCTCATGAATTGCCTCAGTTTGGCAGTAAAAGAAAATAATGAGCATTGAAGAACCTCCTTATGGAGTTTGCTTCAAATGTGGCAAGCTGACACTGGGTAAGAAACTGCCCTTGCCTCTACTGCTGACAGCATGCTGTCCAAGCTGTGGCTAATCAGGACACAGAGTAAGTTGACTGCCAAACTCTGCCAGGATGAGGTAGAGAAGTCCTTCATAATTCCTACTTCACAGAAAAATCTGTCAGATATTCAGGGCCAGTAGGCCAAAGAGATGGATGCTCCAACATTGCAGAGGAATCTTGGGTGACTGCACACATGGCCAGCAGTCTCTCTTAGTTCTATAGCTTAAGAAGCTGTTTGCTCTATACTTCCTGTTTATTCAGATAATATTTATCCTTCTCATGTCTCTGATAGGATTGGAGACTAGATAGTTACAGTCTCACAGTTAAATTTAAGTTGTTTAGGATTTAAGAAATTTGTTTTTAGTTATGATAGAAAGTTATTTAGGTTCAGAACTTTGGAGTCACCAAGATAGGATAGAGAGTAGAATACTTTCTTCGAGTTTGCTAAATAAAACTGGACTGGACTGGACATTGTGAATATAATTCTTACCAGATAGTATATAGTTGATTGAAATTAGAGGAAAAAGTCTTTTATTTAGACAAAAAAGGGATAAATGTTGTAGGATACTTTATCACACTGTGAACCCCAAGATTGTGCATGAGAAAAACCCATTTCTAGTTGTGGTATGACTCAGCCTTAGCACACACCTTTAATTTAAAAGCTAAACAAAGTCAACCATAGGTGAAGAGGGGAAGCAAGCAACCAGTTGACAGGGAGTGAACATAAGTAAACACAGGAAGTAGAAAAGAGGAACATTGAGCTGAAGGGTTTAAGGCATCATGTAGAAAGAGAAAGGGAGATTTTCCTTCTGGGATGTTGGCTGAGGGAGATTTTCCTTCTGGGATGTTGGCTGAGTAGGAAGGTCAGCTGGGTGATTTCTCTGCCTCTCTCAGCTCTCAGGTTACCACTCTGCCATCTGGACCCTGAGTCATCAAGAATCATTGATAAAATCATTGGTAAAATCAAATTTTACTAATGGTGGGGCATGAGCCGGTAGGGCTTATAAATGAGGTAGATTAAAGTTTCATGTAATAGCCAAATTTACATTTTTATTTTTTAAAAATTAATTAATTAAATAATTTTACATTTTGATGAAAAATTTCCCTCCCTCCTCTCCTCCCTGTCCTTCCCCTTCCCTTCTACTTCTCCTCCATTTCTCTTCAGAAAAGGGGAGGCTTTCCATGGATATCTACCAGCCCCGGCCTATCAAGTTGCAGTAAGACTAGGCACCACTCCTATTAAGGCTAGAGAAGGCAGCTAAGTAGGAGGGAAGGGTAAAAAAGGACAGGAAACAGTCAGAGACAGCCCCTGCTCCCACTGTTAGGAGTCCCACAAGAAGCACAAGCTACAAAACTATAACATATGCAGAGGGCCTTGGTTAGACTCACTCAGGCTCCCTGGTGGGTAGTTTCAGTGAGCCCCTCTGGGCACAGGTTAATTGAACCTGTTGGATTTCTTGTGGTGTGCTTGACCCCTCTGGCTCCTAAAATACTTCCCCCCCCCCTTCTTCTGCAGACTTTGAGTCTTCTTCCCCAAGCTCTGCCTAATGTTTGGCTAAGGGTCTCTGCTTCCTGTTTACATCAGTTTCTGGGTGAAGCTTCTCTGATAATAATTATGCTAGGCTCCTGTCCCAGCACATCTTGTAGGCAGGACAAACGATAGGTCAAAGGTTTTGTGTCTGGTATGATCTCCTAATTCCTTCACTGGATGTCTTTCCTGGTTACAGGAGATGGCCAGTTAAGATTCCCCTTCTGAAGGAGTCTTAGCTAGGGTCACCCTCATAGATTCCTGGGAGTTTCTATTGTCCTAGGTGTCTAGCTTGTTTCAGATATTTCTTTCCTACTCTGCCCCTCTGACCTCAATCTACCTGATCCTTCTTGTTCTCATTTCCACCCTGACTCCTGTCCAGTCCCATTCCCCCGTCTACCCACAATGTCTATTCTATTTCCCCTTCTTCCTGAGATTCATGTGTCCCCCATTGAGCCCTCCTTGTTACTTAGTTCCTTTGGGTTTGTATATCATAGCATGGTTATATGTCCCTTTATGGCTAATATCAACTTATAAGTGAGTACATACCATGTTTGTCTTTCTGGGTCTGGGTTACTCACTCAGGATGATCTTTCCTAGTTCTATCCATTTGCCTGCATATTTCATGGTGTCATTGTTTTTAATAGCTGATAATGTTTCATAGTGTAAATGTACCACATTTTCTTTATCCATTCTTCAGTTGAGGGGCATCTAGGTTGCTTCCAGTTTCTGGCTGTTACAAATATAGCTGCTTTGAACATAATGAACAAGTATCCTTGTGGTATGGTGGGGCATTCTTTGTGTATATACCCAGGAGCTAGATCTTATGGTAGATCTATTACCAATTTTCTGAGAAATCATCAAATTAACATCCAAAGTGGTTGCACAACTTTGCACTCCCACCAACAATGGAGGAATGTTCTCCACATCCTTGCCAGCATGAACTGTTGCTTGAGATTTTGATCTTAGTAATTCTTTTATTTATTTATTTATTTATTTTATATCCCAATTGTAACCACACTCACTCCTCTTTTCCTAGTCCCATCCTCCCACCCACCTCCCCCATACACAATCCCTGGGTGCAAATCCACTCTGGCACATCAAGTTGCATCAAGACTAAGTGCCTCCAGTTTCACTGAGGTGAAACAAGGCAGCCCTGCTAGAGAAATGGGATCCAGACAGAGGCAATAGAGTCCAAGTCAGAGACAGCTCACACTCCAATTGTTAGGGGACCCACTTGAGGGCCAAGTAGCCCATCAGCTTCCCACGTGTGGTGGGATATGACATGTTCTTTGGTTGGTGGCTCAGTCTATGAGTCCCCCTGGGCCCAGGTTAGTTGGCTATGAAGTCTTCTGGTGGTGTCCTTAACCCCTCCAGCTCCCTCAATCGTTCCCTTAACTCTTCCACAAGACTCCCTGTGTTCTGCCTAATGTTTGGGTGTGGATCTCTGTATCTGTTTCCATTATCTTCTGGATGAAGTCTCTCAGATGGCAATTTTGCTAGATTCCTGTATGCAAGGATTGTACAGTAATAGTTAATAATGTGTCATGGGTTGACTCCCTCCCATTAGGTGGGTCTCAAGGTGGGCCAGTAACTGATTGGCCATTTCCTCAATCTCTGTTCCATCTTTTATCCCTGCATATCTTGTAGGCAGGAAAAATTTGGGGTTGAGGTTTTGTGGGTGGGTTGGTATACCTTCCCTCTACTGGAAGTCCTGCCTGGCTACAGGATGTGACTACTTCAGTCTCAATATTGCCTATTACTAGGTGTCTCAACTAGGATCATTCCCATATCCTCCAAAAAGCCTCCCCCAACCCAGGTCTCCAGTTTGTCCCAGAGGTCCCACAACACCAATTTCCCTTCTTTCTCAAAGCCCTCTCACCTCCACCCTAACTCTCCTCACACCTGATTCCCCTCATTCCCCTCTCCACTTCTTTGCAGGAAAGAAGCTTTTCAGTTTCATGAGGTCCTATTTATTAATATTGATCTTAGTGCCTATGTAGTTGGTGTTCTGTTCAGGAAGTTGTCCTTTATGACAATGCATTCAAGTCTATTCCACACTTTCTCTTCTATCAGGTTTATTGTATCTGGTTTTACATTGAAATAATTGATTCACTTGCATTTGAGTTTGTGCAGTATATTATATATGGATCTATTTGCATTCTTCTACATGCACATATCCATTTAGACCATTTGTTGAAGATACTTTCTCTCTTTTTTTTCCATCCTATAATTTTGGATGGAAATTTTGGATAACTTTGTCAAAAACCAAGTGCCCATAAGTGTGTGAATTATTTATGGTTCTTTGATTCAATTTCATTTAAAAACCTGTCTTTTTATGCCATTACCATGTTGTTTTTAATACTATCACTCTGTAGTATGGCTTGAAATCAGGGATGGTGATATGTCCAGAAGTTCATGTTTTTTTTTTTTGTTTGTTTGTTTTTTTTTAATAATTTATTTTTTATTTCTTCAAGTTACATCT
>CAJQZJ010031933.1:8253201-8270507 GCA_907164525.1 Lophiomys imhausi | reverse complement strand
TCTTATAAATTCTAGAGTTACAAGAAACAGGGTGGTGATGGTGCACATCCTTAGTCACATCATTGGGGAAGTTCATGTTTTTAAACCATCTGTGGTTTTTTTGTTTTTCAAAATGAGGTTGAGTATTGTTCTCTCAAGTTCTGTAAAGAATTGAGTTGTAGATTTTTTTTTGGTAAGTTGACCATTTTTAAACCATGATTAACACAGTAATCCTACCAATCCCATCTATCCACGATCATGGGAGATCTTTCAGTCTTTTGATATCTTATTCATTTTCTTTCTTCAAAAAAATTGAAATTGTAGTCATTCAGGTCTTTCCCTTGCTTTGTTAGAATTACATCATGATATTTTATATTATTTGTGGCTATTGTGAAGGGTGTTGTTTCTGTGATTTCTTCCCTAGCCCATTTATCCTTTGTGTATAGGAGGGCTACTCATTTTTCTGAGTTAATTTTTATCCAGTCACTTTGCTAAAGGTGTAGAAGTTCCCTGGTATGATTTTTGGTGCCATGTATGTATATCATCTTATCATTTGAAAATAGTGATGCTTTGACTTCTTCCTTTCCAACTTGGATCTCCTTCATCTACTTTAGTTGTCTTATTGCTCCAGCGAAATCTTCAAATACTACGTTAAATAGATATGGAGAGTGTGTATAGCGTGGATCTTTAATTCCTTACAGAGTCTAGGTATGAACTCCCTCTGACAGTTGTTCAGTTAGTAAAGAATTTATTGCACTCTGCAGTTTCTGTCTCTATCCTTTAGTCATTTATATTGCAGTAGCTTTTTAAATATAAACCTATTTCCAATGAATGGCTTTATTTTCAGAACTACTGGGCTCATTCTCAGACATTCACTGTTTATGATCATCTGTATTCTTGTATAATAATTTCACTTCCTATCTTAAGGCTCTTGGCCCATTTGTATTGAGTATTGAACCACATGAGAGGGAGACCCAGTGTCCTTCTTTACATGTGGACATTTACTGACCAACAATACATGTTGTAGTGTCTGTTTTTCTCCAGTATAGGTTTGTGGTATCTTTTAAAAAATATCACAGGGTTGTCAGGGTAGAGGTCTTTTCTATTTTACTGTTTATAGACTGTTTTGCTCTGTCAGCATCATGATGTTTTGTTAGTGTGGTATAACTTGAAATCAAGGTCTGTAGTATACTCTCAAACCCAGTCTGGTGATACTGCCAACATTGTCCCTGTTGCCTAGGATTCCTTTGGCTATTTGAGATCTTTTGTGCTTGCAAATAAAGTTTAGAATTGTATTTTCTGTTTCTGTGAGGAACAGTGCTATATTTTTTATAAGATTACATGGAGTCTATAAATTGGTTTGATAATAAAGTCATTATCCCTGTATTGATTCTGTAAATCCATATACACAGAAGTTCTCCATATTCCAATTTCTTCTTCAGTGTTTTCCCCTTTGTGTTTCTGTGTTCATTCTTCCATTCTTCACTCTACATAAAATTTCATTGTTGAGGCTTTTACCTCCCTTCTTTGGATTTATTCCAAGGTATTTTATTTATCATTTGGAAAAGAAAGCTAATTGAAGCATTCTCTTGATTTTTCTCTCCATATGACCCCTATTGGTATGTGGAAAAACTGTTTTCATAAATTGATTTTGTACCTGATGCTTTTATGAAAGTGTTTGTTAGTTCTTACACTTTTATTGTGGAGTCTCTGAAGTCTCTTATGTAGAAGATTCTATCATCAGCAAATACTAATATTTTAATGTCTTCCTTTTCTATTTGTATCTTTTATATTTCTTTCTCTTATCTCATTAATCTAGCTAATTCTTTAAGGAATACATTGAGTAGGAAAAAAGGAAAGGAACAGCCCTGTTCCTGCTGATTTTAGCAATATTGCTTTTATTTGTCTGTAGTTAGAATGATGCTGGTTGTATGAATTCACTCCTCCTACATAGTTTTTTTTTTTTTTTTAATGATCTTGCAGGACAAATGTTCTTCCTCAAAGGGCTTCTTTCTGTCTCAGATGATTGTGACTTTTCTGTCCTTAAATGCCCCAATGTAATGTATCACATTTATTGCTTTGTATATGTTTGACCATCTGGACTGTTGTCCAGTTGTTTTGATATGCTGTTAAATACTTTGTCTAAATGTAACTGACACATTTGCCTCTATGTTGGTCAGGAAGATTGATCTATAATTTCCTTACTTCTGTGTGTCAATAATACCAGCTTCATTTAAGATTTTGATAGCATCACCATCCCCCATTTGCTTTCTGGAATGGATTCAGGAGTGTTATGTTCATTCTTGGGAGAATTTAGCAGTGAACACATTTGGTTCAGGCTTGTTTCAGTTAGAAGGTATTTTGTTGCTGTTTAATCTTACTGTTCACTATAAAACACTAAGTTTCCCATGCTTTCTTGCTTATTTTTGGTGGATCATAGTATAGAATACTATGCATTTCTTTTATATTTTTCCATTAATTCGAGTATAGTTTTTTTAACTTTTAATTAATTCTTTGTGAATTTCAGATCATGAACCCCAATCCCACTTATTTCTCCATCCCTTCATATTCACTCTCCCTCCTTGCAGCCTCCCCCTCTGAAAAGAAAATGAAATAAGATATAATAAAAAAGTACAAACAAAAATAATTGTCATAGAAGCTGTAGTGTGTCATAGTGTGTCAGACAGTATACTCTTTTGTACAAACATCTTTGGTTACAAATGTTTGTTGTAATGAATCATTGGTCTGTTTTGAGGTCTCTGGCATCTGCTACATGATCAATACTGGATCCTCATGAGGTCTTCTCTCGGATATCCTATTGTTGCCCTGTCATGGAGATCTTGAAGATTTGAATCTGCAGGACTGGATCTTTCCCATGTTCTAGCAGATGACAGATGTGATAGTTGTTGGGATGGGCCAACCCAAAGCCCAAGATCTGGCCCTGGGAGGTAACAGCCTGCCAGCTCTACAGAGCCCTCACCACTAGGATAAACCTTGCAGCACTTCCCTGGCTAGATCAGCCAAATTCTTCTGCCACCAAGGGTCAGAATCAGCTCTCATGTTGTCAGGGCCAGCTAATCCATGTGTTTCCCACGAGGGCCATCTCTGCTGCTGTGCTTCCCAGATGAAGAGCTGGGCCCACTCTCCTGATTCCTGCAAATAGTGAGGGTCAGAGACAGGTGTCTTTCTCTCATGATCTCAGGGCCAGCTCTCTTGCATGTCACATGGGGCGAGGGACAAGGAAGAGAGGACATCTTTCTCTAGCCCAAGGCACCCACTGCAGATTGAGGGCTAGACCATCTCTCCCACACCCCTTGCCATCAGGATCAGCTCTGTTGTACTGCCCAGGTGAGGGCAGGGACTCACTCTCCGAAGTATGGTGGCTAGCACGGAGCAGGGCCAGCTTAGCATAGTGTCTCAGACAGTGGTCCAGACCAGGGACATCTGCATGGCCTTTGGTGTGACATCACAAAGACCCTGGTTGCAACAGGATCACACAATGGGAGTCATGGCCTTCAATGGAAGCCCAGGCCAGAACCTTGCTACTGTTCCTACCTCTATGGAGTATCCAGTTCTACCTTTCTCCACAGTATATGAGCCCTTCAACTTCACTTTCTCTTTCATCTCTCCACTGAGTACTCCATCTTTCCTATCTCTCCATCACACATTTGTCTATCATAAAGGTGCTCACAGCAGGAGCTTGGGGCATGTTCTTGTTGCCACGTGGCAGTGTGCCTGATGCAGGCACTTGAGTGTCTTTCTTCAGACTGCCCAGCCAGAAGGAAAAAAATATTTATTACTTCAATTCACAACTCCATCACAGTCCCCTCCCTCCACCCCTCCCAGGCCCACCCTTTCACCCTTCCACCCTTTCCCCCTTCGCCCACCTATCCTACTCCTCCGGTGTGAGGTGCCCTACATGTCAGCCCCCTTCAGTTCAGCAGCCATATGAGGGCTAAGAGCTTCCTTTTGCCCTGGGGGCCTACATGGCAGCTCCCCTAGGGCAAAGTGTCCCACTATCAAGTAACAGAGTCTATGGTTCCTGTTCCTTTCAGTCTGTTGGTTGTAGGATAGTTATCCTATACTATAGGGTAGAGGTCACAAAGGCAGAGGTGTGATCAAGGAAGGACTGAGAAGCAAATGTGATCAGGATGAATGATGTGAAATCTCCAAAGAATCAATAAAAATAATATGTTGGGAAGAAAATGGAAAGTTTAAAAACAATAGCAGATGTAAGAAAAGACATATTTGTATCAACAACCCAAAAACTTCAGAGGAACTCGAGGATCCACCTTAAAAAATTTCTTTTCTGAGGAGACGCCATTAGAGGGAGGAGAGGTAGCTGTCCCCCTAGCCTCGGGTTCCTGACATGGTGGCCAGGGCCCTTCATCTCAGGCCTCGCCCGCGGAGGACGCGGTGGGCACCGGGCTCGGCGGAGCGGGAAGAGCCGGGCCCGGGAGGAACGGGCGCGGCGGCAGCGCGGGACTCGGTGCGGCGCTCGGCTCGGGCGGCGGGGCAGCGCCGGGATGGCTGCGGCCGGCTCGGGGAAGGCTGTGTGGGGAAGAAGACGTCGCTGGTGCTGCGCTACTGGGAGAACAAGTTCAAGGACAAGCACATCACCACCCTGCAGGCATCTTTCTTAACAAAGAAGTGAAATATTGGTGGAAAAAGAGTAAACCTTGCCATATGGGATACAGCAGATTCCATGCATTGGGTCCAATTTACTACCGAGATTCGAATGGAGCTATTTTAGTTTATGATATAACAGATGAAGATTCTTTTCAGAAGGTAAAAAACAAAATGTTGGGCAATGAAATCTGTTTGTGTATAGTTGGTAATAAAATAGACTTGGAAAAGGAGAGACACGTCTCCATTCAAGAAGCAGAATCGTATGCAGAGTCTGTGGGAGCAAAACATTATCATACTTCTGCTAAACAAAACAAAGGAATTGAGGAACTCTTTCTTGACCTTTGTAAAAGAATGATGGAGAGAGCACACGTGGATGAGCGGGCAAAGGGCGATGGCTCTGGTCCCGGCGGGGCTGCTAGGCGGGGCGTGCAGATCCTCAAGGATGAGCCTCACGCTCAGAGCGGCAGTGGCGGGTGCTGTTCTTCTGGATAACCGCCCATGGCTGTGAAACGCAAAACAAAGGCGACTGTGGATCATTGCCCTCAACAGGAAGACTGCCGCATTCCAAGTCACACCATTTTACAACAGAGTTCTAGAGTTAACAGTATTTTAAATCACGTTTATAACACTGCAGAGACCTGAAGTGCTAAACTTAGTGGAGTCTGTGACCAGAGAATTGGCATTTTCTACAAATGTTAACAAAGCAATTACCAATGGCTTTTTTACATATTTTTTCTTCTTTAATGAGGAATAATATGCATGTAGAAAAGACCTACTTAAAGGCATCATTTATATTCTTTTAAATCAAATCTTTATTTAATAACATATATGATGTTGGAATGGTATACATTTTTGCAGTCCTTTGTATTTTGTGGTAGTTTGAATTGTATCACTTCTAAACAGCATTCTGTTTTTGATTAGCAGATACCTGAAGTTCTATTTTTGCAGGGTTTGCACAGGCCCCTAACTGTCTACTACTTTGATATAATCTATAAATATCCTGTAGGCTGAGCTAGTAAAATACATTGTAAATTACATATTAAATATTTTATCTGCCTTTACAAGCGCAAGGTGCAAAAATATATACAATTGTCTTATTGATGACTGTAAAGTGAATTAACCGTTGGTGATAATACCTAAGCTTTTTGATTCTAACGATAATCACCCTCCTTCACTTTGTCTTATCGTGAAAGTGGTGTGTGTAAATTTTCACATACTTTACTTGAATTATTACTGTTGTCACCTTTTTCTTTTTTCTCTTTCTTTTTTTTAAATTTTGCCTCTGTAAGTCCCAGTGATCCAAAAGCAGCATTTGCCTTTTTATTATTGTTAGTGTTATTGTTATTAAACATGATTCCTTCTGCCAAAAAAAATTTTTTTTCTGCTCCAGGGTTGGAACTCTCTGTGTCTGAAAAAAATTGTATTTTTAAGGTGGATCCTCAAGTTCCTCTGAATTTGGTGGGTTGTCGATATATTGATATGTCTTTCTTATATATGTTATTGTTTTTAATTTTAGTTTTCTTTCCATTTTCTTCCAAACATAATATTTTTATTGATTCTTTGGAGATTTCACATCATGTACCTTGATCACATTTGCTTCTCAGTCATTCCCTGTTCACACCCCTGCAAAAACCAAAACAAAATAAAACAGACTCCAAAAACCCAAAACAAACAGCCAAACAAGCAAACAAAAAACACCCACCACAAACAGTCCAATTTATGTTATTTATATACTCACTAGGTAATGGTGAAACTCTCAATTGTATGCCTGTTGAATAGAGCAGATTCATTTCTCTCCCATACCTCTGTGATGGAAGCCATACACTGTGAAGAGTGACACTTCAGCATTCTATCACAGTTTTTATGAAATATCTTAGGTGGTTTCGTGTTTGACTGTTATTATTTGGGGGGCGTTGGGGTAGAAGTAGGGGTTGTCACAGAAATCTTCCATGTCCTCTTTCTCAACTGTGCTTTTGTGGTCATCAATGTCACTGTCAAAGTAGCTTGTTTGCTCTTTATGGCGCGGGAGCATAGATCATGGACTTCCACATGGTTTCTGAAGTCAGCACAGATCAGGAACAGGGCTCCCGGTTGAAGTAGGGCCATGGACCTAGATAAAATCCTCAGATGCAGCTGGGATCACAGACACCACATGGCTTCAGGATGAAGCATAGATCACAGACATCCCACCATTGGTGGCATCAACACAGATCCAGTTGTAGTTAGGACCACGGACACAGATGGACACAGACATAGCCTCTGTGGCATTAGGTTTTCTTTTCCTTTGTTTTGCTAAAAGACATCATTAACACAGACCAGATCACATTAAGACAACAGACACAGATATGGTCCTCTGCAGCATTAGGTTTTCTTTTCCTTAGTTTTGTTAAAGCTTTGATGTTATTTATACTCTTTTCAAAATATCAATTTTTATTTTATTTCTTCTTAATCCAGGCACTTGTAGGAACTTGGCCTAGATCTTGTTCACATCTTGGTGGATCAGGAAGCCAAGTGCTGAGAGCAGACCCAGAGGTGATTTCTACTGACATCCATTGTCTTCTCATGAGGCCACAGTGCCAAAGGTCCCACATTTTCCTCCAAAAGGACCTCCAGATAATGACCAAATATTTGAAACCCTGATCCTGTGTAGAACATTTTATTCCTACTATAATATCAGAGAAACTAACAACAGTACACAGCCATACACACAAACACACATGGACCCTTTTATAGGAATGCACATAGAAATGTGTGCATACACAGAAAAAGGTCAACACAGCCACATACACACAGATATGACCACATAATCACAATGATAATAGTCATACACAGAAACTCACAAACAAATATAGCTACAGATTCAAATCATATACACAGTGATACAAATGCACACAGAGTGATACAAATGCACACAGAGAAACACACAGGTACAAGTTCACACAAACAGGTAGAGACACCAACACACACAGAAATTTGCACACATGAATACATAAACACAAATACTCATGTGCAATCTCCAGTGAGAATTTTAGTTTCTTTAAAAACCCAGTTATGCTGTGTGAATATTGAATATGTTTTTGTTTTAATCCCAGGAGTGGGATATGCGGCTGCTTTAGATTGTCCACAGCCACTAACTATGATTGCCTCTTGCTCTAAGTGGGGCATGAACTTTGCCATCTGCAGATAGTTTACACTAGGAATTCTGGGGATTCTGGAGAGTGTGTAAGAGGTAGAGCCATGAGAGGGGCCAAGGGCTCTCTGAAGAAGGAGGCTCCCCCTGCTACTGCTGGCTGCTGTTGCTGTGATTTGTCAAGTGGTCATAAGCAAAGATATGAGAAGAAGAAATTGGATATCCTGGCAACGATGATTGCACTTGCTCCAATGAACTCAATGTCCCTAATCCGCAGGAAATAGTCTAAAAGGATCTGTGCCCCTTTCCTGTCTAACATTCTTTCTCTCCTACATAATGTTGGGGGTTTGGAAGGGATTAGGGTGGAATAAGGGTTGGAAGTGAGGTACACACATGAGAACCCAATAAAGTAGACCAAAAATAGCACTTACAGCAATCACCCACAGCTACACAGATACACACACACATTCGACACACCAGGCACACACAGCTTCATATGTGCATAGTAGCAGGACAGTGAATTTGCTCTGTGGTAAAGCATAGAATGTAAGAAAGGTGACAAGTTAGGGTCCCCAGCATACTTTGGTCAGGAGACCTGACTCTCAGTATCTCCTGGAGCCTGAAAAGGGGGAAGGCATCTGCTCTATAAAAAGGTGGGTTGGGATTTAGGTGCATGTAGTGCCCAGATACTAGCTTGGGAAAGATCAACCATGGGAGGTGTGGAGAGTCAGGATGATGGGCAGCACTCTCATGAGCATGGGAAGCAGGAGGAAAGACTGGATACAGGGGCCAGGGTGCAGGAATGTGATACCATAGCTCACTCCTAAGGGGGCTGTGGCTGAAGGACACTCCTGTGATAAATACAGCTGGTTGGAGATGAGGTGGTGACCGCTCTTGGAGGTGGAAAGTCTGAGATGAAAGAGGAAATGTGATATCTTTTGTGGGAACATAGGCAGGCATGGGGAGGGAACACAGGAGCCCTTGTTATCCTCCAGGCGCTGGGTTCTCAGGGGTCACCACCCACTCTGATAACATTCTCTCTGCTGAAAAGGCTTCCTGAGAATGAGAGAAAGCACAGGCACGTGACTAATTACAGAAACCAACACCATTTCATGAGGTCCAAACAAAACAGTGTAATCACCCTATTGCTTAGATGGGGACTTTACACAGATGGGGTGTCACCCCGTGCAGTATAGCCATGCTGCAGGGAAGCCAGGAACACAGAGGCACCATGCTTACCATGCAAATGCTCCTGATGACTGTGGTTCTGACCCTGCCCTCTGTGGGGGAAATTACCCCTCAGGAATCCTGATTATGCTGCCACTGCTAATGAGGTGAGAGTGTGCTGGTGGACTGAGTGTGCGATCTGGGTTTCCATGGATCGGTTGAGAGTCTCGGGTCTGCTGCCAAGAACTACATATGGATATCAGTGAGATGCCCTGTGTTATAATTCAGAGTCAGCCCACCATCATGGCTTTTCCTGATAGCTGACTACAGGGCCAACCAGAGGCCAATGAATGGTTTATGGAAGCATGTGTTTCATCAGTCTGCCACAAAGACCCTCTGCATTTTTTCTCACTTTGCTGTCTTCTAAAGACCTCCTTTTAATTCCACAGAAATTTCTCCTCAGATTTCGATTTCACAATGAAAGCCTCAGGGAAGACTATGTGCCCAATGTAGGGCTGCTCTTTGCAGAGGGCACGGCACTCCTGCGTAGTGGGGAGGGGTTGAATGATGGACTTCCTAAGAGGTTTTGATGTTTAAATTGATGATGTGTTTTGAGAAGATAAGAAAATCTGGAGATGATCAGCCTTCCTTCTCAGCCCTGGCATTGATGGATAAAGATGTCTCTTGTGGCTGCCCTGATCTTTCACGGTCTCCTCCTGGAAACTCAGTTAATGTGGAAGCAAATATGCCTCTTGGATGGTACCCTGACTCCCTCTAATAACAACTCCAGCTCTTCTGGCCCAACAACCTCCCTATTGTGATCCCAAGTCTTCCTTTTCCCTCCCAGTTTTAGAATAAAGGGAGTTGGTCAGCTAATGATCATGCTTTCAGCCTGGTCCTCTTCGGGACTGTGTGGGCCCTGTGCAGGAATCCCAGAATAAACCTGTTCCAGGTTTGATATCTCCCACTCAAGATCCCTGTTCAATCTTGCTTGGATGACAGAAAGGGGCTAGCCATGAAAAAGGCTGTTCTTGATCCTTCAACATATCATGTCACTCTACATGTAACAGGGACCCTGCATGAGTCCAGTCCTGCACCTCCTCGCATCTCAGCTCTCTTGACTGGAACCACTTTGCCTGGTTTCCCCTTTTTGTGCTTTTCTTTTCAAAGGTGCTTTCCTTCTCTAGCTTCTAGGAAAATGGTACATAACTCGCTGGGCAGGAAACCTGCCTATACCTGCTGAGAAGAAGGCTTACCCACTGCCTCCCTTCATATTCGTCAATAACATTCTTGGCAAGTTGGAGTTCAGGATGAACATCTCGTGAGTACATGCCCTCAGGCAGTCCTCTCCACTCTTGGCTCCAAGGGACTCCCTACCCTCACCTGGAACATGCTCCTGACCAGCTAGGCACTCCATGTCAACATGGAATCCCCTCCTATTGTCTGCCAATGTGTCACGTGACTTCTGTAAGCACAGGAGAGATGTTCACAGGACACTGACTGCACACAGAAGGCCCAGCCCATGGCATGCTGTTCTCCTGTGACACCCCCTGGAGGACTGAAGCGTTCCTTCCCAGTGCTGCTTGCTCCCCGGAGCCAGTGTAGAGGCTGTGCCTGTGTCGGTAGGCACAGAGCCTCAGCGCTCTCAGGATTTCACTGAGTTCCATGGGCAGCGAGGAGCCAGGGGTAAGGCGGGAGAGCCCAGACTCTCTCTTCTGGAGGATATCTTTGGAGGCAGATTAGCAGAATCAAGGTAGTCCTGGCCTCTGGGAGAAAATGGTATGGTTTGGCAGGAAGCCTTTTCAGACCTGGGAATCTGGGCAGGTCTTGAGATATGTACCATCTCTTTCTGGTCCTCCCATCTGCCATGATGTGGATCACACAAGGATTGTGGCAAGCCATGTGCTGATGCTTGGCTAGCTGCTGTATGTATCAGAAGAAAGATCTGGGGCCATTTCACTGTATAGTCCCATAGATGACAAAAGGAAAGGACAAAGGTGGTGTTAGGGAGAGAGCCAAGCTTTTGTCTCTGTTGCAGAAAACCCGTCGGGTGTGTTGAATTCAAGGTATATCTGGATGAAGATAAAAATGAACGTAGTACCTTCCTCATCTGTGAGTGCCCAAGTTCAGGTTTTTTATTTTCTGGGGCCTCCACCAAGAGATTTGAAGACCATATGGCTAATATCCTTCCTCAGGGCCACAGCACAAAATTGTCATTGTGTTTCTTGGTGGTACTGACTTCTCTCTTGCTTTCCATGTAAGCAGGATCAAAGACATGCCCTACAGGAACACAATGCTCATGGGTGCGTCTCATCCTACCTAAGAGCTGAGCATGAATTTTTCGGGCAGTGTGTATAGAGTGGGTCATTATTTCCTGTCTAATTTTCTAGTCCCCAACTGGGGTGGGGGTCTTTCCTGAGATGCCTGGGTTTTTGAGAGAGGCATTTGTAAGCTCTTGGTATATCTATCCTCAGCTCTCTCCAGATCAGTGGTTGCGAAGCACAAGGGTTACAACCACTCTCCACCCACCATCTTCCTTTTCAGTTAGCTTTTCTCTTCGTCCCATTTTAAGAAGAGGATTGGGTGGATTCATTTCCCACTGAGGACACTGGGAAACATTTGTAGACAATGTGCTGTTGTCAGGGCAGTGGCACCTTGTCTGACCTCCAGAAGGTGGAGGACAGAGTCCTGCTCAACATGTGTTGTATATAAGTTGCCCATGTTTTACCAGACAAGTCTGAGGTAGTAAAGTACATGTTTATCATATCAAAAGCGAAGTGAGAAAAAAAGTACATGAAGGAAGGTTCCAAGGACTATTTTGGCCAGTGCTAAGTAGAGAAAAATGTTTCATTGCTCTCTTCCCTTCCTTCCAACAGTTTAGAACTTAATGAGAGGCTTGAAACAAGGCTTGGGATAACTGGGTGGTTAAGAGTTCTAGCTCTGCATGAATGAATACCTGAATTCATGTCACATGAGTACACATAAATATCTGCACATGGCTGAGTGTGCCTGTAACCCCATCCTTGTTCAAGAGACATTGCATCTTCAGAGCTGGCTGTCCAGGTAATCTAGCCACAACAATGAATTTCCAGCTCATTGAGAGGTTGCGTCTTAAGGCAAAAATGTGTAGGCCTGTAGAGGAAGATTATTGAGATCCTGCTCTGTTCACCATGGTTATAAACAGACACACCCAACCAAGCACCATATACATGCACATGGACACACACACATACACACCCTCATAGGGTTGGAGGAGGAAAATCCAGGACATAGGCATGTATGTATTTCCTGAGAGACAGATTTTCAGTCATGTCCTGGGAAGGCAGGTGTCCTGATCAAATGTCTGATGCTGTCTCTGTTCTTTCAGGGTAGGTCTGGACATTAAGGTACACATGAAGAATACCACAGTCCCTGGTGCTAGTTGGAAACTTGATCTCCACCTGTCACCATTACCAGGCACTGAGAGCCACAATGCTGGCAACACATTTCTAGCCTCTGCTTGTATTCTGCAGTAGTTCTGCTCAGAGGCTCATTCTGAACTTTGGGGTGCACTATGCTGTCTCCCTCTCTTTAGGTCAACCTGACCACTCATTAATCTTCAGCCAGTAGTCTTTGCACTCCTGAGATTCCAACAATGGCCTAGGACATCTCTCATCCTAGACATGGGACTCTAGACAGAAACACCTACTACTGTCTACCGGCTTGCCCCTCAGATCTTGAACAAGGGCTCCAGGGGTCATCGTGCTACCCAGAAGTAGTAGGCATTTCTAGGTTACTCAACTAATTCAAATGATCCTGGGACTTGGCTGTAGACATTTTTAGGTTATTCTAATTACAATGTCCCTGAGGCCTGGAGAAGCCCCTCTCCCCCAGTAGATAGTCTTGTTTCAAGATGCATTCTTGAGAAACTAATGGGCTAATGGGGGCAATGTTGGAAGGCAAGGTCCCACTGGCAGGTGCTTGCAGCATAATTATGAAAGAGGTAGCCAGTGATTTTTGGACTCTTTCCTTCTAATCCCAAACTACTATCAAATTCAACACTTCTATCTAGAAAGTGATGCAGAAGGGTAGTTTAGGATCCCTCTGAGCAAAGGATGTGCTTTGCATGGGCTTGTTTGGGGTTTGGTGTGATTGTCTCCATATGACTTCTACCCTCCAGGGATGAATATTCTGAGCAGACTTTGTTTAAAATATTGGAGGTCTCCAGCCCTTATGGTAGACCCATATGCTCAAATATCACAATCAAAATGTAAACACAATTTCTTAATCACTGCTTCCACATGGCCTGCCTCCTGCTCAGGAATATTCAGCTGGAGATGGCCTTTCTAGGGCTTGAAATCTCAGTTCCAGAAAAATCCCTAAATGATCTGTGAGTAAACTCTCTATATTAAGGTTCTTTTCTACCCCTTGTTCCATACTCATTTGGCCTCCAGGTCACAACATGGCTCCAAAGAGAACACTGCTGCTGGATTTTGAAGATTTTGTAGAATATATAGGGCTGAACAGAATAGACATCCTCAACCCTGGATGTGATGGTAATGAGAATGAGATTTTGCTTATTTCTAATTCCCTTTATTCATGATTTTCCTGTAAGACAGTGACCACAGAAACACCCCTACCAGACACCTGGCTCATTCTCTGTTCGTATATAGATTCCTGTGAGTTGTCCAGAGAAACTTACTGCATGGAAGAAGTACCACAGAAGCTACACAGGAACTTGGGCCTAAGACCTCTGAACTAATCCTCTGCTCTTTTAGATAGAATGCCATGTACCAAGAGAAGACATGTCCCACATCCACATCCACATTCCCCCAAAGCCTAAGCTTTCAGTAAAAGTGATAACTATTCTGTGTTTATGTTTAATGTTTGATCAAATGGCTCCTGACTTTGTGTTACTTGGATGTGATCAGGCACACAGGCCTGACCTTAATCAGCAATCCTGGCTCCCTACATAGGTGACATGTCATGGTACAAAGAGTCAGAGAGCTCAGCTTTGGCAGACAGGGCAGCTGGAGAGAGGGACATGGTAGGAACATGCATGATGTCTAATAAAGGGAAAGGAGGGTGAGTAGAGTCAAGGGCAAGCAGATACAGGTTGACAATTGTGTTAGAGTGGAAGAACCTGAGGTCTCAATATGCCCCTTGTGTCATGATGCCTACTGTTGTATGGATGTCCCAATGAAGGCCAAGGTGGAGGGTGGGGGTCTATGCTCTGTGGATGTGGAAGGCAGGGCCATTATTATCTCTATCAATTAGGCAACCTGGGGATGAGTGCAACAGAAGCAGAGAGGTTCAGAATAAGAATCTCCAAAAACAGAGGAAGATGAACACATGCATTCTGTTTCCCATGCACAGATAAAAAGAAAAGGGAAATGTACCACACTGACATTCCACCAAGCAGTGCCCTTCTTTTGTACATCATCCCTTTTCTTGGAGACAGCTATCTTTCCACAAATTGCATACAGAGCCCACCTGCTGTCTTCCTAAATCTAGTGAAGCAGGAGGCTTTAGTGTAATGTCTAGGTCAGCCTGGGATTGGCCTCTGTATGAGGTTCCTGAAGGCCAGGCAACCATAACCATGGAATGTGTGCAGTGAAAAGCCAGCCCATCTGGCCCCTGGCCCATGCCAACCATGAATTGCCAGCCACAGTGGATGTGTGCTCTGAGGAAGTAATGGAAGAGAGGACCTCAGAGGACACAGCTGTGACTAAAGTGGAACATGTTCATGGAACAGGATGTAGGATGGATCCTTTTCATGGATGTCATCAATACAATACATGTTATACTATCTATCTCCCAGAGAGCTTCTGGAGAAGGATGGAGTCAGGGTTCTCCAAAGCCTCTGATAGGCCCTGTTGTGTGAAAGGACAAACATCAAATAATGAGGGCAGTGCCAGGTGTTGGTTACCTCATTTTGAGTTACTGGTCAGTGGGTCTGTAGACCATTCAATACATTACAAGCTTCTGCCATTGTTCTTGATTTGCCTCCATATCTTGATGGCAAGACCCTCATACTTGAGTATGAGAAAACACACAGAAAACTCAAGCAAATATAAATCTGGAAGTTTCATCTATTGGCTATCGTTCATAAAACTTGAAGGTTTGGTGCCTGTTTCCAGAGGGGAAATGTCTTCCACAGTCTTAGCCATCTGTGAACCTTTTGAGCTACAATAAGATCTGGCCCAATGGTGCAATCATGGGAGAAACTCCATGGAAGTAAATCCATGGAGTTAAATCCAATCACTTTCTGGTTGGATTTAAAATATGCTCCACAAAGTTCATGGGTGGTACCATTAAGAGGATGAAAAGTCTTCTTCCTACAGAAACTATCAATTATCAATTATTCCACAAATAGGGGTATAATTTCATGAGCCTCACCAAGATTCATGATGGGAATTTTGCTGGATTCATCTTGCCTAGTTCTTTTGCATGCAGTCCTGGGTTCTGTGAGTTCATGTGTGCAAAGGTGGTTCCATATCAGGCAAATACCAATTCTCATGGGTTGGGGAGGAGCTCATGGATTCCCATCCCTAACTGAACAGCTACTGGCAATTGCTGTGTTTTAGTGGAGGGAGAGACCGCCATGAGTGTAACTTCTAAGAGGCTCCCATGCTCAGATCGCCCTACATCCTTAAACATAAGAAGCATTAACTAAGCTCAGAGAGTAAAAAAATGTATATGAACTTGTGAGGGAAAAATAGTGGAGGGCTAAAGGAGTAATTCGGGGTAGGGAATGGAGGATGGTTTTGATCAAAACACATGTGCTTTGTAATAAATTTTCAAAAAATAAAAAATTATGAAAAAAGAACTTCAAACTTCTAAATGTGGCCCATTAAAACCAAGAAACAAACAACTCAAAAGTCTCAAGGTTTCCCTGATATTTATTGATTCACAATGTCCCTTCCTGTAGGGGAAAAGCCTCAGATTATGCAGAATTGAGTCAGGTTGTGTGGGGTAATAGCCCCTAGTCATAAAAATGGCTTTGCCCTAGCCTGACCACCTTGCTCCACCTAAAGAAGCAATAAGCTTGGTATTGAAAACAACCCATTGGGTTTCCAGTCAAACTACCATACAGATCTGTAGCTTCCTGATAGTTACCCATGTTCATAAACATGTTTCCCAGCCCCTCCAGGTGCACTCAACCTTCATCCCTTGGAAAGTTTGAAGCCTGTGAACAAAAAATCCTGAAAAGAATTTGTATCTGGCTGTGACCAAATATCTCATAGAAGGAGTCTGTCTACAGGGACTGATAGACTGGAATTTCAGTACTTTAGAGATTGGAATTTTGTAGATTAAGAGGATATTTACTTTATCTAGGGACAGAGTTAAACTTTAGCCATTCCTTACCCTACTGTGTATCTAAACTACTAACAGCTCTTGATAACCATTTTATTTCCCAATGGCAAGAAGTTGCCTTGCCAAAGGACAGGGAAAAGATCTTCACCAATCCCACATCCAACATAGGGCTAATATCCAAAATTTACAAAGAATTCAAGAAATTAAACACCAAGAAACCAAATAATCCAATCAAAAAATGGGGTACAGAGCTAAACCAATAATTCACAAAAGAGGAATCTCTAGTGGCTGAGAGACTCTTGAAGAAATATTCAATATCCTGTCATCAGGGAAATGCAACTCAAAATGACTCTGAGGTTCCATCTCACAGCTGTCAGAATGACTAAGATCAAAAACTCAAGTGACAGCATGTGCTGGCTAGGACATGGAGAAAGGGGAACCCTCCTCCATTACTGGTGGGAGTGCAGGCTTGCACAACTACTTTGGAAGTCAGTCTGGTGATATCTCAGAAAACTGGCAATACCAGCCATAACAGTCCTGGGCATATTTCCAAATGACTCTTCACCAAACCACAAAGGACATCAGATCAATTGTGTTCATAGCAGCTTGATTTGTAATAGCTAGAAATTGGAAACAACCCAGATGCCCTTCAACCAAAGAATGGATTTTTTTAAAAACCACTGTGGTATATTTACACAATGAATACTACTCAGCTATTACAAACAAGGAAATCATGCAATTTGAAACCAAATGGATGGAACTAGAAAAATTCATCCTGAGTGAACTAATCCAGACCCAAAAAGATACACATGGCATGAATTCACTTATAACTGGACCCACAGAAAAGGAACCTAACTTAGGTATCCTAGGAGAAAATCCACCCAGCAGTGGATCAAAACAGATGCTGAGACACACAGCCAAACATTAGGTGGCGCTCTAGGAGTCCTATGTAAGAGAGGGAGGAGGAATAGAGAGACATGGAGGCAACAAGAACATGAAGAACAACAGAACCACCCAACCTAGGCCCCTATATGCTTACAGAGACTGAAACACTAACCAAGAAGAAGAAGAAGAAGAAGAAGAAGAAGAAGAAGAAGAAGAAGAA